>CM062812.1:773693475-773839765 GCA_031772625.1 Pinus tabuliformis | reverse complement strand
TGGGTAATACGGATTGAAGAATGCTGGGAGTATGGATGTGGGAATGCATTAATGAGAGAATGCATACTGTGCCCTCCTGGGTGACGTGTCCTGGGCGTACTTCTTGGGCGGTTTCAAATCTGACTCGGCGGACAGTGGCTCTAGGCTCAAGCAGGCAGCGATAGAAAGGGTGGGTAGGTTATACTGTGTGTCCAATTGGTGTTCCCGCTCCAAAGTCAAATGATATGGTAAGTAAGCGATAGACTAACTTCCCTTCTTCGTCAAGTCTAAAGGTAGTATCAGCAGTAGTTAGTTGCTCCCTGTCCATTTATGAAAGGGGTGGGAGTACTTTAGTAATCCTTATTCGCGGTGAAAAGATGCTAACTCCAAAACCTCTGGGACGGGGGGCCACCCAATAATAATCACCCCCAAAAGCAAAAGCTAACGTAGGAAAGTCAAAGGGAAAAGTCAATTATTATTAGCAAGGTGAAAGGGGCTAAATAAGCAATTGAAAAAGTCAATCAGTGCTGTTGACGCCTCTTGTAAGATGTGGGCAGTTGCATATTGAATGCGTACTGGTCCATATTCCTTGTACAGGGCGGACTGAATACGAACTGAATGGCGTGGGGTCCTGGAGAAGGGGGGGGGTATGATCGTACCTTTCAATTGGTATTTGATTGGTACGTGAGCTGTGACTGAAGGGTACGCACTATAGGCAGATGGTTTCTTTTTTTTAAGCTTGCATTATATATGTTATAATACACAAACCAATGGGCTGATCAACTTCTCAAAAGCAGGTGGTGCAATCGTAAGGTAAGCATAATGGAATGATGCCCCCTAAAATCCATTGTACGTAGAAACCAATGTGTTCCGTCCCGGTAAGTGAGGTGAGTTTCTAGGGGTGTAAGTGACCGCCTCATTATTGGTGACTTCGTGTCAATCCTAGGTAAACTATCTGAAAGGGCCTATTTATTCATTCATGAAAAAATCCAACTAAAGTTCCCCGATGAGTGATTTTCTCTTGGACCCGCTAAAGATGCTTTTTCTTTAATAAAGAGTATATAATGAGAAGTGTTTCCTTATTATTTCCACCCGAACATTTTGCCTGCCCCGAGCAAAGTAGGCCATCGGTCGATCAGCAGGTATACTCCGGGGCTTAAGGGTAACATGGGTGAACATGGGGCAATCAGATCAATATATTGGTAACACGGGCTATCGGTGAAAAGCTGTTGGGAACGTCTGTTGGTAACTTGGGAACCTCGCGTAGAAGCCATTCACTGCACATAGCCTCGACCGGGGCAAATAGATGAAAAAGGATTTTCATCCATGTTATTCACTCCCTTCCCCACCCACGTTCTAGGCAACTAATTTCTAGCAAAAAACAAATCTAGCCATAGTCTTCATTTTGGGTAAACAGTTTCTTGACCAGCAGCCTTTGTGTTCGACCAGCTCTCCTCGTGTATTTCTTTGTAAAGGCATGGGTTTCTTTCTTTTGTCGAGCCTCAATCAACGACATTCTGCCCGTAGGTAACCTTCCTGGGCCTATTTCATAAAGAATCAAATTCACTAAAGTGTTCCGATGATGCATTTGACTCCCTGGCCCCCCCAACCCAAGAAGGACAGTATTATTAATAAATAATGTGAAATGAGGACCCGAAGGGCGCTCTCCCGAGGTACGCCCCCCCCACCCGATAAGTAACTTAGGCGTTTTGGTGAATTCATTTCAAAGCGATCAAATTGTCTGCTCCGATCCGGGTAGCCAAGCCCGAGTATCCGAGTCGAGTAGCCCAACCGAGTCCGAGTATCCAAGCGCGGCATCCTCCCAGCCTTTTCTTCCAGTAGCTAAGACCAGCCCCGCGCATGAGCCCAACAGGGCAGCCAAGTATGAAATCCAAGTATCTGAGTAACCAAGCCAAGTAGTGAATCCGAGTATCCAAGGCGTAGTAACCGTCCCCGCGGTTAAGGGTGGAGGGCTGAGGTTCGGTCGAATCATAGAGAAAGATCCCGAAATACCAAACTTCAGTAATAAGAAATCATTTTTAGATGCCCCGATTACTTACGGGGCCGCCTGGTACCGCAAAAAAAGTAGATTGAACAAAAAGAAAATAGCGAATGAGAGTGTTTTTGAATCTGAGCCAACACGACTTCTTTGTGCCTGCTCCCAACGTTGTTGCTTAAGCTGGTAGCCGCGTATTAACTTGAATAAGTCCCCTTTCAAGGTATAGGTGCGGTAACTTGCATTATATCTATGAGATTATTCAAAGCGGTACATAGATCAAGTGCATATAAACCAGGCTCTCCTATTGGCATCCTGTCAATGCCCCTCTCCCTGTGTCACCCAACTATGTCAAAACTTGAATCACTTGGAGCACCTGTAGCACTTATAGCACCTGTAGCAAAACTTAGAGCAGCAACACCTGGGGAATCCAGAGAGCAGCAACACCTGGGAATGAAGGCATCCCGGAGAGAAACATCATGAAAAGGTATAGCTCATTTCACCTTTCGTTTGTTTAAAAATCCCGGTAAAAAGCTTCCTTCCGAAAGCAAGCGGATCTGGCTTTCGATTTCATGGTGTGTAAAGCTTCTTGAGCAGCACCAATAGCATCATGGATGTGTCGGTTGTCTAAGAAGCCGAATTTTTTAGATGAGATGGGCTTGAGTCGAGCAGCTATAACCTTGGATATGATATTGTCAATACAATTGCAAAATGAAATGGGGCGGTAGTGTTCAAACCCAGTTGTGTTCCCATCCTTTGGGATGTTGGCAATCAAAGTGGTATTGAAAGGAGCATGTATTTGACCTAATCTTCAGGAATCTTCCGCTATCGTAGAAGGTCTTCGACAATAAGGTCCCAGAAACCCGGTAGAACTCTACTGTCCAACCGTCAGGTCCTAGGGATTCCCCTGCTTGAAAGGAATGTAGGGTGTTGAGCAGCCCCTCCTTCGTGATTGGTCTCATAAGAGCTTCATTTTGTATATCACTCAGCCAACCATCAAAGAATGTGGGCGTGGCCATGATGTCTCTTATCTTTTTGATGTCTCTGAGATTTTCACGGATGAAATAGTTTTCATTCTTATTTGGGGATTATAAGTCAATTACGAGCACAGCATATTCACTTATCTAACTCTCTATACGAGCTAGTTAGTATCGTATAAAAGGCTAAGGCCATGTTAGTTATAATCTGAGTACTACGTAAGTATACTACTGTACGCAGTAGACTATCATAAGTAATAATAAAGTAAGCAGGAGAGGCTTAAAGAGTACGGTGGCATGCTTCTTAGCACTACAGTAGTTTGCTTCTTAACACTATTAGTGGTACAACAGTCTACTTCCAAGAGGATACTACCAAGAGTACCGCACTCTAATTACACGAAAGGCATGACAACCAGTAATAGTAGTCTATGATTGGGTAAAGAATATGGTAACTATGACTAATAAGATGAATTATACTATAGAAGTATATAACATAAACTATTACGTAGTCCTTAAGTAATACCGTACCACTGTGCAACTCTAATACCTACTACTAGCTTGAGCACTATGACACATAAGCGGCTTACTTAACCGTTATTAGTGTGTAGGATTATACTTATATGGAGTAGGATTATTTACTTATATCGAGTGAATAGTCACTTATACTATCTAGGCTAACTCGAGTATGCTTCTAGTAAGGTTTACTTATGATATAGTATGTAAGCAATCATGGTAATAGACATATTATTTAACGACTCTTCACTTCTATAGTTTGACTCGTATACTGTATTTGGACTACTTTATTATGCAGAAATTAGACTCGTGGTTTATGAAATCAGGCTCGTGAACAGGTAAAAGGTTCACTAGACGAGTATCCAGTATGAGCCATTAGACTATTATTTCCATAGTGATACTTGAGTTTCATCATAGAATAGTCAACCATAAAGCTTATCACATGATTCACGTAGTACTCTGGTATATTTACTGTGTGAGCTCTAATGGTAAAATATTGGTATCATGAGGCAGTTAAAGTCTAATATATGCAGGTAAAAGAGCCGTAATACTATTCAGTTGCTTACTCGTTGATCAAAGTTATAGTTTCAGCTTGCTTAGTCACTCTAGCATAATTATGAATTAGAGTAGTACAAACCACTAACTTGACTAGTATTGTTTCAGACAATGGGCAACTTAATTAAGCTTGCACTAGCTATTAACCTCTTTTTTCCAGATAACCTGCTAATTAACATGGTTTGCGATTAAGAAAATAGTCATGCTTATCTACTAGTAACCACTTCATGGCTAAGTGCCGTAGTCATTATACTCCTAACACATAGTACCTTTTTGACACCTCGTAAGCTAGATGGTAAGTAAACCACGAGGCTAATGAATATATGGCACTAATTACGGATATGCTCGTGGTGCTAAGAGTAAATCAACTGCTATATCGTAGTCTCTTTTCAAAACGCTTAATCCGCTAGAATGGTTCACAATACATGGATATCACTCCCAGCTTAGTGATTACGTCTGCCTACTGCGATTAGAAATTTCGAGCTATTAATGAAATAGGCTCGTAAATGCATTAACCATGGTCGTAGTTAGACCAGAGGCTAAGGTTATCTACATGTTATGTTAACCATCTGGCCTATGTTATGAATAGCATGCTATTGTCCATACATAAGGGTATGACGGGTAATAGATATCTGAGTATTTCTGCTTGTTGTCAGGTTAACAATGGCTAGTATGCACGACCTTTCTGTAACCCTATGCTTGCCTGAATTACGAGCCGGTAATACGAGATCATTGTATCATGTCTATTCAGCGTGCCATTTAAGCCCTTATTACAGCAGGAATTTCATTATCTTCCCCCTTGCTTCCGAGCACACAATAGCTGCAGTACATTGATATGTTGTGTCAGCCTGAAGCAGATGGCAGGGGGTAATTGGCTCACCAAGATCCAAATAGATTATATGGTGATCAAACCCACCAAGTTAATAAAGGGCCAAGATAATAAGCGGCTTATTCAGATTCTTAAGCGGAAGAATGAAGAGATCGCTAGACTGGAGGCTAAACTAGGTCAAACTACTAAGCTACCTACTCAGGACACCCATAAGCCGAAAGAGCCTTCCTGGTGGAAGGATAAGGAAAGGATGGATAATAGGAAGAAGCCTCCTGGGTCGAAGGGACGGAGTCACTCACTATTCATATGGTGAGGGTTACCATAATTGGGCTGTTTATAAGCCTCCTGGGTCGAAGGGACGGAGTCACTCACTATTCATATGGTGAGGGTTACCATAATGGGGCGGTTTATAAGCCTCCTCCGTAAGTAGCTTGGTTGCTAGATACGGCGTAGTTAGTTATATATGAGCATGTGGTAGTTGCGGTAGAGATAGAGATGTGCACCTCGGCGAGATGGCGTAATGACATATATAATTCATTCATGCATAAGGCACTAAACCAGATCGATGAGAGATGCCCTTCCGTCTCCAATCGAGAGAGTGCAGAGGCCAATCATATATTATATATGTCATTATGGTTTCTCATTTCTTTCTTCCAGTCATGATGCGCTTTAAGGCTCAACCATATGCCCCACCACCCCATAAGCATCTTAGCTTGGCGGAGGTTTTGATGCAATGACATATATAATTCTTAAGAGACGCTTTAGCAGATCATGCATATTAGTTCGTTACCTCACCCTATGGAGGTGATCCCAGAATGAACTATAGATCTACGTTGCCGTAACAAATTATGAACCTACACACACAAATTGGGTCTTAGGAAGAGCCGTATGAGGCAGCCCACGTACGGTCCGGGAGCCGAGCCCCAGCACACACAGTGATGGTGCGGCGGCTTAGGTCAACACTTATATATTAGCTGGTCATCAATCGGAAGCAGGCAAGATGGTGACGAATTGCGATTGGTCCAAACCTTCGACCTCGTTCAACTTAGGCGGCTACCACCAACCCCATCATTTGATAGCCCATACCTTGCCCGGTGCGGGACAAGTAATAAATTCCTTACCTTTCCTTGTTCGCACAGCAGCGAATGAAGGCCGGGTGGAAGGGAAAGAGAATAGTCATAGTCATAGTAGCAGTCAGCGGGCTGCTTCTTGGCCACGCCCCCAGGCTTATAGATACGACATACTCGATCCGCATTATCAAGTAGGAAATTGCATACCATCCGCCGATATACGTATAGGAACATGGGTACATAATATTGAATGTAATCCAGGTCAAGGCGCAAAGCCGACTCGAGCTGCAGGAACCTTCGCTAAAACAATGAAGAAACCTGGGAATGCACCACAATGTCTTGTGCGGTTACCTCCGGGTGTTGAAAAACTCATAGATCCCCGATGCCGAGCCACTATTGGTATAGTTCCCAATCCCAACCATGGTGCACGGAAGAGAAGCTTGGCAGGACAAAGCCGGTGGTTAGGCAGACGCCCCATTGTTCGGGGTGTTGCTATGAATCCGGTGGATCATCCCCATGGAGGAGGTGAAGGACGCACGAAAGGAGGTAGACCTTCGGTGTCACCTTGGGGAAAGCCCACCAAAGCTGGATTTCGAACAGTAGTGGGGAGACGCAGAAATCAGTTTGCGCCACGACGATCTATATGGAAGGGCAGTTTCGTCGATGCTTTCTCGTCGAAAATGAGGAGCAAGAGGGAGAATATTTCTAGCAGGAAAATTCGGTCACGTAGATCTCCCATTTTGCCAGAATCTGTTGATTGCTTTGTACAAATTTATAACGGAAAAACTCCTGCTCGTTGCAAGATCACTGAAGGAAAGGTTGGGCATAAATCTGGAGAGTTTGCCTCTGCACGGAAACGAAAACCTCCGAGAACCTATATCGGGCCGGGGAGAAAGGGGAAAAGGTAAAATACGGCACGAAAAGTCAATCCGATTTCAGTCAGACTGAATCTGAATCGTAGTTCAGATCCAAGTCGGTTTAGTGAGGGCGACCGCGAAAGTCACCGAGTGAATTGCCCTTTCGTATGGATAGATAGGGGGACGTTGCAGATGCGGCAGGACGGACACGACTTATTCGCCCGCCAGAAGACCCGATGGAAGCACTTACCTGAGCTCTAAGGGATGACTCATATTTCTTCCCCTCAAAGAGCTAGATAAGGTTATCCCTTCCTTATCTAGCTCAGGTAAGGTCCTGGTAAACCCTCTCCTCTCCTCTCCCTTATGGTCGAGCACCTAAAGGTCCTTATCAGTCGAGCCCCCTAAAGGGTCCTGGACAGTCGAGTGTGCTTACGCACCCTCACCATATGAATAGTGAGTGACCCCTATGAAGAAGTAAGGGCCCTTCTAATTTGAACCGGGGTTGGGATAACCTTTCATTTCTTTTTGGTCCATTCATTTGGGTGGGGGACCAGAGCATGTCGCGAAAGGAGCACACTGGGCGTGCTTCGACCGTGTCTCCGGGGCACAGTTGAATGTAGATATCATGAACGCGAGGGGCGCGCCTGGCTCCGGGGGGGAAGGCAACAACTCCCCTGTACGTACATGCGCTGATCGCTAGCGCATGTACCCTTTCGGACGGGGGGCCTGCCGTCGGCAGCTCCGCTAAGGTTATCCCGATCCGGGCTAAGCACTTCCTTCGAACGAAGATAGGAGTCTTTCATTTATCCATTCAAATAACGCTCCCTTCCCCTTCCCTCTACGCAAAGGAAAGGGCCCTCTATTTTGGGAAAATAGAGCGATAAATCCCTCTCCTTATCAGTCGAGCCCCCTGTCGGGTCCTTGCACTAGGAAGCGCAAGCCCCTCCGGGACCTTGCCCCTCCTTTTTCTCCTCTGGCGGCTTCGCACCTTAATAATCAAGAAGAAAACCTGATCTGGGACTAGGCACTTTGAGGTGAAACCTATCGGTTATACCTTACCACCTATAGTCGAGGGGTATAACCTTGCGGATCGGTTTATCCCATACCCTATCTTATACGTACGGAATGAAGAGAAGTTTGGGAATTGGATAACCTGAAGCGCACTGTGCTTCGGCAAATGAGAGTTTCCGGTGGAACCGGTGAACCACGCATCCTGAGGTTATATGCGTGGGACAGAGGGCCCGTAGTACCTGCTGCCGCTCAGGACCTCGGGGAAAGGCTATGCAGTGGAAGGGAAGGAGCCTAAATCGACCCACCACCCTTTCTTATTCATTCAAGGTTCTCCCTTTCCTTTGCGTAAGGGAAGGGTTGCACACTCAATCAATCAAGCAAGCAGTACGAAGAGATTGATGATACTAAGCAGCTACCGCTTATTAGCCTACCTACCTACCTGATCAAGTCATCATTGAAAGGGAAAACCTCATGAAAGACGCCTAGTTGAAGCTGTCATTTATACCCACCCCCCATTCATTTCTTTAAGGGCGGGCAGGATATCACCACTTCGAATTCTACGATCGATATTGAGTAGGCGACCGAACTGGAGACGCCAAGCAGCTTCATCTATCCGACCCAACCCACCCTCTACGAATAGAGCCCCCGTCTTACGAATGAATGTGGCTTTAGCGAATTCATGGGGGGGGGGAGGAGGCGAGATATGGAAAAGAATACCATCACTCCAACCTATTATGCAAAACGATCAACGCAAGCTAACTTAGCTTAGCCCGTGGCAGGTGCAGAATGACAAATTCTGTCACTATCGTAGTTGCCGTAACAAATTAGCACCCACTAAACGTGCTTCCAGAATTTGTTACGGCACTATACTATAGCAAGCAGTAGTTTCATTTGTGAATTTGTGTTATCCAGAATTACGGCAAATTCTGTCACTAACTGCTGGGCATCTATCTCTTATCGCTGCTGCCCACTTAGTCGAGAGACTCGAGGGACCGTAGCATGCCCTATAGTATAGCACAGAATTTTTTCATTACGGCTCACCTCACTATAGCAAGGTTGCATTCTGGCCTGATTGATTGAAGTTGCATGCACAAATTATGTAACTATAGACTATAGATCCTACACAAACACTAAAGTGCTTCCTTTCCCGTGATCCCTATCGGTTATACCTTCCCCTCGCTACTTACTATCTATAGGGGGTGGGGTATAATGCGGAACGGATCGAGTAGCATCGCTGCTTGCTTGCGGGGAGGAGTGCACATGGGGGCAGGCAAAGGATCAAGCGCCTTGAGTCCCCCAATGCAATGCGGCACCACAAACAATATAGGTTGGGTTGGAGAGCCGTGTGATGGGTTACTATCCAGCACGGTTCGGAGAGCACTTGTAGTCTGCGCTGGTGAATGGAAGCCCCCGGCTCTTCCCACGGAGTAACCATCGACTCTATTTATCATTATGGGAAATTGGTGTATCAAGATGTCAATCTCAGAGATCATTCCGGTTCGATACGTCCACCTACGAGAAAAACCTTTGGCTTCCGTCTCGGTAGGTGTATTATTCATCATTCTCCTAAAAGGACATTCATTCATCTATCTCTTCCCCGTCGACCACGACGACTGAAACGACGCGGCAGATCAAGAGGGCGACCGGTCTAGTTCCTGCACGAACACATTGTACAAGCCCAATTATTTATGTATGTCAGAGGCGTTGCACTCACTCTTGTTCGGTAACGAACGCGAGGACCGAAGCATGTGCAAGAAGCTCCGTTGGAAACCGGTATTTGTTCACTTAACTGAGTTAGAGTTCGGGAAGATATAAAATATACCTTATCTGAGCATAGCGAAGGGTCCTTTCAGGCGGTAAGGTCCTGCCCTTCTTGATAAGGGGGGGAAAGGTCTTGAGCTCAGGCTTTTAGGGGAAGAAAGATAGGCAAAAAAGAAGGAGCGAAGCCGCTTGTCCGCAGAGGGTAAGGACCCGGAGGGGCTTGCGCTTCCTAGTGCAAGGAATTGATTGCTTGCTCGACAAAAGGAGAGCAAGGAGCCGTAAGGCCTAAAGACCATAAGGGAGAGGAGGTTGACCCGCTTGTCCGCATCGGGCAAGGACCAAATAGGGCCTTTCAGGATGCGCAAGCAGGCTCGACCATAAGGACCTTTAGGTGCTCGACCATAAGGGAGAGGGAGAGGACCTTACTTGAAAAGGGAGGGTTTACCTTTAGGACCAACCCAGTGAAAGCCTTTCAAGACCTAAATAAGGCCGACGCAGGGCCAGAAGAAAATAAGACTTCCTTTCAAGGCCTTATTGTTCGAAGTATTGACCGACCTGAAAATAGGATGCGTAAGCAGGCTCGACCATAAGCCCCCCCACCCAATAAGTAAATTGAACCTTTCTTCTTCAAATGGCCTTCTCGAAGTACTTATTTCCTTGCCCTCAGAAGCGCAAGCCCTCCGGACCTTGGCTTGGCCGGCGTCAATTCAGAGACTATTTACTTCTCAAGTATGGGCTATGAAAAGACATTCCTGGGGCAAGATCTATGGAGTTATGTACTTATCTCCTTGGCCTTATTCTATCCCCCCCCTATTAGTTACCGAAGTGATACAAGTAAATACGTGAAAGAAACACTTCGTATAGTAAGGGCTATTTAAGGACCTCCCCGGTCCATCCTGGGTTTACTTCGCCTAACTCGGGTGAAAAATAGCAGGGTTTCTAAGGGCCCTTACTTCTTCATAGGGGTCACTCACTATTCATATGGTGAGGGTGCGTAAGCACACTCGACTGTCCAGGATGCGTAAGCAGGCTCGACCATAAGGACCTTTAGGTGCTCGACCATAAGGACCTTTAGGTGCTCGACCATAAGGACCTTTAGGTGCTCGACTGTTAAGGATGCGTAAGCAGGCTCGACTGTTAAGGAGAGGACCTTTAGGTACTCGACCATAAGGGAGAGGATGCGTAAGCAGGCTCGACCATAGCCCCCCCACCCAATAAGTAAATTGAACCTTTAGGTGCTCGACCATAAGGGAGAGGAGAGGGAGAGGAGAGGGTTTCTATTCTATGGAGTTATGTAACTTACTATTTGTTTTCTCCTTGCACTAGGAAGCGCAAGCCCCTCCGGGACCTTGGCCTTCTTCTCTCTCTAGTTAACGAAACGAGAAAGGTACGCGTTTATGGAGTTATGTTTCCTCTTTATGCTAGTTACCGAAATGATACGAGTAAATACGTTAAAGCAATACTTCGTCAAGGCGGAGCAATTTGGGGGCATGAAAATACTTTCCCCGGGAAGACTTCGTTAAGTAAGGAGGCATTGGAAGGCCACCCTGGGTTTACTTCGCCCTTCGGGTTCAAATTAGAAGGGCCCTTACTTCTTCATAGGGGTCACTCACTATTCATAGGGTGAGGGTTAATCAGGACTTGACTGGATTGACCTTTCATTCAGGACCTGATAATACCTTTCAAACCGTTTGCCCGTATTTCTTCCCCTCAAAGAAAGAAAAGGCCAACTCTTCCCACAGTTATATAAACTGAGATCATATCTGTTAGATAAGGGGGCAGGACTTTACCGACCGGGTTGATCAAGACCTTACTGGACTGGGTTTCCCTTTAAGGATGCGCAAGCAGGCTCGACCATAAGGGAGAGGACCTTACCTTCGCAGAGCTCGGGTAAGACCAGGACCTTACCGGGTTCAAATTAGAAGGGTTGACCTTTCAGGACCTTTGGTTATGGTGCCTTTTCCTCTACTATGATTCTTATATAAGGGGCAAGCCTGCTCCCGGTCTCAAGATGAGGGCCTATAATCCCAATGGCGAATCGAAGTGTCTTTCGGGGATGGCTACCCGCCCGGTAGCTAAGCTAACCATTAGCGCTTGAGCGGAGCCAATGGGGAGGTGCGCACGCTGCCTTGTGGGCTCTATGCCTACCGAGGGTCTTGATCGATCAGGCTGGCCTTCCCTCGACCTACTCACTCGGGTAGGGGAAAGGATAGAGCCGATCACCCATCTTACTGGAGACGAGACACTGAACGACATCTTAACACAGGGCGTCCGATCCGCCGGACAAGCCGTGTAGGAAACAACGGTGAGATCCTCCCAGCGCGCTCTGCGCGATAGCAAGGGGTCAGAGGGCCATACCACCCGCCCACCCCAAAGGGACCTAGCAATAGGAAAGCACTTGGCGAGTGCCGGGTAGAGGGGAAGGAGCCTATGTACTTGTCACGCCCCTAAGTAAGGCTACGCATATTGAAAGCTAGGCTACACATAGGTATATTGAGAGCCCCTTGACGACTAATAGTACAACAAACTAACATATTATTGAAAGGCGTAACATAGGTATATTGAAAGCTAGGAGTCACTAACGTATTAGACAGGCTTTTAGTAACGTATTTCAAGCCAGTAAGGGGGGCTATCTGACAAGTCCTACTCGACGTAGCCTGCCACGCCCCCCCCCACCGTGGACCTGGACGCTCGATCACCTTGGAGATGGGGTTTTGACAGGCCTTTGGGTACAGAACCCAGAGAAAGTGAAGTCAGAGAGCCGTGTGATGGGTTACTATCCAGCACGGTTCGGAGAGCACTTGTGTAGCCTGCACCGGTTCACGAGACACAGAAAGGGGCCTCTTCGCTTTGCTTGCCGTCCGCCTTTGCCCTCGTAGAGCCAGCCAAGCGGGGCGAGCCCCCGCAGGTGTACCCTTGACTCTCTCCCGGAAAGGGCCGGTGGTGGGCATTTGGGAAAGTAAGGTCGATCGGGTTTGTTTTCGACGGTACAGAGGAAGAACGAAACGAAGTGAGAGGCCGCATTAGGGGGGCAGGAGAAACTGTCAAGTCGATCGGGCTCGCAGGGGAAGAGCGGAGCGAAGTCAGGATCTGGCCGAGAAAAAAACAACGCTATGGATACCATGACCGATCACCATCGAGACGGAGTAATATTTCGAAATCACTCCGGGTCAGCGGTTGGATGGCCCACAAGCATCCAATGAGTGGGAAATACGCCGCGAAGAAAAGGTTTGTAAATGACATAGCGTTCCCGATAGGAAATGACGACCCCTCCGGAAAAACCAAGTTCTTCAAGTTCCTTCTCCCGAATAAGTTCCGCGGGACGAAAGATAGCACGAGTAATAGACTTATACAGACCATCCCTGCTGTGCGTCCCTCCTCTAATTACTCGGTCATGCAATACTCCTTTCATATGGAGAACCAAATTCATTCTGACCCCATAGACGTCGTAGTTCTCAATCATTTCGTGGCACCGGCTGAACCGGGGGGAGCGGATAGACAGGGAGGAAGCTTAGATAAGAGAATACGCTCCCGCATTGGTTTTTTTGTAGAAAGCTTTACCGCCAAGACCGAGCAGGGCGAGTTCTTGGCCGAAGCCAATAAAAGGTTTACCCACTTCATTTTCATTTGCCGAGCGCGCTTTGCGAGAACAACAAAAACCTGTTGGTCCATACCGCTCTTTCCTTTCTTCGGTGCTACCTTTTTCTTCCCAAGGGAGAACCTTAGGGTGCCCAATAACAAAATTGGTGATGCCCTACCACTAAGGGAACAACTCCTAGGTAAATCAAGGATAAAATTAAGGAACCTCCCGGGTAAGGAGAAGGTAATCAGATTGGTAGAAAAATTCATATCCCTAGGTGGGATAGGAGGATTGATGAGGGGAATAGGGATGATGATAGAGATAATACTGAAAAACAGAAGAATTCCATACGGGTACAACTATTATTTGAACGAAGTGCGAAAAATGCGATCTTTGTTGTCCAATAGAACAAACACTAATACCTTAATCGGGTCGGTCAAAATCTTAAACTATCAAAGTGCTTCTCCAATTGCTCAGGACATATCTTTCCAACTGAGGGACAGAACAAGATCATTTCGTTCCATTCTTAGTAAAATAGTTCGGGATATTCCATTAGTAATGCCCAAAGGGGTGAGGGGGATCCGTATTTGTCGTCCAGGTCGATTGAAAGGTGCAGAAATAGCTAGAACCGAATGCAGGGAGTATGGAAAAACATCTTGTAATGCATCTCGCCATAAAATTGATCACGCTTCTGCGAAAGTATCTACTCGTTATGGAATCTTAGGTGTCAAAGTGCGGATCTCATTCATATAGTAACAAAAAGAAGGGACGTGCCATATCCGAAACGTACGAAATATCGTAAATATCGGAAAGGCATATGTCGTAGGGGTTGCGAAACGGGCGGTACACAACTTGGTTTTGGAAGATATGGCACCAGAAGTTGTGGAGCCGGTCGTATCTCATATCGAGCCATTGGAGCAGCGCGTCGTGCTACAAGCGGACAATTTCGAAGAAATGGTCAAATACGGGTAAGAGTATTCGCGGATCCCCCTATTACCGGTAAACCTACAGAAGTGAGAATGGGAAAAGGAAAAGGGAATCCTACGGGTTGGATTGCTCGTGCGTCCACGGGACAAATCCCATTTGAAATGGATGGTGTTAGTTTGTCAGATGCTCGACAAGCTGCTACATTGGCGGCGCATAAACTATGTTCGTCAACCAAGTTTGTTCAGTGGTCGCAATAGTGGGGAAAAACCAGGACAGACCTTTCTTAGGCGAAGTGTTTGGAGCGACACTAAGGGAGAGGGATATACTCCTTTCTGAATCGCCAAAATTGTACGACGAACGGGCTTATCGCTCCAGGCGTACGACCCAGAGACGTTCAGGTTTTCAATCTTGTTCCCCGGTTCGAATCCAGGCGTCTCTCTCTACGAGGGAGTGAGTTTTGGACTACTCCTAGTCAGGGAGGATCAGGTCGCTAGAGCAATCGTTACCCTATTTGCTTGCACGGGCCCGCTAGAGAGAGTACTTCCGTAAGTGGAGTGCCTTCCTCTCACCCAGCCAGAAAAGAGAATGAGAAATTCGATGATACTACTTTTTTGTTCGCCCATCAAGCAAGCAAGGATTTTCATAAATACATATATATAGAGCAGCCAATCCTTCTCTTTCCGGTATGTATGCCGCGACGCGAGCAGAGCGGAGCGAACAAAGTGGGCTGTGTAACCAACGATGTTGGAATTTGCACCTATTCGTATCTATTTAGTAATCAGTTCGCTAGTTTCTTTGATCCCACTTGGTGTTCCTTTTCCATTCGCTCCCAATGGTTCGACTTATCCAGAAAAATTGTCGGCCCACGAATGTGGTTCCGATCCTTCCGGTGATGCCAGAAGTCGTTTCGATATACGATTTTATCCGGTTCCTATTTCATTTATTATCTCTGATCCGGAAGTAACCTTCTCCTCCCCTCGGGCAGTCCCTCTCAACAAGATTGATCCGTTTGGATCTCGGTCCATGATGGTCTTTTCATTGATTTCGACGATTGGATTTCCCCATGAATGGAAGAAGGGTGCTTCAGATCGGGAGTAACCACCAATGATAGGGCAACAATCGGGGGGGGGGAAGGACGGGAAGAGCGATGCCTACATCGAATCAATCGATTCGTCATGGTAGAGAGAAAAAACGGCGCACAGACCGTACCCGAGCTTCGGAGAAATGTCCTCAGAAGCGAGGAGTATGCCCGCGTGTTCCGACGAGAACACCAAAAAAACCTAATTCAGCTCCACGTAAGATAGCCAAAGTACGGTTAAGCAATCGACACGATATATTTGCTTACATTCCGGGTGAAGGTCATAATCCGCAGGAACATCCTATGGTGTTGATCAGAGGAGGTAGAGTGAAAGATCTGCCAGGTGCGAAATTCCATCGTATTCGAGGAGTCAAGGATTTGCTGGGAACTCCGGGTCGAAAAAGGGGCAGATCTAAATATGGTGCGAAAAGACCCAAATCGATATGAATGAAAGAACGAATGAAAGAGGGATGAAACTTGTTCATTCTTCTGCTATCTTTAGCTCCGCAGTTCATTCGCTGACGGAGAATGGCTGTTCGAACAAGGTGAGGTCGGTTGAGACATCCAGACAGTTTTTGCCATCCCCAGACTGTTTGATCCCCCATAGCAGACATCGAAGGAAAGCTTGCTTTACGTGTTCGGAATACGTTTAGTGCATCCATCCTGAAGCAAGGTTTTGGTAATCCCCAGACTAATACAGTGTTGAAACATGGGTGGGTGCCTTTATAGTCTGTCATGGTCTCCAACGGAGACTTTATATGGGACCACTTTCTAGTAGGAGTTCCTCTCCTTATCAGTCGAGCCTGCTTACGCATCCTCAAGCCCCAACCGCTTGATTGATATGTATAATATTTGGGAGGGATCACATTGTGTTGTTGGAGGTTAGGCCGGTACAACAGACGGACAACAGCCAACGAACGTAGTGTAAAGTTAGGCAGGACATCAGACGGACTACAACCATTGTTGCGAAGTGGGCCCGGAAACTTCTTTATTGACCACATCGGCAGTATAGTTGCTAGCTTCACATAGTAACACACTGTATGGTGGCTTTCGCATAGTCCCCTTTCTCTTTCGCGCCTGACTAGGCCGGCAGGCAGTTATGCTACAACGATACCAACAATTGAAAGCTTACCCTTATGGAACACAGTGCATACTACACCTTACCAGTACGGAACCAAAAGGAGGTACTTCTACCTGCGCATAGAGCACCAACAGCGTTCACCCCGACAGAGATATAAGAAACCTTTCGGGAAGCAAAATGAGGAAGAACCTTTCAGGAATAGCACTTACCAGAAGGAACACAGTTACTACAACCTTCCCCCCTTTCAAAACTTCTCCTGCCTAAGCCCCTTTACCCATTATGCATTCACTTATTTGCCCAGGACGTGTTGAAGAGAGAGGTGAAAATACACCCGCGTTACCAACTTACGACGAGATGAACGAAACAACCCTTGAATGAAAGGCACAGTTATCCACATTATTGCTTGCCTCCTTTTTGGTGGTGCGTGGTTGATCGAGACCGCTTGCCCCAGGAATGATCCAAAGAAGGTACCGCAGGAAAGGAAAAAGGTAACGCACCAAACAACTCTGCTCCCCGTAAACCCCACAAAGAAGAAATAAAGGCCCAGTTTCATTACAGCATTCCCGCTTGTATAATTACGTATATAATGAAACCCGATAAACTGACCCATCTGCCAACAAAGGCGTTAACCAGATTACCCAGTACGCTTTCTGCCCGCTTTCCGTTCAATCCGCAACAGCCCACATCTTACCAGAGAGGCGTTACAACTGACCCATCTAAAAGCCCCAGCATTACCAGCTCACGGCCCGATCAACTCCCCATATCACATCCCAATATGAGGCCACAGAGAAGGCCCTCCTATACTACTATAAGAGAGAACTAAATATAAAGGCAAGTGAAGTTGTTGAACTCTAGAAAGAAGTCTCATTTCAACTATGCACAGACCGTTTGGGTGAGTCCGGTCCCACAGTTGGTGGGTGCCGTTACACAAGCGGTTACACAACAGGGTAGTGTCCAGTAGACCTACTATACCGCTACTACTCTACAACTAGTAGTTCTACTCTAGAGCTTCAGACTACTGCTAATCATTTCCTATATGGGGCCTTAGGGCAAGTAAGAAAGAAAGTGTCCATTCCGTGCCGTGCCATCCAGAATTGGGGGGAGCAAGGTACGAAAGGTAAATAGCAGTACCTCCTCTCCTCGTATTTCTGGCTGAAGCAAGTGTTGGGGCAGCACTCAAAGATCAACTAGGGTTAGAAGGGAGTAAGAAAGTAAAGGGGTAAGGTTGGCCGGTTGAATCCCGTGTCCCAATAAGAAAAGTTATAGTGCAGTAGCAAGTAAGCGATTCATGAGAAGGGTATAGGTATAAGGCAGGTGCTGGTGAGCTGGTGAGCTTGCTGGATGGTGGTGAGCTGGCGGGCTTATCTCGCTTGCTTGCTAGATGAACACGGCCGCTTGCTGCTTGCTGGGAGAATACACCCCGGCTGGTCCAAGAACCGAGGCTGGTCGAACCCATCGGCTGGTTGTTGAACCCCCGGCTGGGAAAGAACCCACAGCTGCTTGCTTTGATGCTAGAGGGAGGAACCAACCACCCGTGTGGTGAGAACCCGTGGCGAAAACCTGTGGAGAACCCACCCGTTACGCTAGACCGTGAAGGCAGACAACACCACCCGATGATGGCTTATGCTTTGCTCAACAAGAGCAACAAACCTTCAACCTTATCTATTTTCTCTTGATACCTGTCCGTATATCTATCGCTACCTGCTGCTTAGATATATTCTATCTACCTGCCTGAGATCTATCTCTCTTTATCCCCGCCTTCAATCGAACTTGAGACCTTCCACCGATCCTTCAACCTTACACTGACTGCCTTCATCGAACCTCGAGGAGACCCGCCTTCAGCGGCCTCGCTCCCTTCCCCCTGATAACTTCATCGAGGAGACCCGCCTTCAGCGGCCTCGCTCCCTTCCCCCTGATAACTTCATCGACCTTGCCTGCCTTCAGCGACCTTGCGACCCTTACGAACGAACTGCCTTCAAGGAATAATCTATGATGATGCGGCGGGGTTGGTGAAAAACGGATGGAGAGATACCTGCCTTGCCGGAAAGAGCGGCCAGATGAGGGAGCAGGTATGAGGGAGAGACAAGTAGAGGCGGACCCATCTTTGGGGTGGGATTTTCCGGAGAACGATTGATTTCTTTATGGCAGATTTGGGATATACAAGGAGAGACGGATGAGGTCTTCGGAATATCCAAGTCGAGACTGCCCCATCTTGAGCATAGAAAGTCGGGACGGATAGAGACCTGACGGGAACGAACAGAGACCTGGCGAGAACGGATGCCAGATGAGGGGGAAACGGTGGGATGGATTAAGTCTTCGGGTTAGACGTTTGGACGGCCATCTACAGATATGCTTTTGCGATTGATTGCTTTGCAATAAGGTGGTGTTTTCTTTATTTCCCAAAAACGATTTCTTCCCCTCAAAGAGCTAGAAGGGAGGGTTGGTTATCCCCTCATATTTCTTCCAATGGTGGCCCCCCCTTTAGTTGCTCGACCAAAGCCCCGTAAGGAATCGATAAGTACTTCGGCAAGGTCCGGAGGGTCTTGCGCTTCCGAGTGCAAGGTCCGGCAGGGGCTCGACTGATAAGGATGCGTAAGCAGGCTCGACTGTTAAGGCCGCCATCACCTTTAGGTGCTCGACCATAAGGATGCGTAAGCAGGCTCGACTGTTAAGGAGAGGACCTTTAGGGTGCGTAAGCACGCTCGACTAATAAGGACCGGAGGCGCTCGACCATAGGAGAGGACCCTTTAGGGGGCTCGACTGATAAGGAGAGGAGAGGTGCTCGACCATAGGACCTTTAGGTACTCGACCATAAGGACCGGAGGGGCTCGACTGTTAAGGACCCTTTAGGGTGCGTTAGCACACTCGACTAATAAGGACCGGAGGTGCTCGACCATAGGGAGAGGACCCTTTAGGGGGCTCGACTGATAAGGACCTTTAGGTACTCGACCCCAAGGGAGAGGAGAGGAGAGGGCCGCCATCGAGAGGATGCGTAAGCAGGCTCGACTGTTAAGGCCGCCATCACCTTTAGGTGCTCGACTGTTAAGGATGTGTAAGCAGGCTCGACTGTTAAGGCTGCCATCACCTTTAGGTACTCGACCATAGGACCTTTAGGTACTCGACTATTAAGGATGCGTAAGCAGGCTCGACCATAGCCCCCCCACCCAATAAGTAAATTGAACCTTTAGGTGCTCGACTGATAAGGATGCGTAAGCAGGCTCGACTGTTAAGGAGAGGACCTTTAGGTGCTCGACCATAAGGGAGAGGAGAGGATGCGTAAGCAGGCTCGACTGTTAAGGACCGGAGGCACTTGACCATAGGGAGAGGACCCTTTAGGGTGCATTAGCACACTTGACTAATAAGGACCGGAGGCGCTCGACCATAGGGAGAGGACCCTTTAGGGGGCTCGACTGATAAGGACCTTTAGGTACTCGACCCCAAGGGAGAGGAGAGGAGAGGGGGCTCGACTGATAAGGAGAGGAGAGGACCTTTAGGTACTCGACTCTTTTTTTACTTATTTGGGGGGGCCAATAAGTAAACCCAAGAGGGAGAGGAGAGGATGCGTAAGCAAGCTCGACTGTTAAGGCCGCCATCACCTTTAGGTGCTCGACTGTTAAGGATGCGTAAGCAGGCTCGACTGTTAAGGAGAGGACCTTTAGGTGCTCGACTGATAAGGACCCTTTAGGGGGCTCGACTGATAAGGATGCGTAAGCAGGCTCGACCATAGCCCCCCCACCCAATAAGTAAATTGAACCTTTAGGTGCTCGACCATAAGGATGCGTAAGCAGGCTCGACTGTTAAGGAGAGGACCTTTAGGTACTCGACTGTTAAGGATGCGTAAGCAGGCTCGACTGTTAAGGACCGGAGGCGCTCGACCATAGGGAGAGGACCCTTTAGGGTGCGTTAGCACACTCGACTAATAAGGACCGGAGGCGCTCGACCATAGGGAGAGGACCCTTTAGGGGGCTCGACTGATAAGGACCTTTAGGTACTCGACCCCAAGGGAGAGGAGAGGAGAGGGGCTCGACTGATAAGGAGAGGAGAGGACCCTCACCATATGAATAGTGAGTGACTCCGTCCCTCACCCATATGATGAGTGAGAGTTAAAACCCTCACCATATGAATAGTGAGTGACTCCGTCCCTCACCCATATGATGAGTGAGAGTTAAAACCCTCACCATATGAATAGTGAGTGACTCCGTCCCTTTAGGGGGCTCGACTGATAAGGAGAGGAGAGGGAGAGGAGAGGAGAGGATGTGTAAGCAGGCTCGACTGTTAAGGCCGCCATCACCTTTAGGTGCTCGACCATAAGCCCCCACCCAATAAGTAAACCCAAGAGCCCCCCCACCCAATAAGTAAATTGAGAGGAAATAAGGTAATTTATTGCTTGTCCGCACCGGGCAAGGAAGGACCGCTACGAGTTGATAAGGTCAATCCTTTGACAATGCATATATTATAAATGTCATTATGCATTTAAGAATGAGATATGTCATTTCGCTTGAAATTAGATCGATCTCGCGAACCTCTGCGCGAAACGATGGGGGCCTTCCAATCAATTAATCTTATGCACGAATCAATTGATCATATTCGATAAGGAGCTCTGCTCCCGGCTAGATCAATCAAACTCAAAATAGGACCGGCAGGGGCTCGACCACCTCTTTCTTTATTTGTGGTAATTAGCTAGCTACTTACTTACCGGCTCTCTATGTGAGGAGGGATAAAAAAGGAAGGATGCGTATGAAGATGGTAATTATGAAAGTGAAAACGCTTGTAAAAGTGGTAAATGCAGTAAGAAAAGGTGAAAGAAGAGAGAAGAAGGTGCTTCATAAGTAGGCAGATCCTACTTATTCTTTCTCCAAGGAGCGAAGCCGCTTGTCCCTCCGGGGGGCAAGGATGTCTCCCTGTTTTATGCGAGGCATATTAGTTCTCGATCACTCACTTAAGGGCGGCTGGCCCCGCCTCCTACCTAATAATAGGTTAGGTGTGGTTTCAGCTGCAGGAAGGGTTGAGCTCCTGAGAGGTTTTTTAGGCATGATCCAGGATGGACCAACCAACAATACGCGGGCAGACGCTTCTTACTTCACGGTCCAATAAGCTGAGTACGGTTCAAAACCATAGACGATTACGTAACTCATACTAGACGACGCTTAAGGAAAAGTCGAAGTGGCCTCTAGGGGGGCTTGTTGATTTGCCGCCATCGATTCAGTCTTGGTTCAGAAGATAACAGTCACAGATCGAGATAGAGTTCCTAGGTCCTTAGTAGGATATTCACTGAACGTTCCAGCAGCAACAGAGCAAGTTTCAGTTGACCATCAACAGAAACAATGGAACCGCACAAGCCATCGATCCATCCCCAGCAATTCAAAGTAAGCCCAAGCAAGCTTCGTTGCAGCAATAGTTTGAAACGTTATCAAATGCCCTTTTCGTTGCTTTCACCCCACTGTCCTTTGATTATAACACCCCATTATGAATAGAAAAGAAGTAGCAGGAGCATTGGAAAGAATTGCCAGAAGTCCAGGAGTAGTGGAAGAATAAATAGCCTTAAGCCCTTTAGCCTTTTTATATTTGCCGGAAGCCCTCGAGTCGGGAAAAGAGGGACTCACAGAACCAAGCATTGTTCGAAGAGCTTAAACCTATTCAAACAATGCTCCTTCCTGGGCGGGCTTATTCCGGGGCTTCAGGCTATTCTCATAAAGTGACTGCTGCACGTCTATCGCGAACTTGGCATCCGTCGCAACATAAATCCCTCATATGTTCTCCGTGTCTCCCGTCCACCGGACAACACATTTCCCCTAATTTGATTCCTTCAATCATCAAAGCATATCCGTAACTGGCTGGTAGTCCCGCTCTGTCTCTTGTGGATAGCTGGCTGGCTATTGGTAGTCCGCATAAGTAGCTCAGGTCCAGGTGTACGCATAGCACATAGGGTACATCCTTGAGTTGGACAGCCCCTATTCTGATTATTTAAGGGCAGTCTTGGATTGCTTAATTGTTGGAACTGCCGGATTGATTGATTGATCACGATTCTCTACAGCCAGATACTGATGATATCCAATCAGATGATTGGGTGGGGTGAAGCACTTGCAACCTTGAATATTTCACCTTTGCTGTTACCTTTTTATTTACTCTTACCAACTACCCTGAATTACCAACCGGAATACCTAGAGACCTCGTAGTTCTAGACCGCTTGCTTATTTTATGCAATGAATGGATAGATGGAATGGGATGGGATGGGATGGGATATGCCCCAACCGGGCACCCATTGCTTCAACCAGATAGACAGTATCAGCACTTGTAGGGCCGGGATTCACCCCCAAGATATGATTTTCTTAATTAAGATGGCCAGTCAGCATTGCCCAGGATATGGATGATGCCCACTTGCTCATGTTAGTGCCTGTAACCACCTGTTCTACCAGAACTTTCACTTGCTACTGCATTCAACCTAGGAAATGGGATGGAGTTATGCCTAACCTCTTCTGAAGCCAGGAATATATGTAGGGTACGGCACTATGAGGAGAGAGAATCCCCTTTAGCCCTAGACCACGAACTTCATGAATGCTTAGGAAGTACTGCTATTAACAACCCTTCGCTAGAGAAATGAGATACCTGAGCTAGTTACTCTGAACATGCATGCTACCTGAGATGGAGAGATAGGCATTCCCTGAGATGTGATACGAATAGAAAAGACCTTAGCTGGTGAGATAGGCCTTACCTACTCGAATGAGATCACCACTACCATTACCTGATTGGATGAGCGGGTTTGGCACTAGGGTGTGGGATTAGGATTTGGCATGACCTACCTGAGTCGGTGAGATCAATATTACCTGAGCGATTTTACCTAACCTGAACGCTTTTACCTAACCTTACGCTCAACCTTCATCCTCAGAGTACAGGTAGAATAAAGGTCCTAAACGCTAACCCTAAGAAGACTGGTCAGAAGATGGAATAATTACATATATAATATATGCATTGATAAGAATCAGAGTGGGTACGGCGCGGGTATCAGCCCCTTGCCCGGTGCGGACAAGCAATCAATTACCTTGCTCTCCTTTTGTCGAGCAAGCAATCAATTAATTTGACTTATTGGGTGGCCCCTCTCAAATAAGTAACTAAAAAGTCATGCTTACGCATCCTCTCCTTATCAGTCGAGCCCCTCACCCATCGGAATGAGTGAGTGACCCCTAAGTAATATGGGGCCCTCTCCTTAACAGTCGAGCATGCTTACGCATCCTGCCGGTCCTTGCCCTCAGCGGACAAGTAGTTTCAATTTACTTATTGGGCTCTCAAATAAGTCAAAAAAAGGGCCCCTCACCATCGGAATAGTGAGTGACCCCTCTCCTCTCCTTATCAGTCGAGCCCCCTCTCCTCTCCTCTCCCTTGGGGTCGAGTACCTAAAGGTCCTTATCAGTCGAGCCCCCTAAAGGGTCCTCTCCCTATGGTCGAGCGCCTCCGGTCCTTATTAGTCGAGTGTGCTAACGCACCCTAAAGGGTCCTTAACAGTCGAGCCCCTCACCATATGAATAGTGAGTGACTCCGTCCCTCCGGGCCTCACCATCGGAATAGTGAGTGGCTCCGCCCCTATGAAGAAGTAAGGGCCCTCCGGTCCTCTCCCGGTGGTCGAGCCCCTCACCATCGGAATAGTGAGTGACCCCTCTCCTCTCCTTATCAGTCGAGCCCCCTCTCCTCTCCTCTCCCTTGGGGTCGAGTACCTAAAGGTCCTTATAAGTCGAGCCCCCTAAAGGGTCCTCTCCCTATGGTCAAGCGCCTCCGGTCCTTATTAGTCGAGTGTGCTAACGCACCCTAAAGGGTCCTTAACAGTCGAGCCCCTCACCATATGAATAGTGAGTGACTCCGTCCCTCCGGGCCTCACCATCGGAATAGTGAGTGGCTCCGCCCTATGAAGAAGTAAGGGCCCTCCGGTCCTCTCCTGGTGGTCGAGCCCCTCACCATCGGAATAGTGAGTGGCTCCGCCCCTATGAAGAAGTAAGGGCCCTCCGGTTCTCTCCCGGTGGTCGAGCCCCTCACCATTGGAATAGTGAGTGACCCCTCTCCTCTCCTTATCAGTCGAGCCCCCTCTCCTCTCCTCTCCCTTGGGGTCGAGTACCTAAAGGTCCTTATCAGTCGAGCCCCCTAAAGGGTCCTCTCCCTATGGTCGAGCGCCTCCGGTCCTTATTAGTCGAGTGTGCTAATGCACCCTAAAGGGTCCTTAACAGTCGAGTCCCTCACCATATGAATAGTGAGTGACTCCGTCCCTCCGGGCCTCACCATCGGAATAGTGAGTGGCTCCGCCCCTATGAAGAAGTAAGGGCCCTCCGGTCCTCTCCCAGTGGTCGAGCAACTAAAGTTCCTTCATTTGACTTATTGGGTGGCCCCTCTCAAATAAGTAACTAAAAAGCCATCCTTCCTCTCCCTCTCCCTTATGGTCGAGCACCTAAAGGTGATGGCGGCCTTAACAGTCGAGCCTGCTTACGCATCCTTATGGTCGAGCGGCCTTACGGCACCTTAAGAAAGCAAAAAGCAAAGCCTCTAAAAGAAAGAATAGAATAGAATGAAATAATCATAATATCTAATTCATTCATTTATTGACCTTGATTGATTGATTGAATGCTTGCTTGATTGATTGATTGAATGCTTGCTTGATTGATTGAGAGTTGGCAGAGTATGCCTCCTTGCTTGATTGATTGAGTTAGCTTGGTTGAGTGAGCTAGGCATATATGCTTGATTGGGTAAGTGTCTGCTTGGTCGATTGGTTGAGTAAGCTAGGGAGAATAGCTATTGGTAGTGGGATAGCTAGCTTGTCTTTCTGGTATGTGTTGTCCTTCATTAAAGAAAGAGAGAACCTTATTGAAGAGTGATAAGATGGGCTTCCACCCTTTCACTATTGAAATTACCACTTCAAGGCCACCCAAAGCGGTTCTATTCCTTCTGGCCTAGGAGAGCACTGTAATAAGGCAACCCTCATTCCTTGTCACTAATAGGAAACCTTTCTTTAAGGACTGGCTGGCCTGCCTTATCTTATCTTCTCGGGAATCAGGCTGACTCTTTCTTCCTATCTTCTCTTACTTGTCGTGGCTGGCTTCACCCCTGTTCTTGTTGCTAGAGCCAAAAGTTGATTCTTGGTCACTGCCGCCGTTGCCGTTGTTTGTACCCCCTGCTGATGCGGAGCCCCCTTCCTGGCTGGGTAGCCTCTGTCGGTTGGGCCCCTATCTAGACGTATTACCTGCTGAGCCTTCTCTGCTTTGGTACTTTCCGGGGTCTATTTGCCTTGTATGAGTGGGGAAAGGGAACCAGAACAAGGGATATAAAGCTCGCCGTCTAAGCGGGCGTTCTTTTTGCTTTACTTGAAAGGAAGAATAAGAATAATGTAACCACACAATACTAGTCATAGGCAGGGGCACGGTGGGCCGCGCTACATGAAAGAACAAGCTGAGAGGGGAGAAGGTCCCCATTCTAGAGGCACAAAACTCAGTCTACTCGGAGGAGGCACTCGACCCATGGGTTCATGTTAGTAAAGATGAGCATCTGAAAGGATATGTGGAACAAGTGCAATTGGTGGATTACGACATCCACAACCCCACCCAACCAACCCCAATCACTCTTTCTATCCTACCTACCCTTCCTACTAAGGTGACTAATAGAAGGATTTTGATCCATGCTACTACTCGCCTACCGGAGCGAGGAGAGACAGGCATGGGTGGCGACTACCTACTAACCACTACTACTAACTCCTACTAGGGATGTTTACTTAAGCAAGGGAAGCTTCGTTACTAATGCTACCTACTCGCCTACCTACCTACCTCGGATCTAGTATGGTTACCAATCCACGGGTCTATGCTTACTACTAGGGATGTATGCTTAAGCAAGGCCAGGGTCAGGTTACTAATAGAGAAGCATACAGAGGAATAGATTCACATTCCTAAACGAAATCCATTTCCTGAAGATCTAGTGTCTATATATGTATATATAGGTAAGGTTGGTTTTGGTAAGAAAAAGCCCAGTCAAGGCGTGTTTCAGTCTAAGCAAAGGGTTAGTACCTAAGCTCAGTTTTCAGGGCTATAAATCTAGTGGTTTGATTCATAACATGGCATTTGTTCTAGGATTTGTTGTAATTAAGAGAGTAAGATCTTCCCTGTTGCTTGCGTTTTCCTCTGCTCATGGTGTCTACTGAGTGATTGATTCCTTCTGTTGTGAGTGTAGTACCAGTTACGATAAAGGTAAAGTGAATAAGGCACACTGTAGTACCAATATGGATGGATATAAAGAGGCTCAGAAGTGATGGTAATGGTATGAGGTCTAAGTGTCAATTTGATCTCTGGGGATACTATTTGATTTTGTCTAGTGGTTTTCTTATAGTAATAGCTTGTTCCTAGCTTTCTATAGGGTGATATCTTGCTTCTCTAGTTCCTATTGTTCGAAATAGAATATTCCTTGCACTAGGAAGCGCAAGCCCCTCCGGGTCCTTGCCCCTCCTATTTCTTCTCTGGCGGCTTCGCATTCCTTGCACTCGGAAGCGCAAGACCCTCCGGACCTTGTATTAATTATTTCTATATCGTTCAGGGGGGATTTCGTTACCATAGAACGCCCGCAAATGTCATCTCCCTTTTGGTCGAGCCTGCTGTCGCATCCTTATAAGCCGTTCGGAGGTTCAAAGGTGGTGCCAGTCTCATTTCTGTTCTACCCCATCCCTAACCTAGCTATTTTCTTTGTCCCCTGCTGGTGAAACTGAAACTACTGCTTATGAGTTAAGCCTCTCTACTGCCTCTACAACCGGAACTATTTCCATCCAACTAGTAGGTCTATGCTGTAGGTTTTACCAAGTGCTCTTACCACCCAGTATTAGGGTCTATCTTAAGTGCTTCTCTCTATAGCCTATCTTTGTTGCCTATGAATAAGGCTTATGCTTACCGTCTTTCTCTCATAGCCTTACTAATGCATTGGAAAACCATTTCTTTGGGTCTAACTTAAGTGCATGCTTTCTTTACTGCCTCTATGGCGTTTCTTTACGGCTTATGCTTACCGTCTTTAGACCCCAACACTAGTCTCCCAATAGCCTCTCTGTCTTACCTATAAGCCTAACTTCTTAGCCCCACTGATAGGTTTATCAGTAAGTCTCTGCCTGCCTTGTTACGACTTAACTCCAGTCACTAGCGGCATTCCCCTCCTTGCGGTTAAGGTTTAGACTTAGGGGCCAGCTCCCTAGGGTGTTGACTATAAGGGTTTACCTTATATGGCACCCGCTCATTTTCACTTGGTAATTGTTAGAGTAAGTGGAAAATTGGAAAGTGATACCAGCCAATAAAACTTAGGGGGTAAGCGTATGAGATATGGTAATCTTAGTAGTGGTTTTCCTGGCGAAGGTGTATAAAAGGGGGTGTTATACTAATGGGGGTCCTTATGGGTCCATAGCAAAGATGTTGAATGGTCGGATACGGATAGGTGTCCAATGGTACAAAGTGATATGAGTCGTAGAGGGTGTTAAGGTGTATGACGTAATAGGATATATGGGATAAGATCAAATTATGAGGTGTGGGGGGAGATAATAATGCCTCGTGATGGGAATATGGGTCAAATCGTAGATAAGGATGTGGTGTGATGACCCCGGGGGACATGAGGGATTCGATAGCGTTGTCTGTGTCGCTACCGTTATGCTCATTTGAGGATGTATATAAGGAGCATAGTCCGTTCATGATCCAATCCGTGTCCTATTGGGAGTTTCTTAGGGTCAGCGTGTGAGGACTCTGCCCTATGGGGTTCTCCGTTACTGAGGTTCTCACCCGCCCTGTTGTGTTGGTATCTGGGGTGAGGTGATAGCCTGTGCTGGGCTCATAGGAAGGGTCCAGTCTGGATTAGAGGTAGACAGGTTTACTTTACCTGCCGCTGCCACTATGGGCTAGCCTCCCTGGTTTCGGTCGTTGCTAATCATCACGCCGTATCCGCGACGGGCTCGAGTTCCGCGGGCATCCTCACTCAGTGTCCGTGGTGGGGTGACTTGTGGGGGGAGTGAGACATCCATCCTATGCTAGGTGAGGGTTGGATTGACTGTATAGATGCTTCCAGTCAGTGGGTTGGCCTAACATCCTACGAAGGGTAGTACGAGGGTAGGTAGATAGGAGCCTCACAGTCGTCATGACGTTAGGTTAGTTTGATTCTCACTATCTAAAGTATGATCCACAGGTCATACGCTGTTAGTCCAAGACAAGGAAAGAGGGACTCTCCTGCTCGTAGGGGACTAGCCTGTAGGAAGGATACTAGCCCATAAGGCCCGAAGGGGATCCCGAAGGAGACAACTCAACTAATGTACAACTAGAATCTGATAGAATATGATCCAGGTTACACACTTTTAGCCCAAGAAAGTAGTGTAGTGATCGTGGTGGTGTAGAAGAGAAGGCACTCACTTTCCTGTAGGAGACTCCCGCAGGGGACTATCTTGCCCGAAGGGGATTTGATTGGTTCGGTGGTAGAACTGATGAGCACTAGTGGTAGGTGGATAGGAACTTCACTGTGTAGAGTATGATCCCACTCCACTTTCTGTTTAGAATCTGATAGAGTATGCATGCCTACCCCACCTAAGGTGTGCTTAGTTGATGTAGTGGATCTACCGATAAGAGCTTTTGAGAGTCATCAGTCTGTTATCTCCATTCCCACATCTTCATGGAGTGTGAGAGGAGTGTGAGATGTACACTATCTCAGTTAGCATACAACGTTATATATTCCATTATGCAACCAAATTAGATTGGTCATAGCAAGGCTCTTGGTCACCTTGGTAAAGTACAGAGAGGGAGAGGTTGATCCCTGTGAGAGTGAGGTTCATCCTCGTCCGTATTGGATAGGGAGGGGGGGGGAAATAATTGAACCTAGATTCCATAGCAGGTCCTCCTCATAAACACCGCAGTATAGGTAAGGCACCCGCCCAGGCTTCAGTGCAAAGCTTCTTATTTCTAAGCTCAAATGGTTAGTCTAGCTGTCTCCGTTGGTGGAGGAGAAATACAAATATTCCTGCCCTGCAAGGCTGTTGGTTAGTTATCCAATAGCGAGAATCTAATAGCGAGCGGTTAGTAATCCAATATAGGGCCGATTCAATAGATAGATAGATAGATCGGGCTGTCAATATTGTTTTCAATAGGCCGGGTAGAGTAGTTGAGATAGCTTAGAGGTTTCCAAGGAAAAGAAATAGTTATTGAAAGCCCCGATTCCGCTACCGAAAGAAATCTACGAGCTTCTGTTTCACCCAAGCCAAGTGATAAAGAGGATGTCGATGTGCTCCGGGATAGTTTCGGAAATCGCGAGTGGGATGGGGGAATAGGTAGCAACACCAGTAATGCGCAACACCTTGGCTCTGCATGGTCAACCCTGGCTGGATGACCTGACTCAAATGAGACACATCATTGGAATGTAGTAAATAGCAATTCCGGTAGGCCAGACTTAGCTACTTCATTCCTATTTCCCTGCGGTGACCCCGTGATCATTACGAAACTAAATTGAAATGAAATTGTGGGTACTAAGTATTCGAGTAGAGGATATGTGTGGCGGTGTAGGTTCGGCTTTTCGGAACTATGAACCTGGTAGAGCCGGACGCATTACTCATCTGATCCCGTTTCTATAAGGAGTAGGGCAATCTCTAGCAATTTCTTCTGCTCCGACCGCATCTGGTTGTTCTTTGACTCCGACATATTCATTTATTGGTCGTGGTCCTTTCTCAGTTCGAGATGGAAGGTCCCAATCGAATTCAGTCAGGGAAGTGGTCCGGGTGGACCTCAGATTGCTCCACCAGTCCAGCATGAAAACCAATCATGTCACTTCAGAACCGAACGACACCAATAAAGAAAGGGCACGGAGATCCATGCATGGGCCCGTAACTCGAAGTGAAATACTTCTTGGTTCATCAAAGTTCTGAGAATCAAAAAAGGGATAATCCAATGGGTCACGTGCACTCAGTACCCATAATGCTAGTTATCATCAAGGTCCCGGAGGGGCTTGCGCTTCCTAGTGCAAGGACCCGACAGGGGGCTCGACTGATAAGGACCTTTAGGTGCTCGACTGTTAAGGATGCGTAAGCAGGCTCGACTGTTAAGGCCGCCATCACCTTTAGGTGCTCGACCATAGGGAGAGGATGCGTAAGCAGGCTCGACTGTTAAGGAGAGGACCTTTAGGGTGCGTAAGCACGCTCGACTAATAAGGACCGGAGGCGCTCGACCATAGGGAGAGGACCCTTTAGGGGGCTCGACTGATAAGGAGAGGAGAGGTGCTCGACCATAGGACCTTTAGGTACTCGACCATAAGGACCGGAGGGGCTCGACTGTTAAGGACCCTTTAGGGGGCTCGACTGATAAGGAGAGGAGAGGGCCGCCATCGAGAGGCTGCGTAAGCAGGCTCGACTGTTAAGGCCGCCATCACCTTTAGGTGCTCGACTATTAAGGATGCATAAGCAGGCTCGACTGTTAAGGCCGCCATCACCTTTAGGTGCTCGACCATAAGGGAGAGGAGAGGGAGAGGAGAGGAGAGGAAGAAATAGAAAGCTGTCCCCGCAGTTCCCCTTTTGTCTAAGGAGAATACCACTGGAGTAGATACGACCACGTTCACCTTGTTGGGATCTCGACCTCACTCTCGTATGGATCCGCTAGCAGCCCAAATTGCTTTGGCCGGTCTCTGGGGTTTTTCCGGTTCCGTGGGAGAATATTTCATTTCGACAAAAACCTAACAAATGCAGCTACGTGGTTATTCTCTTATATATATGTTGCTGCGGTACAATAGAATTTCCCTAAATGGTCTAGTATTTGTTGGCCGGGGTGTTTTTAGCCTGACGAGCACGGGGAATGAATGAATTGATTTCAACGGCTATCTGAAAACCGCCTCAAAAGCCAGTTTGATTTAATCAAAACTGCGGTTTGGGGATCGAGATGATCTTCCATAAGGCTCTCACAAAGAACATAGCTTTCCTAAGTGTAACGAATGTCAGGCTCCTCCTTATAAGCCCCTCTCTTTTCCGGGAAGGCAGAGCTAGGGGAAGGAAGCAAGGCCTTTCAGATTCAAGCAGGATCAGTTAAGTTATGGATTAAGGGTAGGGCGTTAAATGAGGGTAGATCGAGGTGCGAAGCTGCTCATAAGTAGTAGGAGGGAGAGGAAGTGTCGTTCTAACGACTCAACTGACGGGGCTAAAAATAGCAGTGGGATAGAAGGTCCCGGAGGGGCTTGCGCTTCCTAGTGCAAGGACCCGACAGGGGGCTCGACTGATAAGGATGCGTAAGCAGGCTCGACTGTTAAGGCCGCCATCACCTTTAGGGTGCGTAAGCACGCTCGACTAATAAGGATGCGTAAGCAGGCTCGACTGTTAAGGAGAGGACCTTTAGGTACTCGACCCCAAGGGAGAGGATGCGTAAGCAGGCTCGACTGTTAAGGACCCTTTAGGGGGCTCGACTGATAAGGAGAGGAGAGGACCGGTAGGGGCTCGACCATAAGGACCGGAGGGGCTCGACTGGCCGCCATCGATTTCTCGCTCGACCATAAGGTCCGGAGGCGCTCGACTGTTAAGGATGCGTAAGCAGGCTCGACTGTTAAGGAGAGGACCTTTAGGTGCTCGACCATAAGGGAGAGGAGAGGGCCGCCATCGCCGCCATCGCCTTTACACTTTGGAAACCCCCGTACATGTAGTAGTCCAACAAACACCAAAACAAGCAGAGAGAGGATATAACCCCACTTGTCCTAGTGTGACCTCATGTTATAAACGTAATTAGAAGATATTATATACGCAATTACGCCAACCAACCAACCAACCACCTCGCCCATATCCATATATTGTTCCAGATCCACCAGCACAAATAGCCGTATATATAGAAGATCCAAAGCTAGCACGAGTAGATCCAGGTCCAAATTCAGTCGTTGATCCAGTTGACCAAGTGAAAGCTTCAGCAGTTGCTTCTGTCTATTCTGTTGATCCAGTAGCAGCACTAGTCCATACAGAAGTAGATCATCCAGCAGTAGATCCAGCAGATGATTCATATTATCCAGTAGCAGGGGTAGCAAAGGCAAGAGCAAGGTTATCCTTGCACTCGGAAGCGCAAGACCTCCGGACCTTACCTTTCACCGGCCGGCCAGGGAGAATATCTAGTGTTTATAAGGATTGGGTCATAGCTAGGTGGGTGGGATGCATGCCTATCTGACTGAGCCTGGCATGCTCGTAAGTAAGGTGTTATGCCTAAGTACCAGGTAGGTGGCCCATGGCCTGGCATGAGGAAGGTAGTTGGTATGCCCAGTCTAGGCGGCTCTCTCATTCGTTCGCTAAGGTAGGCATCATAAGCAAGTAAGTAAGTGTAGGTCTGCTCATCAGGATGCGCAAGCAGGCTCGACCATAAGCCCCCCCACCCAATAAGTAAATTGAACCTTAAATGGGGGAGGGAGGAGAGAAGACGTGTCTATCTATGTTATGTTATGGGCGCGTAGAGGGCCCCTACCTTTCACTCTTCCGAACAACCAACACTCTCTAGCGTAGCAATTTGATGACTTTTCAAGTCCTTCCCCTCGACCGGCGAGGATGCCGTATTCTTCTCAATGCCGTCTCTCTCTCTGGGTTCAGCAATGCCTTCTCAAGTATCGGTAATAGACGGTTCTTATGGTTCAATGCCTGGTCGAGGTATCATATTGCATATATAAGCCCATATACAGATATAAATGAATCGAGCAGCCAACTCGAATGAATGCATTTTAGAGGTCCTATAGAAGGGTTATCACTTACTTACCTTCGTAAGGATTGAGGGGAATAAATAGAAGTGTCCTGTGCCGGCCGGTGTGGGCGGTAAGATCCTTTCAGGCGGTAAGGTCCTGCCCTTCTTGATAAGGGGGGGGCCGGACCGGGCGGGTTGGTCCTGAAAGGTATTACCTGAGCTCGAAGGTAAGGGATAACCTACACAAATGAATTAAGGGCCGTAACAAATTTATCACCTTGGCCGGGAAGCTACTATTACTATTAGATAGAGAAGGTTATACCTTTCCCGAGCTACGGGGAAGGGGGGGGGCGAGCCACTATTCCATCCATAAATCCCGACTTCGGAGCAATGGTTTGCCTCTATCCGAACGGGTTTTGTGAGAAAATATGATTTCGTATTGAGCTCCAAATAGACGCTATTGGGATGGGTAGGCTCTTACAAGCTTTCCCCCCCCCAAGAACCGCACGTGCGAGTTCCCCCGCATACGGCTCAAGTGGCGAGCGAGGAATAGTTCCCAGGCCCAGCCCCGACCTATTACTCGGGGGTTGGGAATCACTTATTCATCTGTTACGCTATCACCACCAAGTGCCACCCTATAGATGGATAAATGGATAAAGGTTCAATTTACTTATTGGGTGGGGGGGCTTATGGTCGAGCCTGCTTGCGCATCCTGAAAGGTCTTACCGGGTGAAAATGTTCTAAGGTGTTGTGTCCTCTCCTCTCCCTTTGGTCGAGCCATTCTTCGGGGATTGGGGTGGGTGGGTGGGTAAATAGTTAGCAATAGAGCAGCCTTACGGCACCTCACCCCACTTAAAGGTGAGCCATACTTCCTCTCCCTAGGTCGAGCCACGTCCTCACCTCACTTAATTAGGGTGAGCCATCCTTCCTCATCCTCAGCGGACGAGTTGCGACTCATCCTACTTATCCTATCCTTGGCCTTCCTCACCCATATGAATGAGTGAGCAATCCTTCCTCGCCCTCGCCCCTTGGCGAGCAACTCCGTTTCTCTACGTTCCTCACCCATATGAATGAGTGAGCAATTATTCCTCTCCCATAGGTCGAGAGTTCGACAGGCTCACCCTCACCCTCGCCCTTTTTGGGGCGAGTCACTAACCGTACCTCGCCCTCCTGCGTCGGGGGAGTCACTAATCGTACCTTATTGTATCCTTGTTGCGCGAACACTAAGGCAGTCGTTAGGTGAGGTAGAGTGGTTACTGACTGCTTCGACGGATATATCCAGGCAAGTCCAGGGAGGTCCGGCCCCAGGGAAGTCTTTGAATAGCCCCGGGGAGTCGGCCCTTCTAATTAACGAATGAAGACCTTCACTGTATAAAATCCGCCTATAACGAAAGTAGTAAACTAACACCTTAAATGAGTGGGATAAAGTAGTGGTAGAATAGTGTTATGGAGTTATGTCTTCTCCTTATGCACTTAGATACCTGGCTAATGACCGAAATGATGGCCCATACGTGAAAGAAACGCTTCGTCTAATATGGGGCTTGGTAAGTCCTTGCCAGGAGCTATCTGTCTCACTATGCGGTAACCTCGCTAACGTTGGCTACCGTATCGACATATCTCATTTCGGTAACTAGGGATAGCATAAAGAGAAGACATAACTCCATAACACTATGGAACTGCTCTTTTTAGCCGGCGTTAGGCGAATTCGTGACATAAGTCCCGGGCTTGAACTGTATGTAGCAAATAGGCCCTTACACGTTACATAAGGCATAGCAAGGTCTCCTGGTAGGTTATCACCTTATCACTATTTTTGAACCGGAAGGTAAGTAGTTGGCAACTTCATTTGCGTGCGATTGACATCTACTAAGCACTGCTTGCAGGCTCCGTACTTGATTCCCAGAGTGAGTGGCCTAAAGAATCATAATATAGTGTTTCTCTCGCGAGATCCGAGTCAGCACCGGCGAGAAAAGATCTCTTTCTCCCTGTCGCCTATCTCACCGTTTCTTTGAAGTAAGGGTGAGCCTTCGCTTTTTGGATCGTCTCCTGCCCAATGCGGTATCTGATCGACCGAACCTCCCCTTCCACGGTTCCCATTGGGTTTACCTCGTTGACAGGTTGACTCTATGGCAGCGAGAAAAGGCGATCTTGTGCTATACTCCGGTGATCTTTTGCCTGCCTATCGAGGCACGCAAACTCCCATCGTGTCCCAGATCACATTCCGTAGATCTAAAGGGGTACTCATCAATACAATACAGCTCCTCTCGTAGATGGATGCGGTGCGGTTTTACGAAGCGTCTGAGCACAGTTCACTCGCGTTGATCAATAGTATTGCCGCCACTCCCGGCCGGTTATATCACTTCTCGCATTGTTCCCCACGCTCCATACCCCCCTTCCCCCCCTCTTATATGAAGTGAAGGGCCAGGAGCGCATGGTGGGGTAGGAGCATCCCGTCGGCTGGGCAATCTTGGGCCTGACCAAAGAGTCTTATGTCCTTCGAGTCGCACGGCGTTTTGACCAAAATAACTTTTTGCGCAATTCATGCGTTTCCGTTTCTGTGACCAGCAATTGTTTATGTATCTCCATTTCAGACTGTTCTCTAGACTTTTTATCAATATGAGGTGATCGTAGCACTGTATATAAGACTCGTTCTTCAGGCAATCCAATCTTGCGTGTGCAACGCCCTAAATTGTTTCCCAATAATGGCTTTCCAGGAGATTTCATCACTATGCGTATCTTGGCGGTCGTTCCTTTTGGTGGTGGTTCTTTCTGGTTCTGAATTGTGCCATTACGTGGTGATGCGCTGGCATGCATAATGGTGAGCGCATCGTTCCCGCCATCATTTTCGTTATGGTAATGATGAATGATGAATGCGAATGGGGAAGGTTCAATTGCTTGCATTGATCGAAACATTTGCGACAGGTCCTAGCAAGCATTAGCATGAGCTTGTTGACGCCAGCTCTAGGAGAATGCAACTAATACCAATCAATCTCTCGATACCTCTCCTTATTAAGACGAGCAACTCTCTTTTGGGCCCCTCACCAAATAAGCACCCCATACGAACCCACTCTCCCGACCAAAGAAGGGGGAGGGGCCCCAAAAGAGAGGACCGACAGGGTGCGTAAGCACACTCGACTGGCCGCCATCGGCTCGACTGATAAGGAGAGGCCCGGTAGGGTGAGGACCGACAGGGTGCGTAAGCACGCTCGACTGTTAAGAAGAGGGCCCCATATTACTTAGGGGTCACTCACTCATTCCGATGGGTGAGGGGCTCGACTGCTAAGGCCGCCATCGTGAGCCTGTCGAACTCTCGACCTATGGGAGAGGTACGTTAAGTGACTCGACTAACAGGACCCTTTAGGGGGCTCGACTGATAAGGACCGGCAACGGGGCTTGACTGATAAGGACCCTTTAGGGGGCTCGACTGATAAGGACCCTTTAGGGGGCTCGAACATTAGGGAGAGGAGAGGAGAGGATGCGTAAGCAGGCTCGACTGTTAAGAACCTTTAGGTACTCGACCATAAGGGAGAGGAGAGGACCCTCACCATATGAATAGTGAGTGACTCCGTCCCTCACCCATATGATGAGTGAGAGTTAAAACGATGGCGGCCTTGACAGTCGAGTGTGCTAACGCACCCTCACCATATGAATAGTGAGTGACTCCGTCCCTTTAGGGTGCTCGACCATAAGGTCCGTCAGGGGCTCGACTGATAAGGAGAGGGAGAGGAGAGGAGAGGACCCTCACCATATGAATAGTGAGTGACTCCGTCCCTCACCCATATGATGAGTGAGAGTTAAAACGATGGCGGCCTTGACAGTCGAGTGTGCTAACGCACCCTCACCATATGAATAGTGAGTGACTCCGTCCCTTTAGGGTGCTCGACCATAAGGTCCGTCAGGGGCTCGACTGATAAGGAGAGGGAGAGGAGAGGAGAGGACCCTCACCATATGAATAGTGAGTGACTCCGTCCCTTTAGGGTGCTCGACCATAAGGTCCGTCAGGGGCTCGACTGATAAGGAGAGGGAGAGGAGAGGAGAGGTACGTTAGTGACTCGACTAACAGGAGAGGAACGAACGCTCGACTATAAGGCCGCCATCGACTCACTCATTCCGATGCCCCCCCACCCAATAAGTAAAATGAAACTTGAGAACTAAAAGGCCGCCATCGGCTCGACTCTTTTTTTTACTTATTTGGGGGGGCCAATAAGTAAATTGAAACTTGAGTTGCTCGACCAACGGGCCGCCATCATCTCTATCTACGTCATTTCATTCATGTCATTTCATTCATTATATATGTCATTATGCATGAATGAGATATGTGTCATACCAGATTGATGACTGATCTGATAGATGTCATTAGTTGCTCGACCCTGCTTTTTCACCCTGAGAATCCGCTAGCAAAGTAAGCAGTATATATATAGCATCAGCAGTAGCTGATCCAGTAGCAGTTAACCACATTCGATGACAACTTCTATCAGTAAAGCTCGGGTAATACGGAAATGAATCAATCCAAATTCACCAAAAACTTCTACCGGTAAAGCTCGGTTAATACGGAAATAAGCTTTCGGTTAATACGGAAATAAGATGGAAAAAAACAATTGGTAAATGCGGAAATTCTTCCAATACTTGAGCGAGCTACTGCCAGCAAGAAAGACAGCCTGTAGCCAGTCATCTAAAGTTCGAAAGCCAGCCACCAGCCAGTCAGCTCCAGCCAGTTGAAGCACAAAGCCAGGCAGTCCCAAGACCAAGCCAGCCAACTCCCCCACCTAGCCAGTAGAAAGCCATTCTCGCCGGTCACAAAGCCATACAAAGCCAGTGCTCACCGATAGCCAGTCTCATTGCCAGGTAGTCGCTGATAGGATAGCCAGTGGTCGACGACAGCCAGGAGGTCATAGCCAGGTAGGTGTCGATGCACTCGATGACAGGTGTTGATACAAGAGTCGATACAAGAGTCATAGTCGATGCCAAGAAGAAATAGATGCTGGTACTCAATGCTGGTACTTGATGCCAGGAGTTGATGTCTTTATTTCCTCTTTTTGAGATTTCCTCTCAATTTACTTATTGGGTGGGGGGGCTTATGGTCGAGCACCTAAAGGTCCTCTCGGCCTTAACAGTCGAGCCTGCTTACGCATCCTTATGGTCGAGTACCTAAAGGTCCTCTCCTCTCCCTAATGGTCGAGCCCCCTCTCCTCTCCTTATCAGTCGAGCCCCCTAAAGGGTCCTCTCCCTATGGTCGAGCGCCTCCGGTCCTTATTATTCGAGTGTGCTAACGCACCCTAAAGGGTCCTCTCCCTATGGTCGAGCGCCTCCGGTCCTTATCAGTCGAGCCTGCTTACGCATCCTATGGTCGAGCCTGCTTACGCATCCTCTCCCTTATGGTCGAGTACCTAAAGGTTCAATTTACTTATTGGGTGGGGGGGCTATGGTCGAGCCTGCTTACGCATCCTTAACAGTCGAGCCCCTACCGGTCCTCAAGAGCGGGTAACTCAATGCCACAACCATGCCTAATGAATGAATCCGAGGCAGTGAACCCAAGGTCCCGGAGGGGCTTGCGCTTCCTAGTGCAAGGAAGGCCACAGAGGTAACTAAACTATGCCTAATTAATCAATAAGAAATGACTATGGTTCATCAGAGCAGGTCACTCCATGAAGGGTATAACCATCGCTTCCTTAGCTCCAGGGATGGTTCCTTAGTAGGAGCAGCCGGTCAATAGTAATGGTTCTTTATGATAAGTCAACTCCCACTTCCCTTTGCCGGGGGGTTCGAGGTCAAAGATAAGATAAGCAATCCACGTATTGATGTCGAAGGTCTTTAACTGGATAGGGAAGTGAGTATCCTCGCTACTGCTCGCCTAAGTGTTAATCACTCTCGCTACCGCTCGATTAGTTTGGTCGACCCTGGTTAGTTTGGTCTAGTTGGTCTCCTCGCTACCGCTTGCTAGCATCCGTACGTTAATGAATGGATGTCTTTCCTTATCCATCTATCTCAATATCTATCTCCTCGCTAGCGCTCGTAGTCGGGTCGGGTAGTAAGTAGTCAGCTCTGTAGTCAGTCCCCTCACTGGTAGGATCAGAATAGCAACCCCTCACAGGATCAGATGGATGTATGGCTACGCCTTCCTTCCATCTATCACTTCGAACCAAAGGCTGTAATGAATGCTGCACCTTCAGGGTGGTTAAGAGAGACGGGCTTTAGCCACCTACGCTTCTGTTACTGCCTTCTATTTTTATAATAAGATGTGGGGATAAGAAGATTGATATAAGAAGATATTCATAAGAAGATATTGTTATATTTTTAGAATAAGATTTTTAGAATAAGATAAGAATAAGATAAGAATATGGGAGATAAGAAGATGAAGAGAATAATCTTTTTATAAGAATATATTCATAAGAAGATAAATAGAAAAAGATCTTCATAAACTGACTTGACTACTTTCCTTACCAGCCCGAAGGGGATTGACTCTATACCGTATGCTCGTATATAATGAATGGATAATGACTCCTTGCCCCCCGGAGGGAACAAGCGGCTTCGCACCTTTATTTGTGAGGTAAGCCTGAAACGGACCCCTTTATAAATACCCGCATCCCCGCTCACTGACGTTCGCTTTCCCTAACGTTAACTGACGTTCACTCTTAGCTAAGGTAAGGGTGTGAACGAGAAGACTCTCCTTCCCGATATGAATGACTCTGACCGATATTAAGGACTCTGGGCTCGGCCCCTGGATGGCCACGCCATACTTCATCAACCAATATCCTTTCTGTAAGGCTACGTCACTCACCACCTAAGGCTATGTCACCTTTTCCCGATATTCCCACAGATACTCTTTCCCGATATCTGTCATAAGAAATCCTCTCCCGGTGGTCGAGCGTGCTTTCGCATCCTCTATCCTTATCTATGCGAGCAAGCATGGATCTTTAGCAGCCGGTTCACACACTTATATAGAATTACGAATGCTAGTTCCAACTCCAATCTCCAAATCATTATACGGATTCATGGTCGTTATACAAGGCTCCTCCTCCCACATAGAGACAAAGATCCAATAGTAAACCTGGCCTTCCAATAAATAAGTGGGAATTTCAGTAAAAAAAGTGGGCGTATAAAGATGATAGAGAGTGATCACGTGGCCTATTGGGACTGGTAATTTCAGTTTGGCCGGCTAGTGATCATAAAAGAGCTCGGCGAATCTCATCAGATTTCTTGGCGATATAGTTCGGAGTAACCTTCGGAGTTGTTGGAGTTACGTGATAAAGAAGCTCGGAGTTACTGTTCGGATATATTTCGGAGCAATTTGTCGAGAGTTCGGCTGGCTCACCCTCACCCTTATGGTCGAGCGACTACGTACCTCATTATATATGTAATTATGGTTGGTTGGACGTGAGATATTCTTTATGTAATTATGCTTTCTTTATTTTGGGGGGTTTATATATTGCTCAAGGCTGCCCAGATCATATACTCTTCATATCGCCGGGATATACGAAATTCTTATTATATTTCATTACGCTTTAGCAAAGAGGGTAGAACCAATTCCCCTCCATAAAGGCCTAATAAAAGAACGAGAATCGCATAGAAGAGCTATGGAGAGGTAAATAGGCAAATAGTCAAGGTTGTAAGTGCTTGCTGTACCCACTAGGATTCTTTGCTGAAGCAAGAGGTTGGGGCATCAGTAAGTTGAGATAGGAAGTATGGTTGGTCAAGAGCAAAGGTGAAGGGAGAGTAACACATAAGTAAAGCGAGTAGGCAGGGGCGTAGCGGTAAATAGGAATAGTGGTACCCAACCAAGTCAGACTATTTCATCAAGTGTTGTGGAACGCCCGTCCCGTCCAACAATGCTCTAAGTTCAGATAATTGAGCAGCCAGTCTATAAAGAAGCAAGGGTTTACGAAAAGTAATACGACTGATCTAAGTGCTCAGCTCACTTCGTGCCTCCCTCCTTTCAAATCTAAAAGTTGAAGCCTGTGTGCCGCGTATGCCCACTCACTCGTCCAACGGCTCTATTGGAAGCCCTTATCCGATCATCCAATGCTATAAGGGGCATTGCAAGTGTGAGGCAGGCAGTAACTATAGGTTGTGAAATCGAAGAGGTGGTAAGTAACAGGTACTAACATGAAATAGAAATGGGGATATCCTAGCAATGCTGGTTGTATTCATTCATCAGAGGATGAGTCAATTCACCAAGGGAGGGCCTATCTCACACCTTGAAACTCACCTTGAACCTTCTGCCTTAGTCTTAAACCTTTCACCTCTAGCCTCGAACCTATCAATTGGGCCCTTAGCTTGAGGATTGGGGTTTTATGGGAGCTAAGGTCGCTAGCGTTCTAAACCCGAGAGTGCCGAACTCCCACTCGACTTCGGCTCCGGGGCTGATTAGAGCCGTTTTCCCGCCGAGCTGGGCGGAATGAATGACCAGCAGCCACTGAATTACTGGCCCACTTCTCTTATTTATTGGCAGCGAAGAATCACCAGCAGCCACTTCTCTTACTGGCTCGGTCGAAAAGGGCAGAAAAGCATAATGACTGCTATAATGAATGACGTAATTACGTATATAATTTATGCATTGTCCGCTAAAGCGCAATTCAATATATAAAGAATGAAAGCGCAATTCAATATATAAAGAATGAATGCATAATGACATATATAATAGCAACATTTTTTGTCTTATCTCTCTAGTGACTTTATTATACGTAATTACGTATATAATAAGGGTTCATAGGTTTCCCGTTATCTCTTTCCATCTTCCTTGCTCTCCCAAAGCCAGCCAACCAGGTTCATTACTAACGAGCGTAATCAGGACTATGGTAGGCAGTAGGTAAGGGGCGAGTGAGCGTGTTATGGCACTAAGACAGACAGGTAGATCCTTCCTTGATGCTTATTGGGTGGCCCCTCTCAAATAAGTAACTAAAGGGTGGTCGAGCCTGCTTGCGCATCCTTACCAGCAGCCACTGAATTACTGGCCCACTTCTCTTATTTATTGGCAGCGAAGAATCACCAGCAGCCACTTCTCTTATTGGCTCGGTCGAAAAGGGAAAAAATGCATAATGACATATATAATATATGCATTGTCAAAGGATTGACCTTATCAACTCGTAGCGGTCCTTGCACTCGGAAGCGCAAGACCCTCCGGACCTTCCTTATTTCCTTGCCTATATTTATGGATTGAAAATACTGTCCATTACGCCTACTTCTCTTCCTGCCCTAATAGTAAGTTACGCCTGCCTTCATTTACGCTTGCTTCTCCTTACTGTCTTATATATTAATTGATAAAGCCAGGAGCGCCGGCAATGTGGTAGTTCTTCCTCATGAGCGAGCGATAAACAGCCAGCCTTCCATATCTAGTCGATCGAGTGATAAAGCATCATGAATTCCATTTATGCATATCCATTTATACATTGATTCTAATATATTACTCTATATCCATATATAGATTGATACTAATGGATATATACCTATATATATAGATATATATACGTAGCTAACCACCTGAGCCAGCTCGAAAGAGGACCATGTACAATCCCCCCAGTTTGGTTCTTCAAAAATCACCGAGTACGAACGCACATCTGGGCCGTCGGGTAGCTGCTCACCATTCCGAAGTATATATATACGGTTCCAGAAATGAAATTGCTATTCCCAATCCAGACAAGACACTTATTTGTTCACGAAACGCTTGTCATTCCATAGGATCTCCCATTCGTGAAAAAGGCCTTTTATTATCCGTAAATACCAATTCGTTATCCGATGATATAGTGGAACAAATGGCTACGAAAATCGATCGAAGCTGTATAAATGATTATCAATGGAGGATCGGGGGTTTTTTGACCAATTCTTCGAGTATGCATCTATTTCCGATTCCGAGAAAGATCCGTCTTTCACGTTCGAGGAATAGGAAGATCAATTTTTTCGGAGGATCCGGCCAACAACCAGATCGTGTAGTAATAATGAATGCAGATAGGGAGTCCTCGGTCATACTCGAAGCTGATCGATTACAAATACCTATCGTATCTTTGGTGGATTCGAATATCCCATTGGGATTATATAGAGGAATAACTTATCCCATTCCAGCGAATGATTCTATACAGTTCGTATATCCATCTCGTAATTCGATCACGAAAACAGTTCCTCCTGAACGGGGAAAAATGCAATGGATGAAGGAGGGGAGAACGACTCATCGATCAACTTCTTCCAATGAGAATTACCATTGCATGCACCAATCTACAAGTCGATGAGATCGGTCGAGTGGTCCCAGTTGGAGATGGGTGTCTGTCTATGGATTGAACAAGATTCCCCATTTGGTTGGAACACCGCTGGTTCGTTCCTAATCGTGGTGGTCGGTACACAGCAGCCAACGTCCCTCCCGACTTACTCGATCTTCTCTTTCCTTACTCGATCTTCTCTTTCATCTTTCCTCGACTTACTCCTGTATCAATACGTTACGCCACCCTCGAAGGTAGAACGAAGATCGGATAGCTTATGCTCTTGCCCAAGCGACCGTGATCCTCTTCCTGGCCTGAAGCTTCCTCCTAGGCAGAGCCCCCGCAAGCAATCCAGCCCAGCTTCGATCTTGATCTCCATTCATCTCCTCTCATTCATCAACCCCCGATCGGCACCTACCTTATGGATGGATGCCGCTTGCCGCCAACCTTTCATGATTCGATCAAACCTTTAGTTGATTCGATCAAACCTTTAGTTGATTCGACCAACCTTGAAAAGAACGTTAGCTTAGAGGTAGGCTATACCTGAAAACCGGAGATAAAGAGAAAACCTTTTGGTACCCGGGAGATAAATGAAGTAAGTGTTCTGTAAGCTGAACCTACCCCATTGCTAGGAATCCCCTACCCGCTTTTCAGTTTATGCCTTAACCTGTATAGTTACCCACCTTCATTATTATACCTGCCCTATCTTGATTAATTAATCAGCGGAGGTACAGCTAGAGATTGATCCGGTATGGCACCGGATCAACCAACCCTTACCCTTGACTTTATTACTGCCTTACCAAACTTAGTGGATGGAGTGCTGCCTGCCTTACTTACCAGCATTGGATCCGATGGAAAGAATCAAAGGGCGGGCTTCATAGAGTCTTGTTGGACGGGGGCGTTACATAACTGCATTCATCAGCCTGGAATAACACTTTAGAGATTCTTCTGGGTACCACTATGCTATGACCTATCCCGCCGAGGTGGATACGATTGGATTTATTAATTTGAACCCACTGGCTAGGAATATACTTACAATGCCTGAACCTCATAGTTATCCACCTGACCTATACCACTTCTTGAATTAATCTCTTATCATGGTTTCCCCATTCTAGGTGTACCATCTCTTATCAAGTGCAGTTAAGGCAGTTAAGAAAGAATATCCTTGAGGAGAATTTACCATCGACAAGGCCACCTTCATAGAAGAGAATTTACCATCCCATAGGCCAGGTTATTATATGTGCCGTGCCATCCATAATCGGGGGAGCAAAGGGAGCAGTTCTCGGCTAATCGACCATCCATCCATCCAGGCATGTCATCCATCCTTCCCATGCCAGGTCTATAGCTGTACCTGACCTCCCTCCTAAGATTCTTCATGAATCCAAGCGGTCTAGGGTTAACAGGTCTAGGTCTGAAGGTAACTATGCAGGTGGGTAACAGGCATTCACTGAAAGGTGGATAGGTCTATTTCTTTCTAGCAATGTAGTTGGTTCTAATTACTTCATTGTATATCGGCAAGGCTCGGCCGGACCAAGAATACGTGGTACCCATAAGGTCCTAGTGGTACCAAGAAGACTTCTTCATAAAGGAAGGGAAGGTAAAGGGGGTTCCTAGTAAAGGTTATAAATGTTTACCCCCTTATCATAATCTGATCTGATCTCATCAGTTCTGGCTGTAATTCATGAATCCATAGGAAAGTTCCAATCCTCCGATCCGACAACTAAGCGGTCTAACTCTAACATAAAGTAAAGGTAAGAGTAAGGTTGATTGATCCGGTGGTTCTGACCTGATAAGAGAAAGGTTAATAGCAGTCCCAACTCAATCACTAAGTGCATTCATGAAGGAGGTGGTATAGTCTAGGTCTCTAGGTAGCAGGTAGTTAGGAGAAACATAAGTAAGAGGGAAGGGTGAGGTTGTTTCATGCTCTGCTCAGAATTCGGAGTGGTGGCCAGCAGGTCTGGATTCGGTATTTTCTATTGAGTGTGGGACGAGGAAACCGATCGAACCAACAAAAGCCACACGAGTCAGCCACCATTCACCTGAAGCCATGAGGCTTTCACCTTGAACCATTAGCCAAGTCCACCTACTCCTACGGCACTAGACCATTGAAAGGTTCTAAGTTCAAGGGACGGAGTCACTCTTTGACTTAATTGGTGCATCAGCGTCAATGCGTGCTTGGCTGCCCCCGTGGTATAGAGGGAGGGAGGAACCTGAAATCCATTACATATCGTGGTCAGGTAGGCGCTTTCTTATCTCGATCCTAATTCTCGACACGGGTTGGTTGGGCCATATCCTTCTTGTTGTTCCCCAATTCCTTGTTGGGATAACATAAACTACCACAGCCCAGACTTCCGACTCTGTCGACCCTTCTCGATCCTCATTCCCGACACGGATTGGCACGGGTTGGTTCGGCCAGATCCTCTTTCTCGACACGACCAGATCCTCCTTGTTGGTTGACGCGGGGCCAGTGACGCGGAGCGAGACCTACCACAAACTCCAGTTCCGTATTGGTAAGTGAGGTCGAGGTATAGTTTATAGAGTATAGACCGAGGAATAGATATAGGGTCGAGGAAGATATCTAGGTCTAGGAAGATATAGGGCTATGGTTTCGTCGAGGGTAAAGAGGTATATGTATGCAGCTCTAGTAAATGAAAACCTCCTTATCGGTTCCCAAACAGACAAGAAGACATCCTTCATCGGTTCACAAAAAGAAGAGAAGGCATCGACACCGGGCATTGCCGGGGGGTCATTGTCGATAGCTGATCATAGCTGATCGCTCATAGTTGATCATAGCCATAGGGTCCAATAGACGATCATAGCCAGTCAGAGTAAGGCAGTCGTTATAGAGATTCAAGCGTCGTACGTAGCCAAAGGCGAATAGTCTTTTATAGATAGGAACTACTTAGCGCTAAGCTAAGCACTATATGGATAAGTCTTGTTATCTATATATATATAACTTAGACCTAAGAAAGATCAATAGTTGGACTGCGAGAAAGACAATCCACTTTCATTCCCCAGATAGGTTGTCCAGATAGGTTGTTGGGTGGAATCCGACTCAATAAAAACTAGGACCGGAGGCGCTCATCCGAGGTACGAGGGTGAGGTTGAATTGAGAAACAACATCAAATTATACAAAGTTGTTGTCATCATCGATTTCAGAGAACTTGTAGCCGTAGTAAGCTCCATGCACTATGTATGGACTGCCTTAAGCCATAACTACTAGCTCTAAAGACTACTAGCCAGAGAATTTCTCATGATGACAAGTTCAACGTATATATGCCAGTATCATATGTAGAGAGGCGATACTTGCTATTGGCTTATACCGGCTAGCAAAGACCTATCACTGGGTGTTTTATCAATTCTGTTCCAACGAAACTGCTTGCCTGGGCAAAACCTGGGATTCTATTTCAAAAGAGGTGCCGTTCCATACCCTTAGTCCTTATAGGACGCTCCATGGAGTTCAAGCAGTAAGGCCCTTCCAGGCCCCGTTCAAGAAGCTTTAAGGTAAGGGCTCCATTAAGGTAATAGCTAGAAGGTCTGGATGGAACTCCCTGAAGGAGGATCTCGGGCTGTTGTACCGTGATTTTAAAAAGAAAGAGAATCAGATGAGACATTGGAACATGACAAGTTATACGTCTATATGCCAGTATCAAATTTGAGGAGTGATTCTCCCGCTTGATCTCGCTGTAGCTCAGGGATTCCGCTTGATTGACCCGATGCGAGTATCCGACCTGATAAAAACGATTTGTTATGGCAACCTGCCATGGTTCCATTAGAAGAAGTTATCGAATCAGTGGAGTTAAAGCACTATGGACTGCCTGGCAGCCTACACGACTAGCACTAAGTACTATTAGCCTTATTAGTCTCCATGCAATTAGGACTATTAGACTGCCTAAGGTAATAGCCTTAGTCCGGTAGTCTTAGCCTGGCAGCAGCCGGTAATAGCGGCACTTTCAACTTGGCAGTTTCCATTGAAATAATCAATCTCTTTCAAAAGGATGCGTAAGCAGGCTTGACCAACGGGAAAGGAAGGAAAGCATAAAGAGTAAGTCCCGCAGGCATCGTTCGTAATTCTAAGGCGAGTAACCCAGGCATGTAACGTTCGTCGTTATCAGGGAATCCCCTAAGTAAGGAAAGCAGTACGTAAAGGAAGCTCGTAAGTAAGGCCAGCGGTTAAGAAGGTAAGCTGCTTCCTCCTCCCGGTCTGTTTTAAATCAAGCTGGTATGTTGTGACGTCAACTTGTGGTTGTAAAGGTAAGCGGTAAGAAGGCAGTAAGCGGTGTTCTTCATAAGGTCCTGCCAGTCTGGTATCGATAAAGCAGTGGGGAAGGGTCCCGGGGAAACCACCACCATTAGGTAGGCTACGTATTAGGCGGCGGGTGCTGGGATGGGAGAAAGCAATGCTATGGTGGCCATTTTAGTTCTAGGGACACTTTAGCACGCTGTAGCCCCACTTTACCCCTGGCACAGGTATGGTATGACCATTCGTATTGATCTGTCTTTTTTTCTCTATCAAAGTGATGGGTTCAGAAATAGATGGATTAGATGCTTCTTCTACCACCAGCAAGCCAGTCAGCCTGCCCACCAGTAAGCAAGCTAAAGAAGCCAGCTCCCCAGCCAGCTAACCATCTATCCATTCATCCATCCCCGGTTCTTATCCCATCCCGGAGAGTGAAAGATCGAATCGATCGGGTCTAAAGCAGCAATACCATTGCAATCCTAGCTTAGCCATCTTGCCTATCCGTTCGAAACGTCGTGAAATGGGATTCTTAATTCAAGAAAACATCACTTTCAAGGTTCAGTTGGTAAGGTCATTCCGTAGCTTTGAACTTATCGCTTGCTGGCTGGTGGGATGGAATGAGATAACTGATTTTGCTAGCTTGGGATATATCTATCGGCTTTTGAACTGGCTAACTGGTGCGGGAAAGAGCTAAACGCACTTGGCATCCTTTAAGGCATGAAAGGCTTGTTCGGCGACATCGTTCCACACAAAGGCATTCTTTTTATGCAAGGAAGTCAATGGGGCTACAATCTACTACCATAACTTTGCACGAATTTCCTGTAGTAGCCAGTAAGACCAAGGAAACCACACAAGCTTTTTCACGCCTTTGGGTGTGGGTAGTTTTTCATAGCCTTCTTTTTCTTGGGATCCACTCACGTCCTTGTCCTACTAATGACGTGACCCAAGTATTATACTTCAAAGGCGCCAAAAGAGGATTTGGAATGTTTGATGAACAACTGGTTATCTTAGATAAGATCTAATTTTCTTAATTAAGGAGCGAAGCCGCTTGTCCCTCCGGGGGGCAAGGACCCGACAGGGGGCTCGACTGATAAGGAGAGGAGTTTCTATTCTATGGAGTTATGTAACTTACTATTTTCTCCTTGGCCTTAATTATTTATTGCTATCTTTAATATACGAGAGACTCCGTTAGAGAAAGACTTCCTAAAGTCAGGGGCAAGATCTATGGAGTTATGTTTTCTCCTTGCACTAGGAAGCGCAAGCCCCTCCGGGACCTTCCATTCTCAAATGAAACTTCTTGCACCTCGAGATCATTACCCCACCAGGAGAGGACCATAGGCATACCTTTGCTTTGAACTTCTTCAGACATATTAAAAGCGGCAACGAAACGAAATTCTCATCCAAAAAGCACATTCCATTATTATCCACCTCCGAAAACCAAATTCTCCGATATCCAATTCTCCGATATCCAAACAACAATTAGAGGGAGGGAAGTGCATAGTTTTTAGGGGAGAGTTAAGCGTTAGTTCCCGATAGGAGTCTTAGATTAGTTACCGATAGTCAAGCATAGTCCGGTTCGGATAGGAGAGCTCAGATAGAAGAGGAGCATTTTCATAATCGAGCATAGTCCGGTTCGGATAGGAGAGCATTTGAGAGGAACAAACGGGACGGGCCAGATAGGAGAGCATAGGACCAACTTTGGGATCAGAGGAAAGAAAAGTGCAAGGGCTAGTTGGGCTAGTTGGACAGGAGATAACAGGGAGGGAGGAGTTACGCCTGGTTCGGAACGGTTCGGACAGTGCACAGGACAGGGCGAGAACAGGGCAGGGAGGGCAGGTAGCAGGACAGGCTTCGTTCCGCCTCTCATGGCCTAGTGTAGCCTCATCAAGGGTGTAGCCTAGTTTATAGTCTAATCAAGGGTTAGACAGTCAAGGAAGGGAAGGGTTAGACCGGGGGGTTACTAACTATACCCCTTAGACCGGATGCGGCATGATCGGATGCGGGATGATCGGCGGATGCAGGATGGCATTCTCAGTATAGATAGCAGCAGCATAGCAGGAGGAGTAGAGGAGGCTAGGTAGGAGAGACTATAGGAAACTAGGAGGAGACTAGGAGGAGGCTAAGAGGAGGGAGGCTAGGAAGAGTATTTATCGCACGTAGGCACGTCATATCATAATAACATATATGAAATATGAAGAAAGAGAAGAAAGAATTGTCTTACCTAATTCTTAACTAAACTAACTGCTACGGCATCTTGATCTCTTGATCATCTACTAGCTGCATACCCTATTATTTGAACCCTATATCTACTAATTCACTAACTGCGTACCCTATATCTTTATATCGAACCCTACCCGCCAATTGAGGTGGACAAACCACAGATTTGAAATTCATATATATAGGCCTACCAAATTCACTTTTAGATACCGGATGCCTAATCACCCAGTTTCTTCAGAGACACCACTTTGAACGATCTTAAGACATCTTTCAATTTCAATTTCAGTTAGCATCGCCATTTGAATTTACAACTTCCGAACGAGGAATGGCAAGTCGGGAAGACAAGTCGGGAAGGTTGTTTAGGGGCGAGTTCAGGGCGAGTTTCAAACGAGTTACCAATAGGATTGGATTTTTTATAACCATGAAGTCCCCTCCGGGAGCCGAGCCATAAGTGTTCCCAAGGGAGAGGAGAGCGAACCAAGCTAACAAGCTTCCAATCCAGCCATCATAGTGAAACGCTCTGAAAAGGCATAGTTCAGTAATAATCAATCACTTGAAAGCCCCCTAATGAATCCATGCGCCATCCAATTATTAAGGAGACTAACAAGCTTGCTTTCCCAGTTCATTCAAAGACTTCCTTGACTGGCCCGGGCGTAAGAGCTGCCTGTCCCGTAAGGATCAATAGCTCTTATTTACCGGTTCATTCAAGTCCTTTGCCCTTGCCTTAAGTTACTGCTTCATCCTAGGACGATGGAGTCACTTCAATACCCTTTGACCAGGAAGGCAAGATCAGTACCAGTAGGGGACAGTATCACAATAACTTACCTTGTTCATACTACCCACCTGCCAGAAAGACATTCTCTCAGCCCTAGAACATGCTTCCCAGGGAATGCTATCAGACCTTAGGAGCAACAGATATCGTTGGATCGTGGGATGGGAATGGGAATTGGAATCGCTTCATGAGCCCTTACCTTCACACCTTGTACCACCCTACTTATTAGATAAGAAGGTTTTGAATTGGAAGGGATGCGAGTGGGGCTGGAAAGAAAAGGAATAAATGCGTCTGCTGCGGGGTATACTTCCTATGATGCCTTGGCCTCTGTCTCCGTCCTTGGTGTTTTTGCTCGGTCTCAATCAAATGCTAGGGGTGCTTAATAAACTCCCGCTTATCAAATTAGTGCTAGCTTGTATGTTGCTCTCACCTTTGATGCGGGTGCTAATTCAACCACCTTTGTTTCTGCTCCCGCCTATGACTTCGATGCAGGGTTCAAAACTAGCTTTGCTCCTGGAACTCGGTAAACATATATATGGCTCTCGATCTTTATCGGGGACGGGTGGAACAGGAATAGACTTCACAACTGTAGGGTCCAAAGCTCGGTCAGCTTTTGGGTCTGTCACCCTTGTTTATTCTGTTTTGGTTCTCAAATATGGAATTAGCTTTGTTACCTCCACCTTTGCTGTTGGTGCTGCTTTCCTCTTCCCTATGCGCGTAAGCACAGTTTAAGTGCGTAATATGGATAAACTCAGTTAACCACATATCTAACTGGGTCTTAAGCTGCCGACTATGCTTGCTTTGGGACTGGATGATCTCCAATACCAAGAAATGGATCAAAATCTGCCTTCACCCCTGCCCCTATCTCTACTACATATCTCTCGGTAAACTAGGTATGCGCTTGCACCCGACTATATCCCTGTTTATGGTTATAAAAATGGAATGAAATTGAAACCAGAGTCTTTGGTGTCGGACGGGGGAAAGCTGGTGCAACGAGTAACGAATTGTTCCGTTGCTTATTAAGGTTGCACCGGGGATCGAAATTGATTCTGTATCCAACCAGTAGTACCAGGGAGGCATATGTACTACGTACGGAGATTCGGATGGCTAAATGTGATAGCATGATGGATGCCGGGGTGTACGATGAATGTGATAGCGTGATGCCGGTCGTTCGAGAGGCCGACCCATGACCTTGCCTAGATACCGACCTAGGCCCAATTGCATAGTCATAAGCACTACCCGTGAAGGCAAAAGCATAGAAGGCAGAGCCAAAAGCGGTTGACCTTAGGCATAGGCAGAGATTGGCACAGAAGCAGAGCTAAGACCAGATGGAGATATGGATGCATTTGAACCAGCCTTAGCTTCTTCATCGCCGTTTGCAACGGATCGAGAGCCATCCTTACTTTGGCTAGACCTTGATAGTGGGCTTTAATGGAGGGAGGACTGGGAAAATATCTCTCTAAGTTCAATTTACTTATTGGGCTCTCAAATAAGTCAAAAAAAGGGCCCCGTTGCCGGTTCAATTTACTTATTTGCCCCCCCAAATAAGTAAAAAAAAGAGTCGAGCAACTAAAGTTCCTCTCCTTATCAGTCGAGCCCCCTGTCGGGTCCTTGCTTTCCTAGCGTCAAGCAAGCCCCTACCGGTCCTTGCCCGGTGCGGGACAAGTAAGAAATTCCTCTCCTCTCCCTAATGGTCGAGCACCTAAAGGTCCTTATCAGTCGAGCCCCCTGTCGGGTCCTTGCACTAGGAAGCGCAAGCCCCTCCGGGACCTTTCCCATCCACCCCTTCCTATAAGTAAATCGAGAGATTCCCCTTTCTATATAAGAGAAGTCAATTGGGCAGGCTCAGGAGCTAGGCCAGCCCCACAAAACGTCCTACCAATCCCCACTACCGTCCGTATCCATCCCCACAAATAGTCCGGAGGTGGGTCAGGCTTTGGGGGAATAAATCTAGTCGAGTTCTGGTTCCACTTTGGGGGAATAAATCTAGGCCTTCTTCTTTGTATATGAGCATTTGGTTTCGCCCTTACCTTAGAGTGGGATGGACAAGATCTCTTCGATATTCGCTATTGATGGATTAATTAGAGAGGTTGAAAAAGAGGTATACATTAATGGGTCTTGTCTTCCCCGATCTGGTAGTTCGAGAGGGAGTAGTTCGGGTAATGGGTAATGGGAGGGAAATGGGTATCAGTAATTAAGGTAGCGAGGAAGCAGCTCCGCAGGATCAGGAGAAAGAATCTCTCCTTCGGCTGATGGGATATCTTAATAAGAAGGCAAGTCAGAAGGCAAAGAGTTCTTCCCAAATAGAAAGTGATGTCTGCTAGATATTCTTCGTGATAAGACAGCTTTGGGTCAGGTAAGTTGATCAGGGTGAAGACCCTCACTACAGACCTTTTTGATTGGTTGGCGGCTCCTAAGAAACATGTTCCTTCATTATTGGTTAGACCCTAAGAAACATATTTCGAGGTAGGCGTGAAACGCGAGGAAGCTGAAAGCCAAGAAGATCGAGGTCAGGTCGGGTGAGACTAAGTCGGGCGAGACCAAGGAGGGCGAGACCAGGTAGACAAGGCTCTCTCTCTAATTGACTATCATTCCATTTATTCAACCGTGTATAATAAGTTCTGGCTTACGTTCCTCAATTCGGCAGTTCCCACCCAGGATCTCTGCCTAAAGTTTCTGGAATAGAATGAATCCGGCAGTTCAGTTCAACGATCTCAGCTGAAGTTCCCAGGATATCCGCCATCTCACTTCTCTACGGCCAGTGCCATCTAATCACTCCCCACCGAGCAGAGCAGTGTTTCTTCCCGTATTAGGATGGGAGGCAAGAAAGCAACATAGAGTTTGATTCCCATGCGACCGACCTTAGCAACATAGAGTTGAGTTGGATGGCTAGTGAGATGGGTTAGCATCTGAGGGTAGGAGATGGGTGAAATAATAGCTAGTTGTTGACTTCCTTCCATCCAGTTCTTAGAAGAGAAGCAGGACAGGAAACAAAGAAGGTGAGAGGAGAGGTATCCAGTTAGTTAGGCCAACCGAGGGTGAAGGATGGCTATAGTTTACACCCCCAGGATGGAGTAGCCCCCTGGATAACTACAAGTCTTGCCCTCACCCACGGTCGGACAGCAGAAGCCCCCTAACCCTCACCCCCGATGGACAGTCTCTAGTCTAACCGGCGGAGATGACTGATGCTCTTCGTTCTATCGCGTTTCGCATGTTCCGCTGGCTATCCGGGTTCGACGATTGAAACCCACTGTAGGGACTCAGCCGAGCCCGAGCCTTCGAATAGGTAGTCTAGCTTCCGAACTGCCTTCCTTCCGGAGAACTGGTAGAACATCCTAACCCTTCCATTAGAACTCGTTACTTCACTTCATGCTGGTTGGAGGAGTTGTCAACTCGTTACTGGACTACCGAGCTAATGTTAGCTAACCGGTTGAACTCCTTTCGATAGACTCCCACCCCGCCGGTTGAACTAGTGGTACGAGATGGGTATCGACTAGCTATTAGTTTCTGACTGTCCCCTGGATGGAAATGAACGAGGGAGGATCCGGGAGGGCCAACAATGCTTCTCCGGGCCAACAATGCTTCGGCTATCCGGCAATCACTTTCTTTGTTGAACTATAGGTAGGACGGCTCCCCCGGGTAGTCTCGTTGAAAAGACATCCGGATGGGAGTTGCCAGCCCTCACCTTCATGTTAGGCCAGCCAGAACCCACCTTCGTCGTTGAGGCACCCACCTTCGTCGTTGGATAGAGCAAGCATTCCTCCCAGCTTGAGTTACATATAAAGAAAGTCTTATCATCTATAATTGTATACCTTCCTTCCGACCTTCCTTCCGAATGAAAGCATGCTCCTTCACCGGGGTTCGTCCCTATTGGATGGTCCCTATAGCCGGAGGATTCTACCGGTGATGCTAACCGGGGGTTCAGGATGGCTCCTACCTAGGCTCCTCACCCACGCTCTTAGGCCTGGGACTGAGACTGATTGAATGGAAACGAGCTATAGGGTTCATCTAAGCCTCACCACTCATTAGGCCAGCGCCTAACTCAAACTTATTAGGCCAGTAACCATCCATCCAAAGTGAAGGTGTAACCAGACCATTATAATCCAAGGTGGCCTCGTACCACATGCCGCATTCCAGGTAAAGACCTCATATCCGGGTTGATGTCATGAGGATCAATGCCCTTCACATATATACACATATATATATATATATATGTATCTATATATACATCTTCTGTAAGGACTGACACTCCTTCTGTGGTCCAACTGATTCGAATTGATACTTATTCCGTGCCGGATCAATGCGCTTAAGTGGGTTCTAACTGGTATTGGTGCTTTTGTCCTTCTAAGAGCGCGCTCATAACTCACACAGCACATATGTAGCAGGCAGAGCGCACACAGAGTGCACGAATAGGTCACACCGCACATCGGTGGCAGGGGCATGTCGCACGTTTAGTCAAGGGTTGTCTTATGTTAAAGGATAAGGCTTATCATTTGAATCGTTTGTAGGTGGAACGTCTGCATCTGGAGACGAAAAAGCCTTAGGATCGTTCGGGAGCCCATTTGCATTAGATACCTTTGCTGTCGTGGGAATCTTTGCATCAGGATTCTAGTATGGGAAACCATTTGTATTGGATGCCTAAGGGGCGTGGGGACCTTTGCATCAGGATTGTTTTGGGTACCATTTGCATTGGGATCAGGTGTGGGGTTGGTTGCCTTGTGATCTATCTGGAGAGATCTTTGCATCAGGCTTGTGTGGCGGAGCATCTGTATTGGGGTTAGGCTTAAGGGTGGCTTAGTCTCTTGTGTGGAGGAGCAAGTGTGAGGGCGTTATCCTAGTTAGTGGGCTACGATACGGAGCATTTGACTTTTGAGCTGTTGGAGGAGCAGGTTCACCCTTAGCTATGGCCAATAAATGCGTTAGTGGTTCCACGGGGTTGGTGGTCTTAAGGTAGAACCGAAAGTGCCGAAGTTGCGCACATGATTTGTTCGTGCTACCAGTGCAACTCCCAACAACTGGCTTATGGGGGTGGTGCCTCGAGCTGTGGCTAGCCGAAAGTGAAAAGGCTGCAAAAAGCAACAGCTACCCCTTTACTTTCTACGGATCGTACACGAACCCTAATCCGATTTGTTGTTTGTTCGTTTCTAATATGCGTGCGCATACTAGGCTGCCTTTATTTCTCAGTGTTGGTAATATATTGGGAGAAGTGGTTTCGGTTCCTATCTCACCCACTCCTGTGTGGTAGTTGATGCCCCTTAATCTGTGGGATCCGTTGTCTGCTAGGCGATCAACTCCACTGCGAAGTGCTTCAAGCTTTCGATCAGTGTCCCTCTGTCGTGGCGGAAAAAGTCGTTTGTGCGGACACAACTGACCTCCCTAGGAGTCTAAACTCTCTAGCGACAAACAAGACAAAATGGAGTGATCTTTCTCTAAATATACCTTTTAAAACATGAAAACTACAAGTGTTTAGGCTTACCTTATTCCAAAACGCGGTTGTTGTAGTCCGTCCTTGCCGATCCGGATGAGCTCCTCCTTCAAGTCAATTCTTGCAACCACAAACAATCAAACAATTACCAAGCACTTGCATTTCATATAATAAAACATATATTCAACATCCAGACCAAGGAACACATGAAATAACTCATTAACACAAGCTATTGAGAAAAATAAACCAGTTTGTATTAATAACGAAACAAAGAAACTCTTACAACCTGGCCTTGGTGTTGTGCAAGTTCCTCCCAGGGTCCATCAAGGGTTTTCCTCTACTTTGACAAAGCTCACCCACTTCCAAGTAGAATCAAGCAAAGACAATCTCTCCTCACAAGGTTCTAAATGGGAGTCCTAATTCCTGCAGCATTTACCCAAAGAAAATGTATAGCTCCAACCTCCCCTCCCTCTGGCTCAATGTCTTTATTTATAGTGCTGTAAAGAGGTTATTCAGGTCCACCATCAATGGGATAATCCCCCTCTTTGGGTGGGATAGCTCCCTTATTGATGGGATAAGTTCCCCCTTAATAGAGATACATGAACCAACTGGAGGCGCATCCAAATCATCAAACCGACCTCTAGAAAGTTCTAGAAGTAACCACAAGTAACTTTTTTAAGATGAAACTCGCGCATTTTGCCTTTTACAGAAGGACGCACCTGTCCCTTAACATACAGAGCGTCCAAGGACGCACCTTTTGTGAACATGGTCAGCGTCCCCGCAGGTGAGGCTAGAGAGAACCTGCGACCCCAGAGATAAACATATTTTTTACAAGACTTTCTCTCTTCTTTGAGTTTGAGATGGATAACAGAGGCATAAGACTTGCCTAAGAGGGTAGCATGACTGTTGATTTGAGCCATACTAACTGTAAGTGGTCATGGTGACATTTTTTAGTGTAACAGATTGCCCCCTAAAGTGCGAAGCTTGGAATAGATTTAGGGTTTTGTAATTCTAGGAAGGGTGAAGCGCTTTATCATTTCAAGGATTGTCTTGTGGATGGCCTGGTTGGAACCTGCAATTTTCAACACAAAATACATGGATAAGATTATATCATCACTGAGGTAGGCATTCCCATACTCAGATTCAAAACTTTAACTAATGGACTAACTATTCTGATACAGGAATGATCTTGCAGTACATCATTTTTATAGACTTTTGTAGACACAGTATGGACGCAGCCATCTGTTTATGATTAGTCTACATAGATAATGAATACAAAACTCCTCGCAGCCTGGATGGTAGAAACTAGATCCAGGGTCTTCACTTCTACTTCCCGAATTGGTACGATTCTAGCCATGTGATTAAATGATTCGATGTCGAACATGTTAGAAACCACTTGATTACCAGTCGATGATGTAAACTGTTAACAAGCGTGAGAGAAACCACCAGTAATGTCAATGGTTCTCAAAGTACCAAGCACAACCTGTGAAATGTGAATAAATGTTTTGATGTCGAACACTTCACGGAATCCTTTGATCGAAAGTCAATGATGTAAACTGACGTCAAAGGCGAGAAACCTGCCATTGATGCATGCAGACTTCAAGGTGCTGTCGATTCCTAAGTCATCTTTCTAGATAATGTGTCGATGTCGATAGAAAGCGACCCGTTGCAGGCAAGCCCACAACACGAAATCATTGTTCAAGTTGAAGAAATGTTGCTGTAAGGACTGACTCAGGGATGGTCAAATGGATGACAAGTATTTTGCAGATGAAAGTTTTTGCTTGCAGACCTCTTGAACACATAACGACACGACAGATGGCTTGGTGACGAATAACTCAAAGTTAATCCCCGAAACCCGGTTAAAGACTTTCAAAGTGGTTTGGTCAACTGTGAGGTAAAAGATTTCCCAACCCAGGTGAATGAAAAGTGTCGTGTTCAAGAGTGGTAATAAAGTTTCTTTTGAGATAAAAGGTAACAAATAGGCTCATTCTTCTCTCTTTTCCCCCACCATTTCTGGCAAGTACCTCTTTATTTTTAACAAGCTTGAGGAGGATAACATATGCTTGATTATAAGCTCATCCTTCGGACAAGTCCAACCTAGTTTAAATTCGAACCCTAGGAAGGAGTGGTTCGTTCCTGTTTGTAATTGAACAGGTCCTTTACTGTAAAAGTTTAACGAGCCCAGTATAGGAGAAACTCGGCGTTTTTCAATTTTAGAGAGTCTGAAAAACTTAAGGAAACTCCACGTTGAACTTTTTCGTAAATTTGTGTCCCTCAAGCCCGAAAAAGTATAAAATAATACCTGGGGGAACCGCTTGATCTTGCGACCAAGGAGTACTTTCATAATAGTGTCGTCGACCTGAAAAGTAAAAAGCGATCAAGGACACGTCGTTTTATTTCCTTATCGAGTTTGAAACGACAAAAACCCGGCAATCTTTTCCTGATTTTACGGTCAGAAAAGAGCTAAAAGGGGACCGTCTTTTAATTCCGTTTTAACGAGTGTAAAAGAAACGCTCGGCAATCTTTTCATGTTTTAGGAGTCAGAAAAGGGCTTAAAAGATGACTCTGATATTTTATTTGTGAAAAAATTACAATTTCCCTTGAAATCCCTTTGTCCTGCACAAAAGCGACACATTACTCATACCTGTTTAAAATAGGCAAAAATACATCGAAAAACATCTTTTCATGGTAAAAAATGAACTAATTCATCCAAAAAACCTATAAAAAGACCTTTTACCATGTCATTTTTACCGTTTGACTTTGGAGGTTGAAAAAGGAGCTTTTGACAAGAAACTTCCCGTGGTCGCTGCGGAAAATCTGACCGTCGGAATCGAACGCCGTCTCATCCAGGTATTTTACACATCCTACTCTGCATTTCTATCCGTTTAGAATTAATTTTTAGGTCTTAGTTTCATTTTTTGGGGGGTTTTGGTTTTGGAATGCGCCTCTCGGCGGACGCAGGTGCCCTTCGGGTGACCTGCGTCCCCCGACTTTTTCTCATACGGGAAAACGGTCGGAAGACGCAGCCCGCCTTCAGGCCAGCTGCGTCCGGGCGCCCTGTGCTACAAAGCCGGGGTGCGTCTTCCGAGAAGTGCGCATTTCAAAACCCCAACTCCCTCAAAAAACCACCAAAAATTCCCAAATCAATTTCTAATTGCTATTTTTGATATGCAGGGCATTAATCATGTTAGACTGGAGAGAAAGAGAGCATGTAGAGGAAGATGAAGCTGCAATAAATCACCAACCTTCTCTGGATGCCCTAAGAGCATGCGGATTATACAAATATTGGACCATACCGGGCATGAGGGGCCAGGTAAGATTCTTGGAATGGCTGGTTGAGCGATGGAACGTTCAAGAACAATGCTTTTACATAGGAGGGCACCAGCTCGAGATAGAGCCCTCGGATGTATACTTTCTCACTGGCTTGCCGAACAGAGGTGAGCAACTCAGTCTTGCGGGGACTAGGCCGGGTGGCCAATCCCTTGATAGTCTCCGCGAGGATTGGTGCACACGTGGGGCTCACCATTCAAAAGGCATAGAGATAAAACACATCACTCTACCGGAACTCAAAGTCATAGCGTTCACGGTTACCAGAATTTGCGGCGCGGCCGCTTTACACATTGCTTCCGGATCCCAAATGCGGATGGCAATTGACTGTTACCAAGGCACCATTTTCAACTGGTGTGAAGCTGTGTCGGCTCATATGAAGAGCCAACTGACCAAGGCAAAGAACGGACGACTAAAGACTTTTGGATATGGGCCTATAGTCGTGAGCTTTGCCTTGGAGAGAGTTCCAATGCTGATCCCTCAGCAACTCACTGTTGATATCTTGGGTCCTCGGCAGCCAAAGCTGATACGATGGGTTGCGGTGATGGCCCGGCATCCTGACGAGGGTGCGACAGTGGTTCGATTCTCAGATAGTTATTTTCACTGGTTAGAGGACCAGGTTTTTTCGATACAGGACTTTCCGTATGCCGGAATGGATTTCAGAGGTGATCCGGACATGGTTCTTCCACAGGGAGAACAATGGGACGACAGAGGTACTTTTATTTTCACAAGTTTTCTAATTATGTATTTTTTATTTTTCATATATATCGTCTCAAAACTAACAGTAAAACTTTTCAAAATGCAGATGTTGGTCCACAGCGTCCAGCCAACCTCCGGCCTTTTGATAGACTACATCCAGCTGCACCGGTACCGGCCCCACAGGACGCGGCTGCAGACGTACTAGCTGAGTTGGAGCATGATCTAGAGCGTCTCACGGCAGACATACCTGAGACTACTATGGACGACATTCCTATCAGACTTCAGCGTTTTGTAGTCGCGGTCCCTGGACCGTTTAGGAGATTTTTGCGTAAGGTAGCCCGCGCAGTGGTGTCATACAGAGAGCACCACCAGTGATTGACTAGTCACTTTTGTAGTCACATGTGACATTTTGACTTTTTGTACTATCATTTTGCCGATCATAAGGTGTTTTCAACCTATGATCGAAGACGATGTATATATTTTTTGACACACTTCTATCTATATATATCACTATTACCGGCTTATCTTGTTTAACATATGTGATGAAATGTTTTTAAATTTACTTGCATGATTATCGTAAATGTCTGTCCAACATTCGAGAAGCAATTGCATCTGCTAATGTATTCAAAGACCTTGGAATATGTTGATATTCAATGTAATCAAATTCACGTTCCAAGAGACGCACTCTCAAAAACAACCTTAATAACACAGGATTCCTAATGGCATAAACTCTATTAAGCTGTAATACAACAAGTTCAGAATCTAACCTCACTGTCAAACGTCGAATTCCAAATGAAATAGATTCGGATAATAATTCAATCACTGCACTGTATTCTGCAATGTTGTTCGTTGTTTGACCGAGGCTTACCCCATGCATAGAAACTAACTCGTCAGAGGGCGAATAGATAACCCAAGCTGCGGAAGAGATGTTCCGTGTACTACGACAAGCACCATCAGCAAATCCAATATATGTTTGGAGAGGCGTCGACATCTGCAATATCAAGAGTAAAACCAAGATAAGCCAGAATAACGACGAAAAACCACACTCTCTAAGCTAAGCACACTGACTAAACTAACACACTTGCTAGCTAGAAAGAAAATCTAACCTATCTAAAAATTTCTCCATTCCCATCATTTAAGCATAATACCTCTTTAGGTAAAGTCCATTTCTGGGTTTACCCAAAGAGTCCCCATCAAAGTCAACTAGCTCATAAGCCCCTTTTGCTAGCTTTCGCTTTACAATGTAGGGCCCATGCCACATGGGAACGAATTTTCCGGCACCTAGCTTATCGTTAGCTTGATCATATAATAGTACTAGGTCTCCTTCCGAAAAACTTCGAGGGGTTACATTTCTATCATACTGAGCTTTCATTCGTTTCGCGTGAGTCTCGATTGCCAATGTAGCGTCACGTCGAGTCTCATCTAATTTAGCCAAGTACAATAAACGTGTCTCCTCTTCGGAAGTAGCTGGAAGTAATTCGACAGCCATTTGAAGTGATGGGATTTCGCATTCAATGGGTAACACAGCTTCTAAGCCATAAACTAGCTGGAAAGGAGTGAACCCTGTTGAATTTTTCACTGAGGTTCGGTATGCCCATAGCGCTGAAAATAACATGTTGTGCCAATTCGACCGATGAACACCAATGGTTCGTCGGATCATGGTAACTAGAACTTTGTTGATAGACTCAACCAAACCGTTGGCTTGCGGATAATAAGGAGTAGAGCTATCGTGGCGCAAACCAAGCTGGCTTGTAAGCTCAGTCATCATGACATTTCGAAAATGGCTCCCATGGTCAGTAATGATTGCTTGTGGGACACCAAACCTAGTTATGATATGATTGAATACGAAAACTGCAGCTGTTTTGCCGCTTGCGTCGAATGTAGGCATCGCCTCGGCCCACTTAGTAAAATAATCAACCGCAAGGATGATATACGCATGCCCCCCGGCCGAGTGAGGGTTACAAGTAATAAAGTCGATACCCCATTTGGCGAATGGACCAACGGCAATTATAGGGTGGAGAGGAGCAGGTGGAGCGCGCATCTTGCGATCAAACACTTGACAGTTGTGGCACTTCCTGACTGCAATGATACAATCTTTAAACATAGACGGCCAGAAATAACCAGCGCGCAACACCTTCTGAGCTGTGGCATACCCAGACATATGACCGCCACATGCTCCAGAGTGACAATCATTCAAAACTCTCTCAGCCTCTTCGTGAGTTAAACAACGTCGAAAAACTAAGTCTGCCCCCCGGCGATAAAGTGTATCTCCAATAATTTTGTATGGCTGGGATTGAAACCGAATTTTTCGACGTTCCGCTTTGGAAGCTTCAGGCCGAAAGGTTTGGGTTTGGAGATAAATGATTATATCCCCGTACCACGGATCTACAGTACTGATAAGAAACAAAGATTCGTCCGCAATGGACTCCTCTGCCACAGTCTCTGTGTCAGCACTCGGGAAATCACACATCAATTCCGCAAAAACTAAGGATTTCTTAGACTTGGACTTCTCGAACTCCAAGTCGAACTCTTGCAGGATAACAATCCATTTAGAGTACTTGCCCCCTAGCAGTTGTTTTGTCAAAATATAAATCATAGGGTTGCAATCCGAAATAACTGTAGTTTTGCGGAGAAGAATGTAGTGACGGAAACGCTGGACAGCTTGAACGGCTGCCAGGGCCAATTTCTCCACATGCGAATATTTTAGCTCAGTTGGATTCAAGGTCCTACTAAGATAATATATCACATGCTCCGCTCCGAATTCATCTTCTTGAACTAACACCATTCCAATGGTGGAATGCGAAGCTGCGAGGTATAAGAAGTAGTCTTGGTTGTAGTTGGGAGGATGCAATAACGGTGCATGGGTCAACGCGTGTTTAAGTGCATCAAAAGATTGTTTGGCAATCTCGTCCCAAAAGAATTGTGCGTTCTGTTTCAACAACCGTGTAAAACCTTTAGTGACCTCGGCGTAGTTTGGGATGAATCGGCGTAAAAAGTTCGCTTTCCCTTGCAAACTTTGGAGTTGGCGCAAACTCGAAGGAGGAGGCAATTTGATGATAGCCTCGACTTTCGAGGGATCGACGCGAATGCCGGCTTTTGAAACAACAAATCCCAGCAATCGACCTGTTTCTATACAGAAAACACACTTGTGGGGATTCAACCGAATTCGATAATGCCTACACCTCATAAAGATTGCTCGTAGGTGGACAAGGTGATCAGCTCGATGTAAAGAATGAGCAGGCAAATCATCGAGATAGGGTTGCACAATGTGCTTGATATCATGAAATGCATAAGACATCGCCCGTTGAAAAGTGGCCCCGGCATTCTTAAGTCCAAAAGGTAACTTGCAATAAGCAAATGTCCCCCATGGACAAATGAATGCCGTTTTTGGTTGGTCGGCAGGTAGAATATTGATTTGATTATAGCCCGAAAAACCATCCATGAAGGAAAACATTTCACTTCCGGCACAATCATCAATAATTTGATCGATATAAGGCGTAGGATAGTTGTCTTTTGGACAAGCTCGATTTATATCCCTATAGTCGATACAGATTCTTATTGTTCCTTGTTTCTTGTTGACCGGAACAATATTCGATACCCAATCCGTTAACGGGATCGGATAAATGAAACCTGCTTTCAACAGCTTTTCGACTTCTGCTTTAATCGCAGCCGCTTTTCGAGGGTGAATTTGACGCAACCGTTGCCGGACGGGTTTAGCATCCGGGTAGGTCTTTATTTCATGAATAACAATGGCAGGATCAATTCCTGGCATTTCCTCGTAAGACCAGGCAAACACGTCGCGGAATTCTTGGAATAGGGCCTTGTAAGTTTGGATTTCTTCTTCAGTACATGCGGCACCTATATGAATGTTTTCCTCGATTCCGGGCTTCACTGAAATATCAATGGGAATAGTACGAGAAATATTCCCTAAATTCAGCTCTGAATCAGAATGTTTCGTTGGATCCTGAGCGTCTTTGACATATTCAGCGGTAAAGATAGATGAAAAATCATTTTCAAATGCATCATCCTTAGGTAAAAACGAAGATCTGTGATGGAGATCTTCCCATGGTAGATCGTCTACACTTAGGATTTCGCGAAGTTGTTCGTCAGATGACACGACTTCGGGAAACGTTATCCGTTCTAAGGGTGAGGTGAAAAGTGACTCTTCACTGACCACATTCATTTGGTCGACTTCGGTTGAATGAAAGTCAGTAAAAGACATGAGAGCTTCATAAGCAATTTCATATGGACTCAAAGGCATAACATCACCGAGTGAGTCTATCTCAGAGTCAGATGGGACGAACCAAGGATCATCATAAATAATGTTTTCTGATGTAATCATATGAATGGTTGCAAACGAAGGATCTGCGCTGAGTGGAGGGAGAGGAAAAGTTCCCAGTAAACCGGAATCCTTAACTAAACCTACACCAACATCCCTATAAGGGATTGTCGTTTTACCAACATGCTGGATACTCTCTGAAGAGGCTGGGTCGGATGAAAAGTATGTCAGCTGATCAATAGTCACGATCTTACCGTTATGTGGAAACTTAATTACTCTGAAGACCGATGAAACGACCGCTGTCATAGCATATGACCAACTTCGACCCAAAAGAAGGTTGTAGTCTAGAGGGGCATCAACCACTTCCACATCCAGACTAACGGTTTTACCTTCAACCCCTATAGGCAATTCTTGTAGAATACCAAACGGACGGAACCCACGGCCATCAAAGGCCTTAAGGATGGTGGGGGATTGGTTCAACGAAGGAGAACCAAGCGATCTCCAACATTGAATCGACATAATACACGTAGAAGCTCCCTCATCAATCACAGTCCGATGAATAGGCCTGTTTTTGACTATCACTGGAATTTGGAAAGCCATTTGATGGGGGAGACGTGGTGTACTATTTTCTAGATCAAAGATCATTAGGTTCGGGTCCTGAACATCGACAGCTCCGATAGCCGACAAAAGCAATTTCCGTTGTGCTGGACATGATTGCAGCACTTCGAGTGCCGACATTGCTGAAGGTGAAACAGCTAAGTCCTCAACAATGTTGTAATTCTGGGCTGCTCTCGCATGTGGATTGAAAGCAGACCTTCGAAGTACACCCTTGGCGGGCGGCTTAATCACTAAGTCTGGGTTAGGTTTTTCGATCTGTAGTGGATCGGAACCAGGAGCTGAGGTTGATGGGTTAGAGTGAGAAGATTCTGCTTCTTTGCCATCAACAGGAGCCTTACTACCATAATCTTGCGATCGAGTCGCAATCCTCACATGAGACATCATCAAAATGGGTTCTTCACTGGCATTCGAAGAAGAACCTATCATCTTATTCTCCTGCTCTGGAAATGGATTCTTTAACACAGCAGGAGTGGGAGAACCTTTGACTATTTTAACAACCTCGGCCCGATGAGGGCAATCTCTCGTAAAATGATCCTCTTCACAAATAAGACAAGGATATCGAGGTTTGCGTTTTTCGTCATTGGTTTCCGACTTTTCAGTTTTCTCCTTTGGAGCCTTGTCTGCTTTAGCCTTCTTCTTTCCTTTCTTCTTTCCACCGTTTTTTGATTTGGCCGTAGATGACTCTACAGCGTGAATGTCGGCGGTAAGTTCAGGAGGAGAAGACTCTCCTGTCGGAGAATCAGGCAAAGTGATTATTGGAGTATTGGAGGCCTTGGAAGACTTCTTCTTACTCTTCGTAGTCACGATACCAATCATACCATCAGCGGCATGAGATCCCGAAGGAGCAGCAGCGATTTGATTCGACTTTGGAAGATCCGGAATCTTCTCGTGTAACGTACCCGACTGAGTGTAAACTAAGTCAAGGTATTGTGCCTGAGCAATGACTTGCTCCTCAGTAACTACTCCGGCCTTAGCGACATCTTCAGTAATCTTCGGTAATAATGATTTGACAAACCATTCAGCTAAGATTTGGTCCGGGATAAAAACTTTCACTAATCGCCTTCGACGTCTCCACTCATGAATGTGATCAGAAATATACGTGGACGTCGATTGTTTTAGTGAAGTTAATAACTCCGTGCCGTTATCGTATCTGACCGGCAACTGAAAGTGAGTTAAGAACGAGGTAGCTAACTGGCTAAAGTTGTAAAAAGAGGCCCGTGGTAACTCAATGTACCACTTGGCCGCGAGACCAATGAGTGTACGCTGGAAAAGACGTAAGCGGATGGAATCATCTGAGATAGAATTCGAAGCACACCAGAGGTGGTAAGTCATCACATGATTGGACGGATCCTCTCCAGACTTACCTTCGAACTTGGGTATATCACTGGGCAACTTATTTGGCATTGGCGGCCAGAACTGAAGATATTGAATTGGATCGTTCGTTAGGCGCGTCAAGTCGGGTAAATCTAAAGTTGCAATAAACGGTAACTGCCGGTTAGGATCTCTAAAACTCTGGGTCACAATACCAGCCCCAGGAGGAGGATATCCAGGATAACTAGGAACAGGAGTCGCATTTGGGATATTATATCCTCCTGGAAAACCAGGATTAACCGGACCGTACTGGGGTTGTTGAGGTTGTTGATAAGTGTACCCAGGATACGGTTGATACTGGTAAACCGGTTGTTGGACAGCTTGCCCAGGTTGGTACTGTCCCTGGTACGGAGGTTGAACAAATTGAGGTTGAGTAGTCACAACCGTACTTATACCAGGCTGACCTACAGGCATCTGGACCGTGGTTTGAATCGTAGATCCAGACAACGGTAAAGATGTCTGAGGTGCGGTAACAGGGACAGTAGAAACTGGAGCCGTCGATACTCCAGAAGTAAGTATGGTAGATGTAGCGGTAGTTGCAGCAGCCGTTTGAGATGGAGTACTAGGTGCAATTGCCGGCTGAGTAACTACCGAAGCTACAGAAGCTTGAACATTGGGCTGGACAGGTTGCGGTTGCTGGGTTGGACCAGAAACTACGGGTTGTCCAGCTTGAGGAAGCATCTGTACACTTGGCTGCAACACCTGTTGACCCTGTGAGGGATCCCACACTAACATTCCAGGGTACTGACCCGTAACAGGTTGAGGGTACTGAGATCCATAACCAGATTGAGGGTAGGATTGATAATTGTAAGGTGCAGTTCCCATACTTGGAACATATGACTGACCTTGAGGCGGTTGATAACCTTGACTTGAGTATTGACCTTGAGGTTGATAACCTTGAGGTAAATACTGATACTGGGGTTGACCTTGACCTTGAGGTTGGTATCCTTGAGGTTGATACCCTTGAGGTTGCCATCCTTGAGGTTGATATTGATACTGAGGTTGACCTTGGGGTACATATTGAGGCTGAGGTTGACCTTGAGGTAAGTATTGCACCATAGGTACATACTGACTTTGAGGTTGCCCCCCAGACACAATTTGTGTACCTTGAGGTTGCCCCCCAGGCGTTAACTGCGGTTGCCCCCCAGGCGGTAATTGGCCACCTTGAGGTTGGGAAACGGGAACTGAACCTGACATCATGTAAATGTCTCCTACACCCAATGGTATATTACCACTGTTTCCAGCAAATAACCCATGATCAATGGGTTGAGGAGATGCCCCCGCAAAGGTACCAGAAAGTGACTGATACCCAGTGGGGACAGAAGGACCGCCGTGTAAAAAAGATTCAGGACTTTGTGTAAACACGGACGACTGACCAGACATATTTACAGGAGTATGAATACCTCCGGGTGGAAAAGGAGTACGAGGTGTGGAAAAACCGACTGAGTTGTCTAAAAAATTGGTTAACGCAAGGTACCAAGAAGTACTTCTAGGAGGACTGTAAAAGATGGATTCACGCTCCCTTAGATCAATAGTAAGTTGACCTTCAAGGTGAGAGACACCTATATCTTCTTCTGGAGCAAGTTCTTCTATAGCAATCAAACCAGAAGGTAGATTTTCGGTGATAATTCTTTCTATTCTCGGTGAATCAGGGACACTAGAAGTTGGAGTAACAGGTTCGGAAATTTCAGGTTCTTCGCCTGTTTCACTGGCAGATGAAAAACTACCAGCAAGCTCGGAAACTGTAACAGTTTCGGGATTGTAACCTGTTTCTAAACTTTGGTAATCTGGATGGACTACCAAGGAAGATTCTCCTTCTTCAGGTGAACCTACTCTACTGTCACTAGGAGGAGTTACAAGGACCTTTAACCCTTCTAAATTACCCGGGTCGTCTCGAGGAGGGGATCCCCTAAGTCTACGGGATCTTCTCAACAATTCGGCCACAGAAACAACTTCAGGAGACTGGCCCCGAAGTCTACGGGACTGTCTCGGTAATTCCGCCACAATTAAAGATTTTTAACTACAACACACGAAAACAAAGTAAAAAATTTCAAATCAAACCACCTAAAGTCTTCTAAAGAAGCAAACAAATTTGAAGCACACGCCTAAATAATCTAGAGCGTCAAACCACACACAAACAGTAGTCTTCCGGACCAAAAGCGCTAGTTGGTGATTTGGGCCAACCTCGCAGGATTCAGTACAGAAATGGCGGGTGGAACAGTTACCCCGGCAACCTGCTTAATGAATAGACCGGCACAAGTTCCTCCACTTTAACCGTCTCGAAGTGAAGTGAACCCCCCGGAAAATCCAAGTGAGTATAACCGACGTCTGCTCCAGGTACAGTGGGACCTTCCCTCCACCGTCACCTCGGTAGAACCCTAAAGATTATGGTCACTAAAGTTACCAATCACAACAATTACACCTGGGGGAACAGTCTAAACTCCGACAGCACGCAAGGGCAGAGTAGCAAGCTCCAATCCCCTTACCGGCTCCTTGACAACAATCCAAGGTTTACCGATAAGTGACCCCTGGCTCCTCGACAATGGTTAATCCGAGGTTTACCGTTTGTAATACGTACTGTCTGGCGTCGTTCCCAACGAGGGAGGAATGATCCCCTCACTGGTTCGGACACGAGCTCGTGCTTCTCCTTTAAGAGGAGCTTTCCCAGAGTATAACTGAAACAATTGGATTTAATCTACTCAAGATAAACTATCTGTTTGGTTTTGTAGTCTTGGAGAGTTAAGTACTCACCTACTCCAAGACCCTAGCCTAAGCTATGTTGGTGTTTCAGAGCCCTAGAAAAATAAAAATTACTAGATTGATTTTAATTTAAGCGTTACTTTTAAGGTTGTTTCTTAAGTCAAAAGGTGATGGAAGTGAAACCAGTGGTGTGTTGACTCGACTCGAAACCACTACAAAATGCACCTAGGATGATTTACCCACTACTTTACTTTTTCGATGAATTGCTTAACTAAAAAGTTGAGAGAATGCAATCTTTATAAAAGCAACTTCTTAATTGAAGACAATCAAAGAAACAATTCGTTTGTCTTTTCCAAGCATAAAAAACATGACCGCTCTTTACATGCACGAAAAAACTCTTTTTCTCTTTCAAAAACAAAAAGCTACTTGAAACAAGACTTTTAAAGAAGATGTTTTTGTATTTTTCTTTTAATAAAGCAAATAAATCTAATATAACCAAAAATCAATCTTAACAACTATTAAAATCTATGAAAATGCACTCATAAGCAAACTAAAAGATAAATTTACTCTAAGCAATCTTAACGAGGCCAAAACCAACAATGATTATTCTAAGGTGTTTTACTTGATCACAATCAAATCAAGGACTAGCTTATTGCAGAACCAAAAACTAGTCAAAACAAAACTCTAATCTTTTTGTTCTTTTGTAAAATGGAAATCAACACTTTATAAACAAGTAATTCGAAATTTGACCCAAAACAACTTAAATGGCAAGCTGCTCACACAAGGAGACTTTACGACAGGCCCGACTTCTAAGAAGGCTGACTAACCAGAGAGATCTAAGGCTGGACAACTTTCTACCGTCAAAGTCACTACAGGACCTATTGAAAAATCAAACCCTAGGCCTAAACTTCGTTGAAATCCACTAAAACACTCAAAGCTCACAAAACAAGTCTAGGTGAAAATTCTTGACAGGGTACTAAAGGATCTGGGTAGAAAACACTAAGAAAAATCAAAATCTAAAAGCAATTAAAGCAAAAAAATGGAATTTTCCTAAATTTTACAGGAAGACGCAGGCAACCCGTTATAACAGGTGCGGGCCCGCTCTGTGCAAACGGCAACAGCGCGTCCAAAGACGCACTGTGCAGTACTCAGAGGGTGCGTCCTTCTGGAAAAGTTGAGAAAAACCAAATCTAACTAAATCTGAAGCTAAGCCACCCAAATACTAATTCTCACAGTCAAAAACTAGAAAATAAAAGTGATTTTCACAGAGCAAAGTTCACACAAAGGAAAAGACTCTCTCATTAATGGATTCCCCAGTGGAGTCGCCAATTTGTCGTGGCGGAAAAAGTCGTTTGTGCGGACACAACTGACCTCCCTAGGAGTCTAAACTCTCTAGCGACAAACAAGACAAAATGGAGTGATCTTTCTCTAAATATACCTTTTAAAACATGAAAACTACAAGTGTTTAGGCTTACCTTATTCCAAAACGCGGTTGTTGTAGTCCGTCCTTGCCGATCCGGATGAGCTCCTCCTTCAAGTCAATTCTTGCAACCACAAACAATCAAACAATTACCAAGCACTTGCATTTCATATAATAAAACATATATTCAACATCCAGACCAAGGAACACATGAAATAACTCATTAACACAAGCTATTGAGAAAAATAAACCAGTTTGTATTAATAACGAAACAAAGAAACTCTTACAACCTGGCCTTGGTGTTGTGCAAGTTCCTCCCAGGGTCCATCAAGGGTTTTCCTCTACTTTGACAAAGCTCACCCACTTCCAAGTAGAATCAAGCAAAGACAATCTCTCCTCACAAGGTTCTAAATGGGAGTCCTAATTCCTGCAGCATTTACCCAAAGAAAATGTATAGCTCCAACCTCCCCTCCCTCTGGCTCAATGTCTTTATTTATAGTGCTGTAAAGAGGTTATTCAGGTCCACCATCAATGGGATAATCCCCCTCTTTGGGTGGGATAGCTCCCTTATTGATGGGATAAGTTCCCCCTTAATAGAGATACATGAACCAACTGGAGGCGCATCCAAATCATCAAACCGACCTCTAGAAAGTTCTAGAAGTAACCACAAGTAACTTTTTTAAGATGAAACTCGCGCATTTTGCCTTTTACAGAAGGACGCACCTGTCCCTTAACATACAGAGCGTCCAAGGACGCACCTTTTGTGAACATGGTCAGCGTCCCCGCAGGTGAGGCTAGAGAGAACCTGCGACCCCAGAGATAAACATATTTTTTACAAGACTTTCTCTCTTCTTTGAGTTTGAGATGGATAACAGAGGCATAAGACTTGCCTAAGAGGGTAGCATGACTGTTGATTTGAGCCATACTAACTGTAAGTGGTCATGGTGACATTTTTTAGTGTAACACCCTCTCCTCTTGTCTTCCGTCTCTGCGCGAGTGAGCGATCGATTGATACCCAAAAGGGAAAAGGTCTCCCCAGTGATTGATTGTAAAGGAGGAAGGGGCAGGGGGAAGGGGCATGTTGACGGTTCATCACGTACATTGGGTTCCATACAATTACTACGCGGCGGTTCCACTCCAACTCCAATAAATGGACCGCTCGGGTGGGTGGGCTAAGTAGAGGGGCGTGATGGTGCTCGAGGGAACCTAAGGGTGGTGAGGCACATCACGTTAAGGAGGAGAACGAATAAAGCAATAATAAAGAAAGAAATAGCTCAATTGTGGAGGGTGCGTTAGCACGCTCGACTAAAAGGCCGCCATCGATTTCTCGCTCATCCATCATATGCCCCCCCACCCAATAAGTAAATTGAGAAGCCGCGTATATTTCTTTGGCGAGAAAGGGTGGGAAGGCCGTAGGTTGGGTGGTTAAGCCAAAGGTCTTTGAGCACATTTACACTCGACATTGCGTTTTACGCCGAGCGGACTAGGCTTATATATGTCTTATTTGCATATGGGGTTCAAGCAGTAAAAGGAAAGGTCTGTAGTGGCAGGCAATATTAGATATCTAAGAATCGTCGCTTTGCGAAATCGCGAAAATGCTTTTGGAAAGAAGCCGTACTGGAGTGATCCAAGATCTCTGTTCTACTTAAGATTTTTTGTTTCTTTTCTTTTTGGGCCAACCATCAAAGTTTTTGGAACTATTCATACCTAGGCATTATAGGGGAGGCAGGGGTTCGACGGGATAACCTGAGGGGAGAACCTGAGCAGAACAAGTAAGAAATAAAAGCGACAGAGCTACGTGTTGTTTACCCTCAATCTATTTCCAAAGCGAAGTCACTATTTACCCTGCGTGATGCGGAAGGAAGGGAACGGTTCAACGCGCGAATGAAGGAGCTCACTCACACTCAATTGGCTGGCTCGCAAAGCTATTTGTCTTCTTGGCCGCTGTCCACGAGAGGGAGGGTGAAGGGAAAGCCGTTCCCTATTTATTTCACCTACCCCTTCCCGAGGTTGGTCCAGTTAAGGTCCTTAGTGAGCTATGCTCTTTTAGGGGAAGAAAGAAAGGGTCAGTCATATCTTCCCGAACCTAATTTTCACCCGGTAAGTTATAACCTATACAAATTAAGGTTATCCGAAGGGCAACTACGATCTATCTATAGTGCCGTAATTCTGTCACTATAGGTCGATCGTAGTTGCCGTAATTCACTATAGAATCATCTTTCCTCCACAAATGATCTGGTGATTCCCGAAACGCTCCGCGTTATCTTTCCCACCCAACCTGTTGCTTCTTTCTTCTAAAGGCTGTCCTCTCTCGGCTGGATGTTGGTCCAGCCTACTACGAGGATCCCGTACATCGTATTTATCCGGTCCCGTGGTTACTATGCCGCCGCGTTTCTTTTCCGGTCCTTTTGCAGAATTTGTGCACTATATATTGTAGTTGCCTACACACACAAATTCAAATTCTGGGATATCCTTTAGTGTTTCGACTCTCCGTTCAGTGGATGAGATGGCTGCGCTCCAGCTCACTAAATAATGGGACGGCAGTGGTCCGCCGGCAAGCTCGTTCTGATCCTGCCTGGACGCAGTACATTGGAATCCTGATGCACCACCACGAACGCTACCGCGGCGGCGTCCGCCTGCGGTAAGGCACCACCCTGTTGTGCCAGCAGCCAACCCCGGCGTGTCAGCTCAGTTATCCTCATCAAGCCACTTACTGTCTGTCTAGCTAGCTCCCCAATCTTCCCTTCTCAGATCGATGAATAAGGACCGGCAGGGGCTCGACTGCTAAGGAGAGGGACGGAGTCACTCACTCATTCCGATGCCCACCACCCAATAAGCATCAAGGACCGGCAACGGGGCTCGACTGATAAGGAGAGGAACTTTAGTTGCTCTTTAGTTACTTATTTGAGAGGGGCCACCCAATAAGTAAATTGAACCGGCAACGGGGCTCGACTGATAAGGAGAGGAACTTTAGTTGCTCTTTAGTTACTTATTTGAGAGGGGCCACCAAATAAGTAAATTGAACCGGCAACGGGGCTCGACTGATAAGGAGAGGAACTTTAGTTGCTCTTTAGTTACTTATTTGAGAGGGGCCACCAAATAAGTAAATTGAACCGGCAACGGGGCTCGACTGATAAGGAGAGGTCCGGCAGGGTGAGGTAACGAACGCTCGACTAAAAGGCCGCCATCGCCCTTTTTTTGACTTATTTGAGAGCCCAATAAGTAAATTGAAACTTTAGTTGCTCGACCCCCGGGAGAGGAAGGCACACTCGACCACTATTTACCCACCCACCCCAATCCCCAAGGCCCGGTAGGGGCTCACCATTCCGATGGTGAGGGATTTATCAGTCGATCCCTTATAGTAGCCGGCCACGCAAGGTTATACCTCCCCCCCCCTACCTCCTATAGTAAGTAGCGAGGGGTATAACCTTATAACCGGTATAACCGATAGGGCAAAAAAGTATTCACCCCCTATTCAATAAGTGAACGGGCGAAGCGCTATGCCTTCCCCTATAGCCTGACTAGCTAGAGGTAGGGAAAGGTATAACCTCATCCGGAGAAAAACTGCTCCCCTATCGAATGGATAAATCGGGTTTCCCAATGCTCTTCCACGTATCCGAGATACGCCACCTCGGGATGCTTTACTCCTAACCCCTATCGGTTCCGAGACGGGGCTTAACCTGAGTCTCGGTTAAGAACGGCATGCATCTACGTTTCACACGGCGCACGATTCCATGGGTAGTTTCATTTGACATCGTGATGGGGGACATAGCTTACGATCATCGGCTTTCATCATGCCACTAGGCATTCGATTAGGACATTGCACAATGATTCGAATACTTTGTCGCATCTCTTCGATACGGATACAGTGGCGATCATAGCAATCTCCTCTGGTACCCACTGGTACGTCAGAATCCGATTGGTCATGGGCATCGTAAGGTGCTGCTTTTCGCGAATCCCAGCATACTCCCGGTTGGGATGGGTAGGCCCACCACTTAGGCCAAGACCCAAGTAAGTGGGGGACCCCGTCGGGCTCCTCCCCCCCCCTGAGAACTGTACGTGAAAGTTTCCCTTCGTGCGGCTCGAATCATTCTCAGATGCCTGCCCAGCAGGCGCAGGCATCCCCGTTTGCCGCCGAATTGAAAAGTGGCGGGGACCGAAACTATGACCAACCAATAGAGTCAACTTAGCTGCGAGGACCCGACAGGGGGCTCGACTGATAAGGATGCGTAAGCAGGCTCGACTGTTAAGGCCGCCATCACCTTTAGGTGCTCGACCATAAGCCCCCCCACCCAATAAGTAAATTGAGAGGAATGTGGTTCCAAAGGTTGAGGGTGGAGGGCGCTGGTTCGCGGAGTCCGCTTCTCAGGAGACTTCCGTACCACCATAATTCGACTGCTGTTGATCCCAAACTTCTCCGAACTCCTAAACATAAGGTGAAACCACAAGGTTATACCGATACCTACCTTCCCCTCGACTATAGGGAAGGTATAACCGATAGCCGATTAGTTGGGGGGTTATTGTGGGTGGCCCCCCCCCCACCTTTCGGGGCAGGGGGGCCGCCCGATTCGACCATGCATGGTATCGATATAATGGGGCAGCCGAGCTGATCTGCTTCCAATTGGAGAAAGCCGCTTTCACCAAGTCAGCCACCTTTCGGTGCGGGTCACGTAACCCTATCCGCGCCATTACAGCTCGGCCTTCGCTTTTTGAGGCTTCCTCTACCCACATATTTATGTGCCCGCAGCACCTCCATATGGATAAATATGGGCTTACCGTGTTCCATTAATAGCACCTGACCTATGCCGATTTTGGCGGACCGTGCTCTACCCCGGTGGACTCATGCGGTTCCGACGTGCCCAGAGGCCAGAGGCGAATCCGTCCACGCACGGCCAAACACCAAAGGTGGCCCGCCTGGAACAGTCATGTTTGACTGGGCTTATACACATTCGCTTACTTACGCTGTCCCCCCTCAGCTAACCCTAGCCCCCCAGTTCTTGGGGGGGGGGTACGTCGTCCCCGAGGCTTCACACCAAGTCTTTGCAACAGTAGGGGCATGCTTGAGTAGGGTCAGGCAGAACCGTCGTTGCCTGATGGGAACCTCCCCCATATTGCTACCAATGTCTTCGTGTCGCGCAACCTCTTAGCATTACACCACTGGATCCCCAATCCTTTGCCTGCTGTGCAGTGACAGTACCAATATCCACTAATCGTTGTTTCCAGATACGGTTGCCGGTTGACATCTCTTCTGATTCGTCAATACGAGAAGCGAATTGTCGTGTAAAGGAATCAATATCTCGACATAAGCCAAGAGGCAGATCTTGTGCCACTCCACCTGGTCGTATGAAACTGGCATGCATCCTGGCTCCCGGGACTCTTTCATGGAATTCCAACGATCTCTCCCGCTCCTCAGAAGCCCACAGGGACGGAGTTAATGCTCCCACATCCGTAGCATGAGTAGTTAAAGCAAGTGAATGATTCGAAATTCGAGTTATTTCACGAAATAACACTCGTATATATTGAGCCCGTAATGGTACCTCGCGATTCAGAAGTTTCTCTACAGCTGAAGAATAAGCGTGTTCCTGGGCCATCATAGAAACATAAAGAGGGTCGACGACAGAACGGACAACGAAACTTCGCGACAGCTTTTTCGTACACGTTCACTTGCATGCATCACATACACAAGTGCTCTCTGAACCGTGCAATAAGGTCACCCATGACACGGCTCTCCCACTCGAGTTACCGGTTCCGGATCCCCCGGCCATGCTATTATATACATTCTATCTATTGGATGGGGTTGAGAGTGTTTCAATCCATGAGCTTCTAGGTGAGTGACGCGTTCGTGGAGCCGAAGGAGGAGCAAAAGAAAGTGGGTCGGGGGTGCGTGTCCACCCTTAAATGAGTAATGGAATGGGAGAAATTCTTCCAGCCAGATAGGTAGGGGAGGGGCCGGGCCGGCAGGAAACGCTAAGAAGGATCCTCTTTCTAACGCAAGATGAGGGTGATTAGGGGTCAAGTGATTACTTGACCGTATTTCCGGGCCGGGAAAGTGCTTCCAGAATTGAGCACTATAGATCGTAGTTGCCCCAATTCTGAATCACTGGGGTCTTACTATATTTCTTCCCCTCAAAGAGCCCTCTTTCTTATTCTGAAAATGGCCAGATTCTTTCATAAAAAAAATGGATTTCTTCCAGTCATGAATGAGATCTATTATATATGTCATTACGGTTTAGCAGACTTAGCTGTATGGGCATATGTCATGATGCATTCATGAATTATAGCAGTAATTATGCATTCATTCGTTATATACGTAATTACGCTATCGAATAAACGGTAACGAGAATCCACGCATCCTATCTCACCCGATATGACTCCAGGTGTATTCGGAGATGCATGTATTATATATGTTGCTGTTGCATTAGTCATTCATTATAGACTGAACTCCCGAAACCTCGGTAAATGACTTACAATTCAATTTCCTACCGCATAATTCTAGTTGGAGGGCTCTCGGCAATGATCTTCAAGCAATGACTAGTGGCTATCGGCTCTCGGCTGCCCCACCCTATGGCAATGAGACTGTCTATTGGCAACCACTGGCTATCAACTATGATCGACTACTTGGCACAGATAATAGCTTAATGCACTGACTGTATAGAGCAGTGACCAGAGCTTCTAGGTGCACTGAGTAGAGCTAGCACTGACCAGAGCATCCCACCAAGAGAGTATAGCATCCCATGAGTAGAACTTCCCATAAGTAGGCCTTCATGAATAGAACTTCCCATGAGTAGAGCTTTTTTCATGCACTGAGTGAGAAGAGCTTATAGGCACTGACCGTATCCAGCCAATCCGTTTAACTAAATCGATATGCTCGTAAGTAAACAAGCATGGCTAAATCTCATCTGGTGGGGAACATGGGTAACTTCATATCTCTCGTTCGGTGGGTGATTCATAAAGCCTAACACGTGCCGTTATAGCGGCACTTTCCCTCTAGTAGTATACCTGTCCAATTCATTATATCATCAGTCTACTCTTTTTGGGGGGAAGAATTAGAGCATTTATTCCGACCCATTCCCACCTATTCTATTGCATGTCCCCAGATTCCGTTCCAGTGATTCTTCTCCATCTCCAAAGGGTAGGGTGTGGAGTTCACTGCACCGACCCATTCCCCCTAATCTATTGCATGTTCCCAGGTTCAGTTCGACTCTATGTCAACCTAACATTCATTCAAGCATTTCCTATCTATTTCACCGCCCACGAACCTATTTCCGATCACTTTTCCCTCAATAGGCGCCCACCTGACTACTATTTGGCTCTACCTGAAAAGCCACCACCTGGGGAACTCCTTCCTGGAGGGAAAGATTGATCTATATTTATAAATTCTTTTTCCCGCATAGAACGTCTGCTTTTCAGTTTTGTCACTATTAGATCAATCTTCCCCTCGTGTAGGAAAGGAATTTTGGCTTTTCCCAATTTGGAACCATAGCGTTTTTTTATGCTGCTGATGGTTGTTTTGTGGAAAAGTGCCAAATTCTCAACGCATCTTTCAAGTATTTGGCGCTTCAGCGAATCTATAAGATTGCGAGAATTGGAGCACCAAAAATAGAAAGACAGGTAGGCAACCATCTTTCGATGAAAGAAAGAAATGATATGGTCTTCCTTGCACTAGGAAGCGCAAGCCCCTCCGGGACCTTTCTTTGCCGCAGAGCAGCCGGAGTAAGTTTGGATAGTTCCTCCCTGTCTGGACTATAGGGGCGCGGGTGTGAAACCCGGTCCCGCTGGCAGATGTGGAAGGAAGTAAAGAAGGAGGAGCCCTATGAAGAGGAACACCGGAACTGGAAACTGGGTATATATTCCCCTGCGAGCCAGCCCGTTGGGTGCTGAACCCGAGCGCGTCAAGCCAGCCTGTGTGTTCTTTTAATGACTCTTACCTTGCTAGTCTGTCTGGGAAGTCAATCCCCAGGTCATAATGGGAAAGAACCCAGTGGGATGTACCTGGAGTTCTAAGTGCGGCCTTGGCCTCCCCACCTTCTCCTGTGGGAGCCTTCCGACTCATTAGATACCTGTGAAAGCATAAAGCCGGCATAGGGGTAATCCCTCCCATTCAGGCCTTTTGATTTATTCCCCTCAAAGCGCAGGTGTTATCATACTAAGGGCAAGGAAATTGGCTATTGGCAGGCATAGAAGTAAGGATCGTGGCAGGGTTCCTTTTGAAATACCCTTCTGACCCAATCAGTGTGGGAGTGACTGTGTAGGCTTTCAATTACTCAATACCCTTAGCTTCTTTTATTGACTTATAAGGAAGGAGGGCAAGGCCTTACTTACTGACCTTCTTTTCTTTCTTGCACAGGTAGAGCGAGGCGTAACCTTACCCCGAGAGGGTGGCTCGCTACGCTCAATAAACATTTCCTATCGGCCGGGATATTCTCATTGGTATGGGCGGGGACTAGCTACTCCCTTTAGAACAAACCACCCCACCGCACCTAACCTGACTCGCTACCGCTCAAACACAACGAAGATCCCGCGTTAAACTACTAGTTGGATATTGTCTTTAGTCAGGTTGGCTTTCCCCCCTCCCCTTAACTAAATAAGTAACTTGGGTGAAACTATCTACAGAAAAGGCTAGATTTATTATTACTGCTTGGCTTAACGCTTGCGCCCACACTGCCTTGCTTCACGCTGGCTTCTCACACTCACTTTCGGGCTCGCGCTAACACTCTTGCTTTTGCTCTTGCTCCTCACACAAACACTCGGGCTAGCTTATATTTCTTTTACTTTTAGTCATTTACGCCTGCTTCCCCTCAATTACACCTAATACTGCTTCTCCTCACTTACGCCTACTTATCGTCATTTACCCATACTTATATTATTGCATAGAGTTACTTACTGCACTGAAAGGATATAGTGACTTACTGGATAACATTGATTGGGCTTGTTGAGGAAGGCCAAGCCGCTGACCAATGTCTGCTCTCGAAGAAACCTTCGTACGTAGAACAAAAAAAGTATGCCAGTGCCGCTACTACGCTCATCGACCATGAAAGATACAGCGCACGGAAGCAGCGTTCGACCCGGCATGTGATGTTGTGTCAGCCCTTACCTAACCAACTACCCTCTCCCGGGTGGGAAGAAAGAGAGTGATTGCCGCAAGATCGACCAATGCATTCCGATACAATTTCTTTACGAGCACGGCACCAACCAATCCGATAAAGCAGGCACCTGCTTCACCGAGTCATGAATCTGTCTCCTTCGGACCAACACATTCAGAGGTCTGGCCCGCATTCAGAGGGGCAAGAGAAAGAGATAGGAAAGGAATCAAAAAGGAATAAGTTGGGTCGGAGATTCATGGTCCAAAGAATTGATTCATTTCCGTCCAGAAAGGAGATAGATGATTAACCATAGGGGTGTGGTCCACGAGAATTCATCGACCTAAACGAGGTGGGTTGTACTCAAAATGTCTGGTGCCCTCCTGGAATAAGTTGTACGAAAAATGATAGAATAGCTCTGTTTCCAGACAGATCTGTCCATCTGTAATGGAGATCACATTGGTAGTGATGCGAGTAAAGGTAGTGGACCGGGTAAACTATAATGTGGAACGGCTGTGAGCTAAATAAATATATCCCTAAGTGAAATGTTGGAATTGAATCCTCATAATCCCTCCCTCCTTTTCTTTCCTTCTAACTTCCCCCCGTTAGGTCTATTCTTTGACGGGCACCTTATGTAAAGCGTAAACCAGGTAGGTTTAGTTGCTTGACCAAAGAGAAACAAACGCCAACTCGATAAAAGGTGCGATAGCAAGGTTATCCCTTTAGTTAGGTTATCCCAACCAAGGCGCAGACCTGATTTGTTTGGTTCTTCAAGGTCCTCAGAATCATACTCAAACAAATCTTTTCTTTCAGTCCTGCCCGAGGTAGATTGAGTAACGACTCGTACCTCACCCTTCCTTATCTCATATTGATTGATGGATTGATCGAAATCCTACTGCACCTATGGGCGGGCCTGGGCAAATGGAGGGGCGGCGGGCGTACCTATCCAGAGCCGGAGCATATCTATCTATAGCCGGGTGGCCAAACGAAGAGAAAGAAAGAAAAGAAAGAGGCGGGCGGATGGGAGGGTGATTTAGGATCGGAGGAGAGGTAATCTCTATCAATTGGAGGTGGACGGGTAGTTCCCAATCTCCTCTATCAATTGTTCCCAATCTCTATTAATTGGAGGTTCACGAGGAATTGGACCGTAGGGGCGGGCAGGCGATCTGTCGGCGGAAAGAAGGAAAGAGGGCGATCGGAAGGAGGTTTACGGCCGGAGGGTAATGACTGATCTCCTTGCCGGTATTCTAGGGAAACGAAAGATGAGGTCAACCTTTCCTTATCTTTCGTAAAGGGTAGGTCTCCATAGAGGGTAAAGTCTAAATAGGCATGGGATAGCCCCACCCAACTATGCCGATAGCAGCTATGTATCCTAATCCCTAGGACCAGGCTAGGATAGGCAATAGGCAAGGGGACTTACGAAAAGTAAGTCTGCCTAGGTAGGTATGCTGTGCTTTCCTTCGGAAGGCCCTGGTCCTTTCCTTCCCCAGCCTGGCTGTGCTTTCCTTACCCTGGCTGGCTCCTATCAATTAGCTCCGGATCCTAATGGATTGAGGGGAATAAATACAGAGCAGAGGTAGGGATCCTAATGGAAGGTAAGGCGCTTTATAAGCTTTTTGACAGGCTTGATGATCCATAGCTAATGAAATTCATAGCTGTAGGGTAATATTCAGTAGTACGGGCTTTATTTTCACTTAAGAAAAGATGTCCATCCAAGCCAAGAGGCGTTCATCCTCACCCTATTGGATGGATCGGTGAGGGGACGATTGCTATGAAAGAAAGGGGGAGGCGGTGTCTACCGGTCGAAGCTGGAGGGGGCTTACTTACTTGCTTGCTGGCTAGCTGGCCTAGCTGGGTGGGAGTTATTAGCGACTGGTCCATTTTCAAGTGATAGTGATAACCTGGATGGACTTTTGAACGTAACTGATGAATCATTTTCATAATAAAACACTGCTGCTGCCTTCTCCCCTGAGGCCTTTGACCTTCCTTCCCTTCGCTCACAGTTGAGCTCAATAGCATAATCTCATATATAATGTAATATGAGTGGAAGAGCAAAGAAAGAAAGTGAATTCAATCAATCTGCTTTTCGTTCCTATCAATTTTCTATTCTATTTATTTCTCTCAAAGTAATGTGAATCCACCCGTCATAATGACTTACTTCCCATTCAATCGACATATAACTTCCCTCACATTCCACCATAAACCTATATATCTATCTCGCCCCATCGGTTGTCCATCTTGAAGATCAGCTGGAGCTGTCCTCCCACCACATATCCCCCATCTATTCTTATTTCATCCCTTGCCTATTCCCATTTCTTCCCGGTGGCTTCCTCCTTCCCTGGCTTCTTTCTTTCTCACTGCTTGGGCTCTCGCTTGCTTACGTTGCTCCCCCTCCTTCTACTTACGGAGGTGGCTTATCAGCCTTATTAGAATGACCTTACGCCACGCCGGCGCATAAATGACCTCGACCTATTTCATTTATAAGTAAGTCGAAAAGAAGTGGGAGGTCCTTAACCTTTTCTTTTCCTTTTACAAATTCCAATCCTCTGCCTTTTCACCGTCATATCAGATGATCATATCTAATACTGGTTCAGGTGGGCCACCCGCATCTACGGCTACTCCGCGAACGGTATTATAATAGACTTGAAAACAACAACAGAACCTACCAACCAACCTCTATGTAGATTATAGAATCTATTCTCCTCGTTAGCGGCCGGGGCGGGAAAGGTTAGTGAATAGATCGATCCGGGCCTGCCTTCCGACCCATAGAACCCGGTGGTGTTGCACCTTCGCTATCTTTTCAAGCTCTTACAAACTATTCTCGCTATGAGATGAGGTAGGTGAAGATCTGTCTACCTATCTGCCTTCCTTATTCCTCAATCCCTCCCGCTTTTCCTCCACTGCAACCTACTCACTCAACTCTAGCCCCGCTGCCTTGCTCTCCTGCCTTGCTTGACCATCATTAGGTCGTCATGCAATGAACAGCCAATTTTGGTTGGCGCCGGGAGAGAGGCGGTCCCACCCATCAATCAGCGCAGAAGGCAGCTAAGGGCAGGAACGAGGGACGGACTGGGACTATCTATATGGTATGGATCTATGTTCCAGCAACATGCATTTGCCTTAATCAGAAACCCAACACTCACTCACTTAATAAGCATTTCGAGCGGTATAATGAGAGCTTGCCTTTCTGTTGAGTTTTCCAAGGACTGAAATGAAAACGGCCCCTCCCGGGTGCTTGTCGGGTGCTTGGAGTGAGTGCTTGAATGGCAGGCAAGGTTCGTTTATGACGATAAAGGGACAGGGGTTCCGAGTACCCACTCCCATTCCACCAAATCAGTGACTCCGCTTAAAGACTTCTAGTAGGCTTATACTGCTCTTATTATTCTCAACCCTCCCTAACAGGCAGGCGGGCGGGCAGGGGCGACGATCAATAGCCGAAGAAAGACGATTGTTTCTTCATTTATGTCAGTTCGTATATAATGGTAATTGAGTGAGTAGTTCGTTGTACACAAAATGATTAGTGAAATCTCTGCACCCACCCTCTTCAATGCAATCTAAGCTCAGACCCCCGCCCCGGATGAGAATAACTACCATACATCCATAGCCCGAAGCGCTTATAGATGGTATACATGTATGAAGTGAGGTCCGTCTGGGTACTAGCTTCAAGGGGGTAACAAGGCAACAACAGCCGATGAAAGAAAGCAAAGTAGGGCGGGCTTGGAGCAGCCTACCGGGTGTACGGCAGGGCATGTTGCTCCCCGTAATGAGAAATAGGTAGAGCATATAAGTATCCTCTGCCTACTTTTGTTATTGCTGAGGCGGATGAGAGGCGTCTATCTGTAAGGATATCTGGTTCTAATGTGATAATGTCCGACATTTCTCAATAGGCGTCCGATACCTATCAATAGCTTTATCAATAGGTTATAGGTAAACCGGCACATTCACGGGTTTTCCATCCCGATCTGCTGCTGAGGCTATTGGTTTTTCAACTGGAGGTTATGAAATTGGCTATCGAACTGCCGCTCTAGCTCCTCTTACTACTGCCGCCTCTGTTCTAACCTATGCTCCTACCTTTGCTCTTGGTGCATCTTGATCCGCATTTTATGCTACCTCTGCCTTTTTACTACCTACCTTTTTTTGCATTGCATCAATCTTGGGCTGGAAATGGTTCGAATGCTGGCTTTGATTCTGATGCTATTCAAGGTTAGACTCGGTCTCCGATTGGATATGGCTAGGGAGATGAAACTATATAAGGAACAGGAAGGGATGTGGGCTCTGCCTTCGCTGGCTCCGTCCTAGCTTTCTTTGCCCCTAATACTATGCTGTTTGCTACCTTTGTTTTTTTAGTCTCCGCTGGTGGGGAGGCTTGCCCCTACCTTTGCTTGCTTGGCGGGCGTACCAGGGTGGGGGAATACCTTGGACGGGTCGCTATGCCTTTGTTTGGCGCTTTGCTGCTGGTTCAGGTGAGGGTAGTGGGTAAGCTACGGGTTCATCATATACGTCGATAAGTAGCTCCTATGCCTATGCATAGCTTCTGCCTTTACACTTAGAATTGATGCTATAGAGTGATTCCATTAGAGTTATTCCATTGATCCGGGACCAGTTTACCAAGTTTATGACGCAGGAGCCCATAGGACATTACATAAATCGTATAGCAAAGGTGGAATAGCAAAGGTGGAAGACGATAGCAGGGCTTATTATATATACATGTAGCGCCCCCGGTTTACCATCATTAACAAGCATGCCCGGACGCACCCATCATGTAGAAGTCCAACCTAGTCAAGGGGTAAGGTAAGGTGAAGGTTAAGGGGAAAGGGAAAAGGAAAGCCCCTCCGGCTAAGGCTCATCAAGAGCTCACATGGGATGAGGCTATTCATCGCTAATAAATAGATGACTATGCCTTGACTAGTGCTGATCCGATGGCGTTTCCCTGTCTTCATTGGTTAAGTATGGGTAATAGTAGTGCTTCTATGCTTCATTGTAATAAGCCTGTGTTGAGCAATTTTCCTCTCGATGGCGGCCCTCTCCTCTCCCTTATGGTCGAGCACCTAAAGGTCCTCTCCCTATGGTCGAGCCTGCTTACGCATCCTTAACAGTCGAGCACCTAAAGGTGATGGCGGCCTTAATAGTTGAGCCTGCTTACGCATCCTCTCCCTCTCCTCTCCTTATCAGTCGAGCCCCCTAAAGGGTCCTTAACAGTCGAGCCTGCTTACGCATCCTTAACAGTCGAGTACCTAAAGGTCCTATGGTCGAGCACCTAAAGGTCCTCTCCTTAACAGTCGAGCCTGCTTACGCATCCTTATGGTCGAGCACCTAAAGGTGATGGCGGCCTTAACAGTCGAGCCTGCTTACGCATCCTCTCCCTCTCCTCTCCTTATCAGTCGAGCCCCCTAAAGGGTCCTCTCCTTAACAGTCGAGCCTGCTTACGCATCCTTAATAGTCGAGTACCTAAAGGTCCTATGGTCGAGCACCTAAAGGTCCTCTCCTTAACAGTCGAGCCTGCTTACGCATCCTTATGGTCGAGCCGATGGCGGCCTTATTAGTCGAGCGTGCTACGCACCCTGCCGGTCCTCGACTAGCACTTATATAATGCTCTTCTGCCTTGATCGACCTACGGATAGTCCTGTTTGCCTGTTATTCATCGTACTAAGTGCTACATAAGTATGTTTCCCTTTATCGTTCCCTAGATCGAGACCCAGTCTCTATTCGAGCAGACCCACTTGCATATCCCCTATATTCAGATTATATATAAGACCTAGAGCTAGAAGCTTACCAGGTTTTTCTTTATCCAGTCAAATAAGCAGTCCCACCAGCTATAGCACATATATATGTTTGAAGTCCATAGCAGCCAGTTTCATAGCCCGTTCTAGCCAGATTCAGACCCATAGATGTTTGGGCAGCGGCTAGGGTTCCAGTGGCTGCTTGGGCTCTTAGGGTTTATTGACCACCTATAGCTATTGTTGCTACCTTTGCCCCTGATGGCTCGGATGAACGCTTTGCTTCAGGAAGGGCGTAGAAACTGCTGCTACCCTTCTAAATGGAATTGGTAGGAATGCTCGCTCAAAATGTGAGAAAAGGTATGCTTTTTGAAGTACTTATTCCCTGATGGCAAGATGGCGTAAGACGGCAAGATAGCGTTGGCAAACCACCGCAACATATATAATGGCAATCGAAAGAAATCAATAGAGATATATCAGATTGCAAATTGAAAACCACTGAATCATATATAATAGAATATTGATCGAATTGGCTTTGAGGGGAAGAAATATGGGTAAGTAAGTAAGTCGCTCGCTACCTTACCTTCTGACTGATTCTGGTCTTTTCCGGTCATTTCATGACGATCGGTAATGTTCATGACCTTGATCGATCGCATCGTTAACACGGAGCAGGGGGCCCTACTCCAAGCCAAGTGAGATCCGCATCGCATCACCAATCGGTCAGATAGTGGGTGAGCTGCTGTCAAAATAGTAGTAGTAGTTAGTAGTGGTTGACAGGATCGATGCGGCTTCTTGAAATATATATATAGGGGTCGGGGGTATGTCATTTATCACACTCTTTCTCGCTCGATGCAATATTACATATAGAAGAAAATCGCTTCGCGTTTCGATTACATAAGAGGCCGCAGAGCTCTAGATCTATATTCATTTCCTGCGCCCCCTCCCTCCATTTTCCTTCCCCTATATTTGAGAAATGCGAAAAGACGACGATCTCGCTCGCGGAAAAGGAGCAGGAGGAGTCAGTATCCTTCCGAAATCGATCGAAAGATTATGAAATACACAACGAGAGAAAGTTGCCTACGGGGAAAAGCACCTAGACAATTCACTTTTGGTACAGAGAAGTCCGCTGGGAGAAATCCATCGGGGCGTACTACGGTTCTTCACTGAGGGGGTGGATCGAAGCGATTGCAGCGAAGAATTGATTCGAAACGAAGCACTTCACCTATGGGCATTGTGGAAAGGATCGAATATGACCCAAATCGTTCCTCTCGGATTGCTTTAGTATGATGGATCTCCGGGGTGCTGCTACGCCGCCAGAGTAGGACTTGCTGCAACACTCCGCGTGAGATCCTCGAACCTACTATGGCCACCATCGGCGGCCTATTTTCGTTCTCCTCCCTACCCGTGGAGATAAAGGACGTTTTATTACCCGCCCTCTCCTCTCCAGAGGCCCAGAGAGAGGCTGCAACTTCCCCTTCCTTACGCTCTTTGGGTTTACCAAGGATAGCGGTAGTTGGGGCGAAGCCCGCTTTCTTCGCTCCGCGAATGAGAGAAGAACTCTTTCAGAAAACAAAGTTCTCTCTTTGCGAGGTCCGAAGGTGGGGAGCGCATAGCGTTCGGAGGGCGCATAGGAGAAAACGTAAAGCAGCGCTTTCCCGACAGAGTGATTGGCGGCAAGAAACTTTCAGGCTTGTTGAAGCTGCTGAGCATAACGAAGCAAGGCCGAAGGCGGATCAAGGGCCGAAAGCGTGCAAAGTCGATCGTGCACCTGTCGTGTGACCCGTTGGTCTTAAGCAATGTATTTTGCGAAGCGACCCCCGAGTAATTGAACTTCGATCGGATGCGGGTATCCAATCCCGCCGCTGGGATGCCCAGCTGATTCCTGGGCCTTGACAAAAGAATGGCCGGCCACCCTTGCCTTGACGTTACAGGAGCAAAAGGCCCGGGGCGTAGCAGGATGAACCAATGTGTGTGAATGAGTGTAAGCTTCGTTGCCCGAACGCGATTGGTGCTGACCACACTAGACTCGGGGACCTGCTGGTAGCAAGAGAGGCCAGGCGGTGACGATTGAGAGGTTGTCACTGAGCATTCCTAGCCACACGGGAAGAGAGGTCAAATGGCAAGGCCATACGCTCGTGGGGCTCCTCGCGGAGTATAGCTCACATCCAAACATCTGATTGGGGAACGGGGCAACGCCCATGAAGCTGAAAGGAAAGGCCTGCCAGGCCGTATGCCCATGGGTGCAGGATTCTTCGAAAAAGCCGCTGGCTGACTCGGAGACCCAGGACCTTAGCTTAGCAACGAGAAGAGATGAGCAGAATTACCATTCTAGCTTATTCCCCGAATGCTCGGGATTGCTTCCCTTCTTCACCTTACGTTGTCAGGTGAGCGTCTTTCAATTTACTTATTGGGTGGGGGGGCTCGAGCCACGTCCTCGCCTTCCTTTCGTCAGGCGAGCCCCCTTGCCTCGCCTTCCTACCGCATCCGTTTAAGGATTCTCAGGATCATCACTCTCAGGATAGGGAGAATTCTCGGGGAGATCCCCGAACCCCCGTTACCGCTCTCTCTTTCTTTGCCACTAACACTACCCCTCCTATATGAATATCACTAGAACCTCTCTCATCATCACTAGGAAACATATCTAATCCTATCATTCCCCATAGCCATAGACCTATCATTCCCCATAGAAAGCTTTATGTCTTTTCTTACAAGGGGCATACAGCGAATCCCCTATGCGAGAGGCCAATGACCAAGGCGAGGGGGCTCTCTGTATCAGTTGAGCCTGCTTGCGCATCCAGAATCGTATCGGCGAGGCTCGGCCAGACCAGAAGGTGATACGCGGTATCCCAAATTTCGAAAGTGTATCCTGGGCAAGGCTCAGCCGGAATAGGTAATGTACCAGCCTATTTAAGCAAGTGTGATTCAAGTGAATGCTGTCTGGAAGGCTTGTCCAAAAGCTCTTTAGTCAAGCTATGTGGGGCAAAGGTAAGTCGTGAAGGTGGTTCAGTTGGTAAAGTTATGTGGACTGGAAGGTAAAGGGGAAGGGTAGGATAAAGGGTGAAAGGAAGGGTAAGGTAGTGTGATCCCGGTCCTGAGAAGAGGGTTCGTTCATAGCTGTCCTTCCTAAGATTCATTAATCAAGTGGTATTAGGGCATGTCTAGGTCTTCAGGTGGGTTAGTCAATAGGTTGGGTAATAAGGGAAGTTAGGGTAAAGGGTTAATATCGCCTCTCCTACAAAGTGTTCCTGGCTGAATCAATTCAATGGGTTGGGCAGGCAGCACTCTATCCTCCCTCCATATCCTAGGGTGAAGGCGGTATGGTAGGTGGATAGATGAGGCACTAAACTGAAAGCAAGTAGGGATATAAAGGTTATAGGAAAGCTGTAAGAATTCATAATCAATAGTATCCAGCCAGGATTCGCCCGGCCCGCTCGAAAGATCAATCAATAGTTTGATAACTAAGCATTCATAAAGCAAGTTTTTTTGAAAGCCCAGCCCGTCCAACAATGTTATTATAAGTTCAAGTAAGTGAGCCGAGCCGGTGTAGACATATAAAGGGTAATAAATAGCAAGAATGCTGCTATCTTACCACTAATATTATTACAGCAAGCAAAGCCATCCCCTCCATTTGAGCAAACTATCTTGGCAGGAGTCAAGCAAGCAATTTCCTACCCTACCTATTTTATGGTGTATTAACCTATGGAAAAAGCTTTTGGGAGAATCTATTTCGAACGATTCAACGAATGCACTCGCGGGATTAGATGAAAGAAAGATAGAGCCAGTCATTTACTAGGAACCAGCACCCACCAGGAAATAATCACTTCGGGAACGGGGCGTCCTCCAATCCTTAGCACCTTCTCTATGGCCTTTATTTCCGTAGATCAAAAAGCTTGAGAAGGAAACGAATAAGCCTATGCTTTAGGCTGTAGTTCAGATGGGCTGCGTTACTGCTTTTGTATCCGCGGTGGTGGTTAGGCCAACTGAAGATGCCAGCTTTAGAGTTGGGTGAGCATCCCTGGGCGTTAGAATGAGTCTTTCCTGGAGTCCGTGACTAGAGATAAATAAAAAGAGTTAGGCAAGAGAGAGAATTCCCTCCTTGAATGGTATAGTTCCTCGATCTCCCTACAGTCAATTATCTAGGAAGAAATAGAAAGCGTAACGTCGCGTAATTACGCAATTGAATAATTTAGAAAATAATTGAATTGATGGCTCTTTATTTCTTTGTTCTTCCAATCATTATTTATATATGTAAATAAAGTAAAGCAACTTGTTAATTAGGGGGGGCCAGCCATCCTATCTCCTTTTTCTTAGCTCCTGCCAGCGTTTCGTTTTGGTGGATCAAAGCCAGCCCCAAGCTATCCATCCATGATGCATTGAGTTGGGGTGGATAGAACCATAACCCCGTACCCATTATCGATTGCTGGAATGGCCTTGCTGGAGGGAGGGCTGGATCGGATAGAGAGCTGGGTCAGCTAGTTTGGGATCGATGGATGAGCTGGATAGGTCTGAGGGTGAGGGAGAGATCGGGCACCCGCATGAAATCAGTCGGCGCTACAGCATGCGAATATGTAGAATCTACTTTAGAGCCAGAGGTGGGGGACCAATCCCTTCGAAGGTTTAAAGAAAGTGTTTCTAGCCCGATCTAATAAGTATGAGTTCCTAGTGTGCCTGCCCGAAGTATGGGGAAAACAAAGTGCGGAGCCGCTCCTAGGATGTTTACCTAATGACTTGGAGATAGTCGTAATTACATATATCAAATATAGGAAGCATGCATGCCGCCATGCCATGTCATTTCATCCCGCCCGCCCGGAGAAGCCTATAGCAGTACCTCTTAAGCACCTCATTCAGTATTGGTATAGGGCATATAGTTTCTTAAGGTGGAAAGGGAACACATTCATAAGTAAGGGGGGGGGTAGATCATATCATGCTCTGCCATGCCATGTTATTAACTCTGCTCGGGTCTATAGCCCGTACTTGCCTAAGCGCTTCTTCATTCATCCAAGTAGTATAGGGCAAGTGGTTAGTAAACACAGAAGTAAGGTATAAGGGAAATAAGGGGTTGTTTCATGCCATGCCCATGCTATTCTGCCCGATTCTCTAGCTGCTGGCTGTCCCGTACCTTCCTAAGTGCTTAATGAAGTAAGATTAATAGGGTTTACAGGTCTAGGTCTTAAGGTGGATTGGAAACCACAGAACATGCGTAAAGTAACATAGAGCCTATGAGTGAGCTTATTGAATCCCTTGTATCATTGCTTTCATAGTTATAAGGAGTAATAAGCCATATTCATTGATTACTGTTCTATCGTACTTACAACACACTAGTTCTATAAACACTATGAACTATGATTTGTTTCAGGAATACAAGTAATGATGTAACTTGTACGGGTATAGCTCATACGTATTAGTAGATACGTAAACATAGTGAAATAAAACACACTGAATCTCATTACTCTTATCAAGGCTTGTAGCTAACATAAGCACCAGTATTACAGCTTACATCATGGTATAGATATTCTGGAAATACAATACCCATCCAAGTAGGTACGTATTACTCTGCTTATTGTGCCTAATGAATCACTAGTAAGATGTACAGATCGTGAAGAGTATATTCTCTTTTTTAGGAGTTCCTAGCTTTATAGAGTAATAGATGAACTGATAGAGGAAGAAATTCCTGATGGTAGGTCTAGTTCTGTTAACCTTTTGATAAGTAGTTGTTTCTGTCCTAGGTTCATAGTGTTATGATATGGATATCGTAGTAAGGGTGCTTTGCCGGCATCAAACCCCTTGTTTCTTGGCTTTTGAGGGTTCTTTGAGGGTAAGGTACTGCATACCAGTGTATCATTTCATCTTGTGAGGGCTGGTTGAACATTAATGAATCTAGTTCCCTTGTTTATTAACTATATGTTTCCTGGTTGTTAAGGGTTGAGTGGTTGCTGTATGGCTAATATGTAAAGATGCTCCTAATTAGAATATGTCAATGGGTAATACCCGTAGGAAGAGGAGTAGGGTAATACCCACCAGAGAAGGTAGGGAGAAGGGAAAGACTAAGACCCTAGAAGCTCAGAAAGGAAGAAGAAAGATTCACCTACCTACTTCAGAAGGAAGGTCAGAAGGTTGAACTCATATAGATTAGATTCCGGTACAGACAGACAATAAAAGAAAGATTCCGGAACCATCCATATATAGCAGCACAAGGTTTAGATTCGATATAATGGGAACCAATCCTATTCCTTCCCATTGGGTGGGACCACTACAAAGAATTGAATTGGAAGGTTTGGTAACGAATAAGAAGCTTAGATAATCAGGGGTTTTTAGAGAAGGTTAGGAAGGGACCAATAAGAAAGGGTTGTTAGAATTCCCACTAATAAGGATGATAAGAAGGTAGGTAGGGTACAGAAGGAAGGTTGAACTCATACACCTACTCATTCATCTAATAAAGCTTATATCATAAAGGTAGGAAGGGAAGACTCATCTACTCAGAAGCTAGGGAAGATGATTCAGCTATCCATTTTCAGCTTAGAGGGTAGGTAGGTAATGATATCAATGAAGCCTAATCCTCTCACCTCTCATCTAAGAAGGCTATGGATTGATCGTTCAACTCTATATGGCTCTAAGAAGGCTAGGGCTGCTCCGAATGAGGGAAAAAGTGATATCTAGTATTTCCGGGCCAGATGCCAGCCAGATGATCAAGATGTGATTGAGTAATTAATCATGGATGGCTGCTTCTTCACTATCGAATCGATTCAATGGCCATTTTAGTGTATAAACACTTTTTGACCTTAGATGATCCATAATCCATACTATCTATATGATAGAGTTGGTACGCACCACAGCTGGGCGAAAAAAGAGATGCTCTTCAATGGGCTTATATGCATTATCGGCGTGGATTAAGCCCACCGTGGGGGTATTCAACCCTGAGGCTGAGGCCACCTTGAGCGGCTTGTAATCGTTCTCGACCCGATAATGTCCTCTCGTCAAACAACAACTCCACCTTTAGATATAAATAGAATTCTTATTTATGAAATATACCTATCTATTCTATTGTACACCTACTAGGCAGCTGAGGAGAAGGAAATGGACAGTACACCTGAGACAGAGAAGCTTACCGTCATAGGCATACAGGTTTGATGAATGCCGCACAGGGTATCCTTGTTTTCGTATTTGGCGAGGTTTGTGACCTATTCCCTGGAGGGTTAGCCTAGACAGCCCGGCGAATGAGGGAAAAGGACGAATCACTATGTTCAGCGATGAACCTGAAGATGGAATCGAATAAGGATAAGAAATAAGACCAGTAACTTCGGCCTCCAGAGGATAAGAGATAAGAATAAGTTACGATAAGAAATAAGGTCCCAAGGCAGAGTTTCAGGTCCTCCCAAGGGTGAGGTATGATTCTGAGAACTGGGCATGGTGGGTAACAACTTGTAACACCTCCTGGGGCAGGGTCATGGGTAGAGAGTTGTGAATAAGGCCTGCTGTTATTCTCCTTATAAGCTTAAGACTAAGGGGAAAGCGCCCATGGGGCTGTACAGACTAAGGCTTTTCTCTAGAGCTAGTACCGGGGAAGTCTCCTCCTCTATGGCTGGCAAGTAGCCCATAAGACTAAGGCTTTCACTCTAGTCAAGTGTATCGGAACTAAAGAAACTCAATCTTTATTACTTCTTTTCTCTATGAATTGAACAACGTATATATAACTTCACGTAGACTTCACTTCTCTTTTGACTAGGGACTATGTGACTAAGGACTATGCCTTTGACTAGTGACTAGGGACTATGCCAAGGAGGAACTATCAGCGATGTAAACTGCTGGCTATGATGCTGTTCCAACTCAACTTATTGCCTGGGCCAAACCAAACCAACCAGGTCATTCTATTTCCAAATCAAGATTGTCTAGCTCAAACATAGCCTCATGTATATGCTGCATAGCCTCCCCTCTGTGTATGCTCTTTAAGTAATAACCAACATGCAGGTATTAAACGTCGTATAATATATGGAGTCTCGGCTGTATGGCAAGGACCCTATGACAACAATGTGACTGGCGATGATACACTGGCTGTTGGTAGCTAACCGGCTAGCAATGGCCTCCTGGCTGGGCACTTATTACTGACTTACTTACTATCGGCAGACTTATTGGAAATGAGAATTTATGTAAACAGGGAATAATGACCTTCTGTCAATGCTCGGCTACTGGAGACCCTATTTGAAGGCTGCTGCTGCGATTCAATCGGCCCCGGTCCCGCCCCGGAGGAGATAGTGTACATGAACTTCGATGCATGGGCATAGTATATTAGCCATCCATGGGACTTACTCTAAGGGACTATTAGTTGAACTAAAGGCAAGTAGTAGAGCTTACGGAAACAACTATAGTAGTTCTTACACTACAAGACAAGGGGAAAAGAAATAGGCACTATATCCTGGAGTAGCTCTATGTGCTCTTATACGTTGTAGCTCACTGTAGAGTAGTAGCTGTAGAGTAGGCCGACCATAGAGAGTGCCTTACTTAGTATACTAGCCCCTAGAGACTTCCGTATGGCAGCTGCTATGGCTAGGTCTCTTGGTTAGGTATCCCAGCTAGGTATCCCAGCCAGTCCTTATTTGTCAGTATGAACCATGCCCATATAGATGAACCACCTTCCTGGGCACATGGGAAAGAGAACAGGTAACGTCGAACAACTGGGCTTGGTGCTATTGGGAATGACCCTCATAAAACCTCCTGGGCAGGGTGGAAAAAGCAGTAACAACAACCACCGACTGTGAAAGATTCATGGGTAGAGAGTTGTGAATAAGGCCTGTTCTTCTCCTTCCTCTATATGGGGATCACCTCAGAAAAGTGAAACGTATAGATGTGAGTATCGTATGTTTAAACGTAGAGATACAACACGTAGAAATGCTAGTAGCAGAAGTTGTCATCTTGCCCAACCAAAGCTATTCTATCTCTATTGTGGAAATAAAGAAATATGGAATGGAATAATTACTTGACATTGAGCAGATTGGGACCCTCACCTGATACACTTGACCATGGAGAAGGAGTTAGGGAAATTGGGGTGCACCTCACACTTGGGACTACATCCGTGTTCCCTCCGCTCATATGCTTATGGCTATGTAGTATGTCTGTTTCATAATCAAATGAAACTACGGCTAGTTAGAATCAGGCTTAGATAAAGCTAATTAGTAGTCTCTTAAGCAAAGAAGCAAGAGGAAACGTTAAGTTGGCTCGACCAACTGGATCAGCTGCATCTACTGCTTTTGGTTCTTTTCCACGTGGAAGCAACAGATCCAATCCCAACTACCCAAGAATAAGGTTTCACGTGTTGGAATCAGTATGTGGTTAATAGAGCTGTTCACATGATACTAGTGGTTTCATTCATCCTATCTTATTGATTACTGATATGCCTGTAGTTAGCTAGTGAATAGTGTGTACTAATATTAATGGGGTTAGATCATGCACAAGGAATACTATGATGAAGCTCTTATATATTACGGATATGCTTAGAGTCCCATGCCGAGCTGTAAGTTGATCACGTTATACATATCAATAAAGCTAGAGCTAGATAGGATACATATCACTCATATGGGATTAGAGCCTGCATTATGTCAGCTTACTAAGCATCACTCCTATTATTGGAAATGCTATAGGTGCAGTCCATTCAACCCCTTGCTCATAGCTAATACGCTCGGTGATCCTACTAGTATCGTATTAATGAATAGAGTTTATTACGGAATAAGCATTACCCATAAAAAGCTAGTATAATGATATCACTCGTATCAAGCATGAGTATTGTTACAGTATTAAGGCTATTCAGCTTCATTGAACACAAACATGGTATCTATAGTACTCTATATAATCAGTGTGAGTACAGTGTCTTCAGCTTGTAATCACTGCTTACTTAACCATGTAGTTGAATCGAATACGTATACAGGAATAATGGAGTTCAATCTATGTAATAAAGCTAGTTACAGTAGAGGTAGTATTACCATTATGCTTAGTAAGTATAAGATACGTATAGCTCAACTATTCAGCAGTAGTTTGACATTACTAGAGGATCGTATTTGTTCCCTAATCAAATGAGTACTGATATTATTATAGCTTAAGCACGGTTTAACTGTATTCAAATTAGCTTCATAAGGTTAAGATCACCATAGTTATGCAAAGGTTATGTTACTGTAATCACTGGATATTGCTATTCCACTGTAATGGTAATCATAGCATGTAAAACATAACTACTTCTGTTAGCTTATCACATTGGGTGTAATAGAACTTTCCATAATAGTTACAAGCTGCTTAGTGTAAGTGAACCCTTATGAAAAGTACCTAGTAAGCTTTGGCATCTTACAAGAGCAATGGGCTTAGTACTCATAATACATGTGTTATCCTATTCGATTAGGTTACATTACCATTAAAGCTGACCAGTAATGATACTGATACCGGTGTAAGAACATGACTGTAATTGATCTCTTGCTTATCTATAAGTACAACTATTACTCGTATTAAGCTCTTGTTATAACTAAGCTCTTTATCCGTAATGAATGTGTAATAAATACTCACTTGATTAGCTCACTACTTATACTTACATCATGTAAACACAAGCTATTCTCCTATGTGTACGTATTCTATATTAGTGTGATTACTGGTCTCTGTAAGCAGTACTGGTTATGATTTACTAGTATATAATGAACACAGATAGTGATAGTAATGGTGATAATAGAGCTAACTAAGCATGAAACACGGTATCAACTAGCTTATGTGTGCTTATGTTTATACAGGTATGTGGTATTCCCATAGATAGGGTATAAGAGTCATAACACCTCTGTAATTACAGTTTTTTATACCATGTTATTCCCCTAATAGATTCAGTAAGGATCATAGTGATAAAGCAACAAGTATACTAAGTAAGCATAATAGCAACACGATATGAGCTTCATATTGATTGCCATTACTTCTACTGTTTATCTGTATTACTTAGTCCATTTGAGTACTATAACCATTAGTTCTCCATATTCATGAGAAGCATAGGCCTGTAGCTTACATCTTACAAGTACAGCACTGATATCATGTAACTACAATATCAAGCATAATGGTTACAACTCTATTCAATAAGTGGAATCAAACCACTTAATCTGTACATGCTTGTAATTACCTTATGTTACTGATTACGTATTAGCTTATGATCTCTATCTAACACAGTTACTTAATTGTTGTTGTTAGCTTAATCAAAGTACAACCATTGTGTTTACTATCTATAACTAACACTATTAGCTTAGTTTACCATGTTAGAGCTTACAGCTTATCGTATAAACTAGTGATACTTAAGCTTACGATTGTTACTAGTATGGTCTCTTCCTAATCAATTACATGCTAAGCTGCTTAGTTTATCCTATGCTTGCTTCTGGGATTCTCTTTATCCTCTCCTGGTAGGTCCAATTTCAATAATGCTCTCTTTTCTTTGCCGGTCGAAACACGAAATAAATAGAAGCTGGTCGAAACCGACGAGGTTGGTTGAACCCGCGAGCCGAGAACATGCGGATGGCTAGATTCATCAACCTGTAACCCCGGTAAAAGGGTGAAACGAGGTGGACGCTTCATGGGATGCAGTGCTTTTATTTAGATAAATCGATGCTTATATATCCTCTATGTGCTTTTTTCTTCTTGATTAATTTGATTGACTGGATCCAACTCGATGGAGGAGTTGGAAGGAGGAGTCTCACTATAATAGAGACAGTATTCTGGGAGGGGATAAACAGGACCCTTAAGCCTAAAAAAGTCCACTAGAATAAATAAAACAGAAGACAAGCCCAACTTATATAAGCCTTTTTCCTTTCCCCTTGAACCTTTAGTCAAGTCCATCAATTCCAACAGGAAGCCTTCAACACCAAGTCCACAAGCCATATGCCAGAAGCCTTTATAGCCGCCTTCAACACCAGCCAAGTCCAACAAGTCCAACAGAAGAAGCAAGCCTTTCACCTTGGAACCTTTAGTCAGAAGCCTTTACCCGAAGTGGGGGGGCCACTTTTAACCTTGAGCCTCACCTTTAGCCCTTATCACCAGAATAAACCAGGGTCAAATAAGTCTTCCGCCTTTGCCTTTCACCGGGGGGGGAGGGGCCTTAAACCAAGGAAGGGACAGAAGCCAATAAGAGCCGTTCACCAGAAGCCTTTCACCCAGGCGGGCGGGAAGGAGCGAGCCTCGAACCTAGCAACAGATGCCTTGTATTTGAACGAAGTTGACCTATTACAGGCCAGGCTGGATGCCACCGATTGCGCCACTTGCTGGAAGAGCGGAGGAACCAACCCTTGTCCTCATTGATTCCAATGGTCATCTATCTTCTCACTGGATCAGAGCCACCACACGAGGGGAGGCCCTTTCTAAGTCCTCTTGTATCTCTCCTCCCTCCGCTACCGATGCGAGGTAGTCACCTACTTCCTATTCTGCTTTTCTAATCCACAGCTTGTCCTCTCATGTCTCTAGGATGTCTTATATTTACAATGTTTGGGCATGTCCTAACCAAAGGGATTGTATGATCGAGACCCTTTCCAAGTTATCCCCCAAGCTTGCCTAAGCTCAGGCCCCTTCTCTCTCCTTTCATCTCTCTCGCATCCCTTTCGCAAAGGAACGACAAACCAATATGGTAAACCCATTCTTCATCGAGATCTAGTACAATGAGTTCACTATTTCATAGGTCATTGTTTATACTGGGTCTACCGTCAACATCATAGAAACTCCTCTCTGTCTTACCCTCGGCGCTAACCACTTCTCTCCTACCCCTTGGACCCTTAAGGGATTCAACAAATTTGAGACCATAGCTCTCAGAGCTGTTGCCATCCCTTTGACTCTCAGCCCCAAGACAGTGGACACTCATCTTTCATTACTCCCAAAAGACATGGAATACAACATCCTAATAAGTCGCCCTTGCCCCCCGGAGGGACAAGCGGCTTCGCACCTTGGTTGGATGCGATGACGACGTCCCCTATACCTTCACAGTTTAGCTCTTATTCTTCCATGAAGGCAAGACTTACTTCGTGCAGTGTAATAAGGGGCCCGGCCCCCGCTAGTGATGATATCTCTAGTGACTTAAATGATACGAGTCAAGGGCAAAACAATTGGAAATAAAAGCTACAAAATAGAAGGGGGCCCCTACTAATATATATATATTGGGGTGAGCCCAATGTAGAAGCTAAATATATATATATTCAGGGATTGTTGGTTGAAGGAACCCGATGGGAGGGGGAAAAAATGCTTCCTACCAAGCACGGGAGGCAATGCAGTCACTATCCACGGATCGTATGACATCTACCAATGGACAGAGAATGGAATGCTATCCACTGATGGATTGAATCATTGACTGATACTACCACTGATAGATTTACATTCACAGCTGAGGATTTAGAAATATACATCTGAGGATGGATACTCTCGACTATCAATGCAGGGAAGGAAGGAGATAGAGGGATACACCCATAACCCCTGGTGGGAAGGTAGTATTCCCTGGTGGTATGTCTGCATAGCATGCCCAGCTTGTATGGTGGGATCAAACCCCTGCAAGTCTGTCTGTATCTCATCTCAGCAGTGAAAGCCTAGTGATGGTGTTTTTGCGTGATGTGATTCCCTGCGCTGTTTGTTGGTGTAGTGTCTGGATGTCCTGTTAAGGTAGGGTGGATTGTATCGGCTGTTAGGAAGGAATCAATCGCCTGCTTGTCTGTCTTGATCCCCTGCTAGTCTGATAGCCTCGACTGTTAGGAAGGATTTGATCCCTAGGGTGTTAGGAAGCATGGATGCGATGTTCGGTTCAATATCATGCGCTGTGAGGAAGGATAGCATTGTCTGCGTGTCTGGATTGTATCCCGCTGTCAGTAAGCCTAGATTCAAAGGTGGGTATTGGGGTTTGACCCCCCAGAGCTGATGTAATCGGATGGTAGGTTGTATCTGATCCCTGCTTGTGGATAAGGGATTCCTGTGCTTGGTTGGGAGCATAGCATGGGCAGGCTTGGCTGGGTGCAGGTAGGTGCGGGTGCGACCCACCCCATTTATTATGGAGGGCTTGGGCCCCTCCCACGCATTTTCCAGTGGAATGTGTGGAAGGTCCGTATCGTAGTCATGTGAATGGTGGGAAAGCTCAAACGTAAAGCGTGAGAAAGCTCATAGTTGGTAGTGTTAATTCCTGCTACTATTCATATAACATCATAGTCCTTTCTATATGAGAATATTGAAACTACGAAAGTAGTAAAAGCTACTGCTTCCGACTGTAGGTCCCAATATATATTCGTGTGAATGTGTCCTACTGTACTTGTTAGTATGATAAATTCCTCTCCTTATCAGTCGAGCCCCTGTCGGTCCTCTGATGGCTGCGACCTTGTGTGTATTACTGTGAATAAGAGAGATGTAGTATGTGGGTGAAAGCGTCAATGTGGTGTATGTGTGTGTTCAACCTGCCCTGTAGTAAGGTAGTGTTTGAAGTAGTTGTCCCCTGGGCAGTGTTTCCCTCGCATCAAAACGTTGGTAAGTGTGTGGGTAAGCGCCAATGAATAGTGGATCCGTGGAAAGTTGTGTGTGGATAATATATATTCGGCGCATGCATCCCCTGGCTGTGTCAAATGAATGGAATCCGTTGGAAGGGCTGGCTGTGTCATTATATATGATAAAAGTGGGTATGTGTCTGTGGACGTGAACTAGCATGGCTGAAAGAAGGTCCCGGAGGGGCTTGCGCTTCCTAGTGCAAGGAGTTCTACAGAGAAGTTGCTGAGACATTTCGAGATATGTCTGCACCCCCGATGCCTCCAGCTGCAGAAGATGCTCCATGGTGGGATTCTAACACTATACAGTGGCCCTAGGGGTCATGGAAACCACCAGTAGGAATACTTTTCAGGTCAATCTCAGAAGGTTATTGATGTATGGTTCCATTTACGACATTTTGGAAGATGCTAAGCTTACAGGGAAGCTACGAAACACCCTCAAAATGGTAATCGGGGGTGGAAGTGAGTCAGATGGGCGTATGACCACTAACCTTTCAGAATGACACTCCCACAGGGTCAAGAAGAGGGAGCGGAGGACTGGAAGGGAGTTTAGGCTCAATGCTTTGGTGGAAGGGCATGAGATTAAGGATGTGATGCTCGATCTGGGATCTGACGTCAACATCCTCCCCAAGAAGTCCTGGGAAGCTATGGGAAAACCCAAGTTGGAATATTCAGCTGAGAATGGCTAACTAGTACTGTATTTTCCCTATCGGTCGGTTAGAAGATGTTTGAGTAGACTTGGTTGGAGTCAAGACATACACCAACTTTGAGGTAATTGAGATTATGGGTGAGAAGGATCCCTGCCCTACTTTGCTTGGAATCAACTGGGCTTATGACAAATATGGGCTGATTGATCTAAAGAAGAAGACCATGACTTTTGAATCAGATAGAGTTAGAGTCATTATATATGTAATTACGGTTGATGAATCCAGTTATGATGATCCAATCATGAATGAGAAATGATCCACTCATTCATGAGAAATATTCATCTGTCATGAATTATATACGTAATTACGCTTTATTATAGGCGTACTTATATTGGTCATGAATTATATATGTAATTACGCTTTAGCATCAGTTAGTTCCAAGGGGCTGTAGCTCCTGCCCCCTACACGGATGGAAGGAATGGCTCGATTAGCGCCGACAAATGATAGAATCAAAGTCAAAACTAAGAAGTTTTCTATATAATCTAAAGTAGTGCAGTCTTAATCACAGGACAAAAACCCAATGGCTGACCTGGCTTCGGTTCCGCTCCTATCTCTCGGCTGGCTCTCTAAGCCCCCAAACTTAGATACCCGCCCGAAGGTGAGATGAACAAATCAACGATTCCCGCCCGATATAACCACTCCAAAATGATCTATATCTATATAGGCCTATCTCATGAAAGCCTCAAAAGTAGAATCCCTGAGAATGAGTTTGATAGTGGACTTTAACACCCTTGAATTCTCATCTGAAAACCCGGCTTTATTGCAAGGGAAAGGGAGAGATAGGAAAAAGGAGTTTGGAATAGTTGGGGAGAGATGCGTATCCAATCGGACATAGAGGGAGGAAGGAGTGGTTTATCCAAGCATTGAAATTGAAAGCCAGTTGGTCAGTCTGGTCCTAATGCCTGGGCCTTGATATGTATGTGTATTGCATGCCTGGAATGGGGCTGGGTCTCGATCGTATGTAAAAATGATGGAAAAAAGCTCTAAATAGTGATCGTATAAGAAGGGTCTATTTACCTGCCGCCGGTAACATATGGTTAATTCTCTGCATTTACCTAGGTCACGCGTGGGGTGGTAGTGACAATCGTATTATGAGAGTCAAGCAAGTGCGGGGCAAAAATTGAGAGAAACGAATCAACGTTAGCAATCAGCATCGATCAATTCATGCGTTATCAGGTGCAACGCGTGCATGCATCGTATCATAACAGAGATGCGCATTTCTCCTCTGATCGTGTTCGATGTATTGTATAATAATAGCAAGTACGCCTTTCTTTCTTTCATGCTGAGGAATAGAATTCTTCTTTCTAAGGTCCGGAGGGCTTGCGCTTCTGAGGGCAAGGAAATAAGTACTTCGAGAAGGCCATTTGAAGAAGAAAGGTTCAATTTACTTATTGGGTGGGGGCCTGGTCGAGCGTTAAAACCCTACTAATTTGGCCATTTTAGCTTGGCGGGGGTTTTCAAGATTATCCTCTCCCTCTCCTCTCGATGACGGATCTACTGATAAGGATGCGTAAGCAGGCTCGACTGTTAAGGAGAGGACCTTTAGGTGCTCGACTGATAAGGATGCGTAAGCAGGCTCGACTGTTAAGGAGAGGACCTTTAGGTGCTCGACCATAAGGTCTGTCAGGGGCTCGACTGTTAAGGATGCGTAAGCAGACTCGACCAAAAGGGAGAGGACCCTTTAGGGGGCTCGACTGATAAGGAGAGGAGAGGGAGAGGAGAGGAGAGGACTTGAATCCAATTCATTTGCTGCCGTAATGACATATATAATGAGAGTGATTTCCTAGCTACTTCGTTCCTTACCATTCATTCCTTGCTCACCTTAGATAAGGCTACGCTTCAACCAGAATAGATAAGGCTTGTAGTAGCGCTTCAACTAGAAGGAGCACCTCACGGATATAAGTCTTTTTGTGGTTGTGCCCAAAGTACATGAATGAGATCTATTATATATGTCATTATGCTTTTTCTTGCTTGCTACAAGAAGGTGGGGCTCGAGGCACTTCGTTAGGCTGTAAAAAGGTGAACCTCCGCCACGGTCAAATGGCCAATCTCGGAGGGAAGCCTGCTCTCCGCCAAGGGAGAGAAGTTTTAGATGAAGCCAGAGCCCAGTTAAGATCTTCACTCCAACGGACCGGCATGGCTTTGAGATCTTGCTAAAAGGCCTGGCACGGCTGCATGGTCGAGTAATCCTTCGTATTCCTAACCCCACTTGATTAGGGCAAGCACTCCTTCCTCTCCCTATCGATCGAGTGTAACCCTTAACAGTCGAGCCTGCTGAGCGAGGTGAATCGTGAATTATAGTTGTTAAAGAAGTGAAGTCGACCGGTGTTTTTCTTCTTTTATCAAACCACTATAATCTTCCCACTTGGTAAAAGGGACATCCATATCTCTATTTCCCCGCATCGAAACATTCTCTTTCCGGTCCCATAGCGGAAGTGATTCAATTGTTCTGGGGCTGGACCCCTTACTCTTCTCTGACACTATAGGGAGCGAGAGACGGAGAAAGATCAGCCCTCAGGCGGGGAAGAGTGGGCGTAGTGGGCTGGTCCTAACTCAAATTCTGTATCTGAATCGAGTTGGTTCATTCGGATTATGACATGAATCGGCTTTGGGTGTGATAGATGGAAACGAAGTGTTCGCTGGGCCTAAGTAGTATTCTTTGTTTATGCGGGCGGTGATCTCCGTCCCAACCACCACTATGCTGGCTATCGACCCGGCACTATTATCTAGCGTTGAAACGGATCATTCCACTTAAAAAGAAAGAGAATACCTCCACCCTCGACGGAACCACAGCCCTAGATACACCCCTCGACCTAGACCCTAGACCGCACCCTTGAAACTTCAACGACTACTCGACGCTTGACCTCCTACTCCAACGACTACTCCAACGACTATGAAAACTTCGACCCTCCCCACCTTGACCCTTACCCCCTACAGAACAGGAGTGACTCAACTTGGCTTGGTTACTCGGACTGTGCTACTCGACTTGGCTCTTGGTTACCGGGATACTCAACTGGGATACTACGCTTTGATACTAGGCTTGGATACCGGGCTTTGAACGGATAGGCTTTTCAGAAGAGCTTTTCATACACGGATAGGCGTGTCAATACATCTCTGGGCAGTGCTTTGCTTTGATAGGCATTGAAGGAAAGGCCTTTCAAGACTCTCTCTCTAGGCAGTATAAGTCTTATGATAGGCTTTTCAGAAGATATGATAGGCTAGCTTTCATTGGCGGCATTCCAATGTCTTAATAAGGTTAGCTATCATAAACAAGGGCACTAACTGAAGCTCCCTCCCCCACCCAGGTTCCAAGCGTGAACTTGTGGCCTGCTGTTGCCGTCCCTAACAGGCCTTCCTTCCTTTCCAGCCGTAGCCGCCTATATCTCTGCCCCAGGTTCCCTGCGCTACCCTACAACCAGCCGTAGCCTATCTATATCCCCCATGCCACCCACAGTAAGCTAATGAGAAAGGCTTAGTGTGAAGGTCCCGGATACATTCCCTGTTTGTGGCATGAAGGTCTTTCTTAACGCGGATGGATACATGCAAATCCAAGAAGCTGAGGGCCGGACTCTGTTGAGCGTAGCGAGCGGCCCCCCCTCTAATATAAGTAAACAGAGTGTAAGCTGCACTGATGAACTCTTTCCTACACACTGTCCTCTTTCCTCAAGTACACGCGAGCTAGGCCTTTCCTATTTCTACGTTGGCTGTAGAGATCAGCGGGCGGCATCAATCGAGGTCTCAATCAGGTCAATATAAGGTCTTCGGTCAGGCAGCGAGGTCTTCGGTCAGTTCACAAGTTCGATGAAGGCAGCGAGGTCTCAATCAGGTCGAAGGTGGCAAGGTCAAGTAGGTAGAGATCAGATATCAGGAGGTAGAGATCTCAGGCAAGCATCAAGAGATATCGATCAGCAAGCAGGTAGGTTTCGATTATGCTTTTTCTTCCGTAGATTCTCAGGATAGGGAGATATAAGTAAGCTTTAGGGGAGATTGTCATGACCTAATATCGTATACAAAGAGATATCGAATTATAGCAGTAATTATGCATTCATTCATTATATATGTAATTACACTAAGGTAAGGATTCGTTAGAAAGAAGGTCTGGTTATGTCTGCCAGCCTGTTTATCTGCTTGCTTGCCTCTGTTTGCCCGCCTGACTTACTACCTCATAACGCCACCTCTTCTTCCTTGCCCTCCTCGACCTCGTAACCTCGGCCGAGTCGATGGCGGCTTTTTAGTCGAGCGTGCGTTAGCACCCTTCGGGCCTATTGTCGAGCAAGCAATCCTTCCATCCGAAGACAGACAGGAGGGGGATGCTGAAGCGCTTTGGGGTTACACCGCTTAGAAGGGAATGTTAACACGCTACCAGGAGAAGACTTATAAGGGGATGGAAACACGCGAAGGGGGATTGGAACCGCTTAGATGGGCAGGTTGAGGTGCACGCTGAATATCGGGCATGTTCACACGCTTTAGAATAAGTTCAACCCCTCCCAGGATAATACTTAGAGGGGCATGTTGAGGTGCACGCATCCAAATACTGACTTAGAAGGGGATGTTAAAGCGCTCCCATCCAGCCATCCACATGAATACAAAGCCTACCTATTTGGGTGGTCAATCCTATTTATTAACCCGGCTATGTGGGGTGGGAAATGCAGTACTAGAAGGTGGCGTCTGATAAGTAGCTGGTAATTAATATTTACTGAACTTGGCCTTCACAAACTGGGAAATTCAGTGCTATAAGGTGGCATATGGGGGTAGTGATAGGGATAGAACGTTGCCGAAGTAAAGGTGGGAATTTTCCTAATAAAAGGTATTTATTGCTCGTCCTTCATAGGGCGAGGTGGCCTGCCCACTTCAATGGCCCAATAGATTGGAAATTCAGTAAGCAAAGGTAGCATATAGGGTGGAAAATCTACTCAATTCACCTGGCCTCATGGGGAAATGGCATTTGACACGAACACGAGCTAAACCCTGTACAGAACAAGTAAGGTAGGGGGTGGTTCGTGTTCTACTCGTAAGTAATGATTCTCCGGGCGCTAGCCCGGGCCAGCAAAGTGTATAAAGCCTAGGTGTTATAAGATAATAAAGAAAGCTACTATAGTTCGGTTCATCTCTAGTTGAATAGCATATCGAGGGGGGTCTATCTTCACAGTGTATCGTGTGCTCCAGAGGGAGTGTGCATGGTCAATTCGAAGCTCTCGGTAGGGTGGTAATAGGATCAATGAGAAGCTCTCGGTAGGGTGGTAAGCAGTATAAAAGCTAAGTTCACATATTCTGGTAAGAGCTCGTGTTTCAGAAGGAGTTATAAACAGTGGCGGTTCCGTTCTTCACACGATGGAGTTATTAACATTCTCTGGCTGGCATTGGAGTTATGACCAGGAGGCGGTAAGGCTATGGCGGTTGCGTTCTTCACTGTGGAAGCATTCGGTTCAATCAGTGGGTAAGCCGGGTTCGTTCGGCGGGGTGTGGCTCGTGTGAGAATCTCGTAAGTAATTCTTGGTATCCGGGCGATTAGCCCGGGCCAGTTCCTTCTCAAAAGCCTAGGTGTTATAAGATAATAAAGAAAGCTCCTAGTGTTATGTCAAAGCTATAGGTTCATAGCATCTGGAGGGGTATATCTTCTCAGTGTTCCGTGTCATCAGAGGGCGTATCCATGTCCAATTCCAAGCTACTCCAGGTAGGGCGGTAAGTTCATCAATTGAAAGCTCGAGGCCCGGTAGGGTGAAGTAATGAACTCTCGACTAAAGGCCGCCATCGACTCACTATTCATCTGGTGAGGTGTTCTCCAGGTATAGCGGTAAGTGTCTAGCTAAGTTTCTCATTTACTTCGCTAGGATTTCGTGACTAAGGCGGTAAGGTTCAGGCGGTGGGTTAATCAGCTGGGAGAGTGCATGTTTTTCCCATTTCTCTGTCCGCTCCTACCTGTCTGTGTGGCACAACCTTTGTCCTTCGGGTTGGTTTATTCATAACTATATTCGGTTCTAATATCCGGGAAGATAAGCAAGTCTGTTTCGTCGGGTAAGGTTTCAGTCAAATGCGAGTAAGCAAAGGTTCTCTGGGCGATAGCCCGGTCAAGCAGAGTCTATCATTAATCGATGGTATAATTAAGTAAGTAAAGCTAAGTGTGCGAGGTTCCTATCTAGGTAATAAGAATTCCAGGGTGTATAACTCCTAAGTGCTCCGTGTTTTAAGATTCCAGGGTGTTTCCATTGCCATATCTGTCTTCTCCTTCTAGCGTGTTCAAAAGCCCTCTCTTAAGGGTGTTTCCATTGCCATTCCATAATCCAGGTAGGGTGGTAATTTATTCTAAAGCAAAGTTCAATAAAGAAATCCCTAGGTGGTAAGAGTTATCCATTCAGTTGGTAATCTATCAGGTTCTGGCGGTAAGTTCATCTGTTGGGTAGAAAGCATTCGGTTCCATCTCTCAGTGCGCTCCCACGATCCATCGATCCATCGATCCATCCTCTCCTGCGTGGACCTCCCCAGTCCCTGTCAATTAAGTAATCGGATTGGAGCGGTTCCAGGTTATAAAGAGCAAGGTTATCTACAGGTAAGATTCTCAGGTCGATATCTGAAGCGAGAAGCAAGATGAAATATATTCATCTTATAAAGAAGATCTAGGCGAGATATCATCTTCGGATCTCTCTACAGGTCAGTAATTGATTCTTCCCTTGCCAATATCGGGGTCTAGGGTGCCATTATGTGTTTCCACGGTAATATAAGGTTAGTATCTTCAGGTAGGGATTCCACCCAATGCAAGCCATTCAAGCAATGCCAAGCGGGGAAAGCATAATATAATATATATATAATCATAGCGGTATAATAAGATATAAAAAAGATAGCTCTACGGTGATCCTCAACTCAATTCAATCCATCCCTCTGGCTAACTTGTCAAACACGCACCCACCCGGTACGGTAAAGTAATTCCCCGATCTTCAACGTGGACCTCAAAATATCCATCTCCGTATTCTCCAGGTAGGGTGGTAAGTCAAAAGCTAAGTGAATTCAATCAATAAGCTAGGTGTTTTCCATTCAGTAAGTGTTAAGGTTCAGGCGGGTAATAAGTTGGGTATAAAGCCAGTTGTGAAATCAGTCTGTGTCTCTGTCTGGTTGGGGTGTTCATAACTATGTTCCGGTCTAATATGCGGTAAGAAGTGTAAGTAGGGTTGGGCAGTAAAGTCTTCGTTCTCTGTGTTCTAATCTCGTAAGTAATGTTTCTGCTAAGTAAGGTTCATAGATAGTTCCAGGGTGAAGCAATGTGCGAGGATAGGACCCGGTAGGGGGCTCGACCAAAAGGAGAGGAGTGTTAACGCTAACCATTCATATGGTTAGGCCCGGTAGGGACTCGACCACTATTTACCCACCCACCCCAATCCCCGAGGCCCGGTAGGACCCGTTAGGACCCTTTAGGGGGCTCGACTGATAAGGACCCTTTAGGGGGCTCGACCATTAGGGAGAGGAGAGGAGAGGAGGCGGAGGTTTTGAAGCGTAATGACATATATAATTCATTCATGCATAATGACATAGAGAATATATGCTTTGGCGGAGGTTTTCACATCTTTCCCTACTATTATTGCCCTACGAGGACCCTTTAGGGGGCTCGACTGATAAGGACCCTCACCATATGAATAGTGAGTGACTCCGTCGATGGCGGCCTTGACAGTCGAGTGTGCTAACGCACCCTCACCATATGAATAGTGAGTGACTCCGTCCCTTTAGGGGGCTCGACTGATAAGGATGCGCAAGCAGGCTCGACTGTTAAGGAGAGGACCTTTAGGTGCTCGACCATAAGGGAGAGGAGAGGAGAGGAGGCGGAGGTTTTCACATATTTCGATGGCGGCCTTATTTGATTGTGGTGCTGCTGACCGTATCGGAGCCGGACAGAGCGGAGGTGATCCTTAGCACCCATTCCACAAACTCACACATTGCAGCCATGTTAACGCCTTACCCCCAGATGACGAGAGGAGAAGGACCCATTCAATACATACCCGAGATAAGAGTTAGTTACCCATATTCCTACAAAGCTTACCGATACGGAACAATTTCATGTTCCTACCTGGGATGGATGCATGGATTGATGCATGGAATGACGATGCATTATATATACGTTAATTCACAAGAAAGAGGGTCATACGCTAGTCATTCAGAGCCGATCAGAGACAGAGGGGCATTGCCTGGATTATTCGATACCGATTGCTTGGGTTCTTTGCCTTGGTTATTTCATGCCGATTACCTTGGTTATTCCCATGGGTTGCCTTGGGTTGACAGTCGAGCATAGTCAAGAGCCAGTGGGCATTGACAGAAAAAGAGACTTTTCAATAGCCGATCATTAGCCGATCATTGTAAGTCGCTCAGCCAATAGTCGATCCAGGAGGCGATCCCAGGTGGCGATCACTCGATGCTGGTACTTTATGCAGCCGATACAGGTAGGTGGTGATGTACTTGATGAATGGTTGTGATTCACTTGCCTCTAAGCCGATGGGGATTATTAGACAATGGGCCGGGCTACTCGACTGGGCTCCGCTAATACACTGGGGCCTAATCACAGGGGCTATTCAATGGGTCTACTCAATGGGCCTAATCCACAGGGAGTGGAAGAATCCATGGAAGCTCTAATCCGCTATAATACGCTAGGCTAATACCCTAATCCAATGGGAATAAATCATGGCGATACTCCTACAGTGATCCAATGGGAATAAATGGGAATAATACTACAGAGGAGGATATCATCTACAGAGGCGCATACTCATACAGAGACACATAGAGGTACACGTAGAGAGAGGTTGGTTACACTATGAGGTTACACGTTGAGCTACGATGCATGGATGAGGTGACACAATTGAGGTTTCCATGATGAAGGAGGATGAGTATTCATTGAGCTACAACGTAGAGCTACACATACCGCATAGACACTCTGATTGCCAGGAAGTACGTAACACTCATACCCGCTAGTCAATAAGGAGTCTTAGTCGAAGGATTTCACACTTCGCATTACTTATGATGCACCCATTTAGGATCATGCAACAGACACATGCCAACATATGGTAGTACGGGAGCCAAGTTAGTGAGTCACAGCCCCTAAGATAGATGGGGTTCATTGACGATAGTCGATCAGAGCCCCTAAGATAGATGGGGGTCCGAAGCCCGTGGTCGTTTGTTAATAAGGCTGAAAGAAGAGTTCTCTCTTAGCATTTAGCCTCACCTAACACAGGGACGGGGATTACCACGAGCCATAGAAGCTTAACCTAGCCTATCACAAGAAGACGCACAATATTACTTACAGTGATTCAACATTTGGGGAGCATAGGACAATCAATTTTTAGGAGCTCGATCATTAGTCTTATGCCGGGAGATGAGGAAGGAGTAGAAGGAGCGGGATGGCAAAACAAACAGCCTGGATTTATTTGATTGAGGGCCAGTTGAGAGCGGTGGGCCTACGGACGATGCCAACAGATTGAACCCCGACGGATGGAGAGGGAAGGGGGCAGACAGACATGTGGAAGGGATGGGGCCTATACAGGGGGTCATCATACAGCACTGGATGTTGTTATGATTATGCCTACTTATGTTGATATGCAATAAGAGGAAGGAGCTTAGTGCAAATGATGGTGCAACATGAGAAGTTGCTTAGCTTATTGTTGTATAATTACGTATATAACGCAAGCTGACATATATTCTATTCATTTTGATTATGTCCCCATACACCTGTTGAGGTTCATAGGCCATAACAGAGAGACATTCAGGTAGGTCAGGGAGGTTGAGCCAGTCACGTTAGTCAGGGAGGGAATGCCAGTCAGGGAGGTGGCCGGGTGATGCTTGCCCGGAGAGTTCTTGCTTGATTGCCCACACATCTACGGGGAGGGGTGGGTACAACGGATGGACAAAGCCGGGAGTCTCATTGCTAGAAGCTCTTTGCTATAAGCTCCAGTCATTTGGCCGAGAGTAAGGAAGAACAAATGGCAGGTATGCCTTTTTAGCATTTTGATCCATGTTTGGCGGGATGGCTTCATTTGCTCTCGCCGCTTGCTGGCTAGGACGCGTTGCTAGGACGTTAGGCTTGACGAAGAAACTATGTGCAGTTAGTTATTGAGAACTTATTTAGTCCGCTGATGATGCTGGCTGGGTCAACGATAGCCAGGAAGTGGTGCCAGGAGGTAAATACCCAGTCTCATTCCCAGGAGAAGTGGTCATTTACAAGAGGTGGTCGCCGAGTGAAAGGCCCAGTTGATGTCGAAGAAGGACAAGTTGATTGCTTGCTTTATTATACTTGCTGGGAGTAAGGAGCCGGGGTTGAACGAGAGGAAACGGACCCATGTTACCAACAGACAACAAGAAATGGACCTAAGGCATTAGAGAATGGAAACTACTAATCACAACTATTGATGCACTAAAAAGAGCTAGTCTTATAGTGCTAGTTCATACTGCTTAAGACTTACTCTATGGAACCTACAAAAAGGACGGAGGCAAGTAAGAAAGAAAGTACAGTACCAATCTCCTCTATATCTCTAGAAATATAGACATCTATCAAAATCCATACATATAGGTGCACATCACACAATAAACGTTCAATCCATATCCTGTTCAATCCATATGGGTATGAACTAGACTAGCTTCAGTCTTAGCCCTATGGACTGTAGTTCCGTTCAAGCTTGCCGTAAGTTCCCCATAGAGTGAAAAAGCCTTAAGCAGTCAGTTCCATAGCCTTAGTTCCAATTAACGCTAAACGAGATTGATTTATAGTCAATGCCTATGGGAAACTCTAAGCTATAATCCGCTGCATAGAAGTGAAGTCTACGTGAAGCCATATATACGTTCAATCATTAGAGATAGAATCTATTTGGTTGGACAAGATGACAACTTATTCTGATACTAGTGATACTAGCATCTCTACGTGTCGATCTCTACGTTTTCACAATTGCTTAGAGCCTGGTCGTTGCCAGGAAAGAAGTCATTACTCTATGGAACTTACACTATGACTAGGGCTAAGAAGACCTTATGATTATTTGCTTACGCTCAGGGATAAAGGAAGGGTACTAGTTTCTTTTGAAAAGAATGGATAAAAAGAATGGAGACTGGAGAGAGAGAAATATCATTTCATTCTAATAGCATCTAGTTCTAGACTAATAGCATATGGAACACTTCTTATAGAGCTAGAATAAGTTCTTCGCTGTAGCTCAGGGGAACTAGCTAGCTTCTTCGCCGTAGCTCATGGGACTAGCTAGGAATCAATTACACCATAGTGACTTGCTTATCACTACTTATGGGAATAGGGAGGAGTCATGACTCAATAAGCATCCATCACAAGTAAGGAGATGAAAGTAGACCTTATCCAGCTTCACTCTCTAATAGTTCAATAACTAATAAGGCTAATCAAAAAGTAAGAAAGCAAGAAAGAGAGACCTTAAGGCCTTACTCCATGAGACCGGGGACTAAGACATGAGACCCGGGACACTACTGAAGCTATTCTCTTAGGGCGGCATGGGGCTAATACTAAGTCCGTACCGGTAGGCAAGGGACTAGGGACTACTATAGGGCTGGTACAAAGACTAATACTATTTACCGTATGGCAGTATATAGTGCATGGAGATTAAGGCAGTCCTCCGGCTAGTAGTACCTTAAATAACTAACTAAGGGCTAAAGCTTACACTCTGGCTTCACTCTATGGCTTGTCTCTAGAGCTAGTTAGTACCACCTTAATCTCAAAGTAAGTCAAATGAACCCGCTTGCTTGACGTTAGGAGGGCAAGGGTGAGCCTGTCGAACTCTTTTTTAGTTACGAGAGACCCAATAAGTAAATTGAAAAGAGGAGGTGGGTGATTCTATTCTGGTTCCTATCTCGAATGACGTAATTACGTATATAATGAATGCCGACCAAGACAATGAGTAAGTGACTGCTGGTCATTCTTAATTGATAGCCCGGTGAAATGGTGGTAGTTATATATGAGCATGTGGTAGTTGCGGCTTCATAAAATAGAGATAGATCAGATGCTTATTCAACTGGGGCGAGATGGCATAATGACATATATAATATATGCATTCACGCTCTCTCGATCGAATAGGGTGAGGTACAACCGACTGGATCCACTCCCCGCGCTTTTCTCTGAACCGACTGGATCCACTCCCATGATGCGCTGGTAAGGATGCACTTCACTGATAAGGATGCACCTTACTGGTTAGGACCTTTAGGTGCTCGACTGTTAAGGATGCGTAAGCAGGCTCGACTGTTAAGGACCGGAGGCGCTCGACCATAGGGAGAGGACCCTTTAGGGGGCTCGACTGATAAGGAGAGGAGAGGACCCTCACCATATGAATAGTGAGTGACTCCGTCCCTTTAGGGGGCTCGACTGATAAGGAGAGGAGAGGAGAGGAGAGGGGGGGTCCAATATAATATAAGGCTGCCATCGGGAGCACTCAAACCTCTGCCTCCTAAAATGACAAGAATAGGAACTTTAGGTACTCGACCATAAGGACCTTTAGGTGCTCAACTGTTAAGGACCTTTAGGTGCTCGACCATAAGCCCCCCACCCAATAAGTAAACCCAAGAGGGAGAGGAGGGAAATCTGTGATGTGAAAACCTCCGCCAAAGCATATATTCTCTATGTCATTATGCATTCATTCGTTATATACGTAATTACGCTTGAGCACTTAGCATGATTAGATCTGACCTGACATGATGCAAATGAGAGAGATCGATTTGGTTCATTTCGACCAGTGATTCCAGTCATGAATGTTCCGATATTATATATGCTTTGAATCTCCCTCATTCATCAGAGTGGAATGGACAAGATCTCTTCGATATTGGCTATTGATGGATTCCCCCAAAGCCTGACCCGCCTCCGGACTATTTGTGGGGGTGGATAGGGGAATCTCTTTCCGGAGGGATGGGGGGCGTGGAGAAGTAAGAACAGAATAACCTACCTCGGTATAAGCATCTTTTTTACCATCATAGTGGGGAAGGAAGCATTTGCCCCTGTTGCCTTTTAGCCATATAAAAGGGCATACCATAGAAAGAAAGCATGGATAAAAGAGACTTAGGACGTAGGGAGCACACATCGAACTAATACTGAGTCAAATAGAAAGTAGGATCTGGGCGAGACGATGACTCTCAAACAGGAATTGAATAAGTGAAGACGACAGGGATGGGGGAAAAGGTAACAGGAAAAAGACCAGTTCCCTACCTATGTTATTATTATCCATCCCGAAGTGGGGCCATTTCCTACAGGATATATAAGTCTCAAGGGTAGGAACAGTACTATCACCATCCGAGCCAGTCCCGGATTGAAAGCCCTTGCCCTGTACCTATAAGTTCAAGTAACAGATCTGGTTGCCCTGGTCCCATAGCCCGCTACTTCCCTTTGTACGGCTCCAGATTAACCACCATCACTTACAGCATATCCAGGCGCAGATAAAGATCCATATGCATATCCTACAAGGACATATCCTGTCCCGGTTCCAGGTGTGGTTGAAGTTCGATTGCCAGTTTGAGATCCTCTCGTTTAAGAGGCAAAGCTACCATCGGCAGAGGTCAAAGTAAAGGCATAACCCCTAATAAGTAGAGTATATATGGTGGTAAAAATATGTAATGGTCAAATGCTTTCACTCGACCATTAACGGAACCTGGAACGGATTGTTCTAAGGATGCTTCAACGGGTTATGAAACGGGCTATGGTCTTGGAATCAAGCGAAGGGAAGCCTTTGTCCCTACGGGGGAACCCCTTGCTTTCCTAACGTCAAGCAAGCCCCTGCCGGTCCTTGCCCCGTAGACCTTTGCCTTTGGTACCGAAGGCAGCAGCAAGAACAGAGGTCAAGAAAGCATAAACAGAGGCGGTTGCGAAAGCAGATCCAAATATTGTTCGAACGGATCCATTTGCAGTTCCAGCTCCTTGGCCAGTGAGAACCCTTTTTCCAGCATAAGCTAGAGCTCCTCCTAGAAGTGGTGGTGTTCTGCCATTGCCTGTACTTTATAGGAGCTATCTTTAACAACTCCCCAAACGTATCCATCCGCGTATACCAAACATACGTCAGTCAGTCTCATCTTGCCATCCATCACCACCTGCCATTCTGCCCCGATCAAACCCAGGGCCCACCCGTACAAATAACACACGTCCATGGTAAGTCAAAGGCCCAGTTCCTATCTATCGGGAAGTCAAAACCACCCGCCTAATAACCATAAGAGGTGGCTACAGAGGCCGAAGCTAGAGAGGTTGCATATCCAGTTTACCGAGTGAAGGCATAAGGAGGGGCGGGGCGGTTAACCCACCACCGCAGAGACAGGGACAGATACAGAGGTAGGAGCGGATTCACCTAAAATTGCTTAAACCTGGTAAACGACGAATTCTCGGTCTATCCTATACCTGTAGTGTGCGTGCTCATGATCACGCCTGCAGCTTCTGCCTCTCCATATGCTTCAATTGATGTTTGGGCTGGGCCAACTACTGAGTAAACCGGTTATGAAACTGGATCATCCGTAGAGGGATCTGGATCTTTACGAGGTGGTGGCCTTAGAACTGAACCTTAAGTAGGTAGGTCCATCCGTATATGCATATGGCCTTGGAATGGGATAAACTCCAATTGGTTATTCGACTGGAAATGGAACCTCCAACTCCGCCTTTGCTCCCTTTACGAGATCCACTGATTCTAGTTCAATGGATTATTAGTAAACCGCAGCTTCAACGAGTTGAAAAAGATCAATCGCTTCCGAGTAAACTAAGTCCATGGGCTCTCCAACAGGTTATGCATCTTGATATCTAACAGGGGAACGAATTGCCTATGCCTATTCTGCCTTTGCCCCCGCTACTGGGTCTTCAATTGATGGATCAACCGAAGAAACTGGGTAAAGTCCATACTCTTTGCCTATGTGAAGCAGCACCCTTTCTCGCTCTTGAACTAGGCTAAGTAAGCTCGCGGAATGAGTATTCTCTTTCAAGTGTTTTCGAAGGCCTGTGAATGCTCTAAGTGTTGGGCATTACAAAGGTTGGTTAAGTGAGGTAGTGAAAGGTTTGTAAAGAGCAAAGATGGGGGGGTTGGTAGAGTAAGTAAACTAAAGTTCAGGCAAGTAAGGCATCTAAAGGTCCTCCCTAGCAATGCTGTTTTAAGTAATCAATCGTATCTGGCCGGGCGGGTTCAGTCTGGCCCGACAAGAAAAGTATAGTGCTGCTACCACCATCCAGCCGTGCCATGCCATCCAGCATGATCATTTATATAAAGGGAAACCCTCTCAGCGAATTGACCATCCAGCCATGTCTCTGAAGTTCTGGCTGTATTGACTCAATCCAAGAAGTGAAAACAAAACGATTCAACGATCCAAGACTGACTGTTAGTAGCTGCCCAGTAGTCCTTCCGGCTGATAAAGGTCATATTACTGGTCTAAGTGCTCACCCTCATATAATCTCTAAAGTTAAGGCAGTAGTTCCAAAGGCAGTTCCGAGGATCTCCTTAGCTAACTGCCCAACAGAAAGAAATCAAGATTCAAAGTGTAATGGGGAAATAACATATATAAAGGCCCTAAAAAAACAGTTTAGGCTCGTATAGAGGATTCCTTCCCATCTGAAAAGGCACCAGGTGGAAAGAAGAGATTGTTGTTTGGGGGGTCTGAAGGCTTAAAAGTGTCCACCCAACAAGCAAGCCCGTCCAATCAATCACTAAGTTCAGGTCTGTGAGCCGGTCTGGTTGGTACAAATTCCAGGTGGTTGGTAGCAAGAGGTGGGACAAACATGAGTCCAGCAGGCATATAAAGGTCGTCCTAGCAAAGCAGTAAGTGCCCACCCAAGCACGCACGTGTCTAATCACTAAGTTTGGTAAGTCAAAGATAAGGGTGGTAGTCAAAGTTGGTAGCACGGTCGCACTTAAGAGTAAAGGCAAATAGGTAGGCAGAAGGTCTAAATAGCAATAGTGGTACCCAAGTAAGAATATGTCAGTCAGCAAGTGAAGTGTGTGTTGTCGAACGCCTGTGCAACAATCAATGCTTTATGTGAAGGCCCATGCTCTAAGTGAAGTTAATGAAGCCGGTCTTCCATAAAGGTTCGTTAATACGCCCGCCAGGTTGTGGGTTGGCTGCTGTCAGACATAAAGTCTAGGATATCTCATAAGTAATACAGTTATTGACTAAATCCAAGCAGTGAAAAGATCCAACGAGAAAAGACTGGGTGGTAGCAGTAGGTCCTCCAACTTCCTTTCATCCAGTAGGCAAGGTAATGTGAATGTTCTAAGTTAAGGTCTGTGAGTGGTCTATCAGGGGTTGTTAAGACGCTACGCCACACTAGGTTGTTTGTTGGTTGCTGCTCTGCTGCCTTTCTTTACATTTATCCACCCCAAAAGCCATGCCCTAAAGCAAAAAGGACCCAAACCCGTCCGTCCAGCTTCAAGCAAGAAGTCCTACTGGGTCTGAGCTCTTCCAAACTTAACGACTTAACAAACGATGTTCACTTGGCCGTGTAAAACCTGGATTAGCATTCTGCTACTCCTACGAGTCATCCTCCATCCAGATATAGAATTGGGACAAGTGCTATATGAATACTTCGAAATAAGATATGGAATGTTTCTTTCCATTATTCGTGAGCCACTGATTTCTCCGAAACAGGATACAGAAGTGAATTTCTTCTTTTTCCCCAATAAGTCGACGGCGTTACACCATTGGGATACTTTGAATAAACTGGAGTACAGATAGGATACACCGGTGCTTCAACTTCTTCTCGAAATCTCTTCCAACGGGTCGTTGCTCCGGATGTTTTTCCCCCTCCTTTGTCGGTGTGAAACCAGTTGGTTCCGTAGTTTGATAATTCTGTTGATCTTAAGTACTCCATCATTGATAGTGCATTCCGGGATCACCTTCCCTCCCTTCGGAATCCTACACCAATTATTCAATTCCAAATTCTGGAATCCACCACTTAACCGGCCGGGCCCGCCCCTCGCCCTCGTACCTTAGGCGAGCGTATAAATATCCTCGCCCGCCTCAGGAAAAGAACCTTCTATTATTCTTTCCGATGAATAATAATATTCAACGGCGTACCATACTAACTTGGGCCCCGCTCTTTAGAGCCTCCGAAGGGGTCATGCTTCAGGGATAACGGTAACTAGAGACAAGGATCAACACGTAAATAGAAGATATATTATATAGATAGATATGTATATCTATATCCATTTAGATATCTAGATATTGAGATACATCTATCTCATCGGCGGTCTCACCCGAACCTTCCTAACCTCTTGACTGATTCAATGAACTGACCGAGCCAAGCACTCGAACCTTCTGCTACTGCTTCTATCGTAGGGAGGGCAAGTTAAGGCCCCAAAGTTCCCTCCGGATAAAGGCACGATAGTGAGGCAATCATAATTACATATATAAAATAGCATTGTTGATGGATCATCGTTTCGAAAGAGAGGCTTTCTATATGATGTAGTTCCACGTGTCGTATCTTGCTAGCCTTTCAGTGAATCGAGTTGGTGGTTTACCTGACAAACACGGTTATCCACCAGCATTGGGTTGGTTCGTCGTATAGGCACTTCGCCTTGCCGCCCCTACCACCATGTTCGTATAGTAAACAGCATGCCTCCTAATGTGCCTCGATCACCTGGATATAGAAATACTCATCAAATTATTCGTCTTGATACGTTGCATATAATGATACATACATCTTTCATTACTCATGTAGCGTAGCACCGTTATTCTCTCACCTAACTGGTAACGGCGACATAGATATAGAATCTTATTTTCAGGATGCCTTTCATTATCCACTTCATCCATCTTGATTCTTACACTTATTACTATAAGGATATCCATCTTCGTACGGACGATCTTCATCACATTCCTCCGCGTAATGAAATTCCTCCGATTGATTATGTTAATCATCATAGTTAACCACCACCTTAAAACCTAGACATGTTCGAACTAGACCACTTACTTAATGAATCAATTAGGAGGTACTGCTATGAGAGAGAAAAACCCTTCTCTTATCAATATGGGCGGGATATAAATGGCATAGCATGATACAACCTTTACTTAAGCGTTAGCATACAACCTACCTACCTTCAGACCTAGACCTTTTAGCCCTATCACACTTGATTCATTTCTTTTTGGGAGGTACAGCTATAGACTTATTCCGGGCAGGATGGGATTGAATGGAAGGACTGCTTCAGAGCATTGTTTGCCGGGCCTTATTACTACAAGGAGATGCTTGCTTAATGAATAATCTTAGGAGGTACAGCTACTATTGACTGCCTACTTGCTTTAGACCGCTAAGTTTTGTGTGGGATCGTCGGAGGATCGGAACTGCCCTATGGATTCATGAATTACGTCCAGAACTTATGAGACACGGGTGCATGATCGATTCCACGAGGACCTGTAGCTTCTTCCCTTGCTCCCCATGCCATGAACCATTTAGTTTGGGTTGATCGAACCATCCGAGCTACCCTTTCCCATGGATTGAACGTATATATGCTTCACGTAGACTGAACTGAACGTCTGTCTTTCATTGAACATAAGTCTGTCTTGAATTGAACTATTGAACTCCTATGTCCTGTATGTCAATTCGAGGTAGAGTTAGTATCGTTAGTATCGGTATCGAGGTTAGAGTAGTTCGTATCGGTAGAGCTGCCTTCCTCCGGTTCTTTGTTTCGGTTATTTTCCACCGGTATCTCTGGCCATCAATCTAATAAATCCAATCAATCAATCAATTGCCATCGTAGACCCACCGTGTGTATTTCGTTCATATCTAGTGCCGTACCGTGTGCCATACCTTTTCTGTTTCGATCCGTCCGTAGTCCCGCCCATTCCAGTATCTGTGGGCTGTTGTCCTACCAACCATTCCGGTATCTCTCTGTTGGCCATCAATCAAATCTCTCAATCTCTAAATCAATGGGTGCTTCTCTTGTTGATCTGAGCATAATCATCATCGGGTGTAACCTGTATAGCCTAACGTTACGGGTGGTTCTAGCCATTCAGCAAGCAAGCCCGGTGATTTGACCAGCCATTGTTTCTTGGACTAGCCTGTGTCGTTTTTATCCTAGCGCGCCTGTTCTCTAGACCGTCTTTTGCACTACTATGTTCATCATGTTGCACTATTGATTGCACTATGCCCCTTCAATTGTGAATCATCATATATAATATTATTCATTCCATCCAGTCGAGGTAGGAACGTGTGTTTCATAGATGTAAGCCCCGTCCCGGGGTATGGGGTCCTTATATATCGGGTATGACTGTATGGCTATGACTGGCTACGTCTGGTGCTTATTGAGTATGGCTGTTATGTCTGGTATGTCAGGTGCTCTATGTGCTGCTATGTGAGTTGCTCCATGTTGTTGTGGGGAAAAGTATCCGATGCGGATGACCCTATCCCTACTCTAAAGGTGACAGTCTTTAGCAACAACTGAAAGTAAAGTTTTGATGATTTCCTTTATGAAAGTACAGAGAGAATGAAGAAAGATTAACCAACCTGGTGTCTTTCGCTTAGTCGATCCTTGTCCTCTCTCTTTGTCTCTTGTTCCCAGCTCCTTGCTCTCTTTGCCGGTCCAGCTACACACAGATCCTGCACAAAACAAGAGAGGAAACTACAAGATACAAGTACTCATAACTGATACATGGATTAGAGTGAATCAAATATACATGTAAATACAATACATCAATGCAATACAAGTATATAGGAGAACATGCAAAACTTTATTGATAGAAGTAACAGGGTTCTGAGAAGGTTACAACCAATGATGGCTCCAATCCAGCAGCACCTCCCCAGCAGCAAGAACTCTCCTCTTCACCTCTAGTAAAACAATCACCCAATAGCTCTAACTGTAAACCAACAGCACCTCCTTGCTTTACACAAAATTCCAGCCTCCTTAGACCTCATAGAAGAGCTCTATATATAGGAGAGAAGAAGAAAGGATGAGTCAGCTTGAGACTGACATGAAGCTGCCTTATGTCCTCTCCCTCTTCAGTTAATCTTCAATTCTTGAGTCCACTTGGAGATCCTTGCTTACACATGGTGATCAAGTACCTCTTACTCATCACAGGGCGAATCTCATGAACCAAGTGTCAGTTTGGAAGCTTCCTGGGCAGTTGACACCTTGCAGAATGACTGTGCCACTTGGCCAATCTCGCCCAGCGCAGGTAGCCTTCATTAGATTTGACTTCCAGTGCAGGTACAAGGAGGGACAGTTGCATTCCAGTGCAGAAGCTCAGTGGAGCAGCTGACATGATCCAAAATAAGCCTGTTTTGAAGTGTTTTCAGGTGGAGAACTGATTGGAAGTGCTGTTGTTTGATGACCTTGTTCTTTTAGGGGTAAGAACAACATGTTTAGGGACTGAGGATCCCTGTAATTATTGACATTTCATGCTCCATGCTGCGAGGCACAAAAATGCCTATAACAGTTGCCCCCTAAAGTATGAGGCCGTTTATCGGGTGAAATGCTTTATCTAGAGGGTCCGAAGTTCATTCCAGTGCTGAGGAGGCGCCCTGTAATACAATACAATACAATACATTATTTTTCATTCTATTTTCATGATCTAGCTGAGGCGGGCATTCCCATGCTCAGCTTTTATAAATACATTTTGGTACATATGACAGACGATCGTCTGAAGGTAGACTGATAATTTTCTGCTGAAATTATCATCCTTTGACTAGGATGATCATCTGTTGCAATGATGTACATGACAAATGCTTTTATATTTCCCGAATATATATCGCAGCCCAGATGGATGAAACTAGATCCGGGGTCTTCAAACTCGTTCGATCTTCACTCTAAGTACAAGTCGATCCATGTGAGAATTTCGCTGAAGTCGAACATGGAAAGACATCGCTTGATTACCGGTCAATAATGAAAACCGTTAACAAGCGCGAGAGGAATCACCAATAATGACGATGACCCTCAAGGTACTGCAGTACAATTCACGTGGCGTGAATAAAGGACTTGGCGTCGAACGCCACGCAAAATCTTCTGGTCGAAGGTCATTGATGTATACCTGTCGCCGGAAGTGAGAAACTTGCCATTGAGGCATGCAAGCTTCAAAGTACTGATGGGGTTGTTCCTAGATCAACTTCTTGGATAATGAGCTGAAGTCGACAAGAAGCGATCTGTCAAAGGAGGGCCTTAATGAATCCCACATCAATGACACGGAACGGAGCTAATGATTTTAGTGGAGGTGAAAACAAACTGTGACATATGATTCAGGGTGGCGATCATGAATGGATGAAGGATAATGTATGGCAGTGGATGGGACACGGTTGACACTTTCAGAATGACCCCTCTTGAACATATAACGACACTGATGTGATGGATCGGTAGCATTACCCCAAATGTGGATGGTTTGGCGAAGACCATGGCGATGAGACCGGTGAATGAAACAACCCAACCCGATGTGGTACGGAGGAAATGTGTCATGTTCAAGAGTGACTTGCTACCATTAAACTTTGATGTTCTCCCAATTTTTCCCCAGTCATTTCTGACCAGTACCTCTTTATTTTTTTCAAGCTTGAGGAGGATAACATATGCTTGTTCTATAACCTGCCCTTCGGGCAAGCCCATCGCTATGATTTAACGAGCCTAGCGATAGGGAAACTCGTTCTCGTCTAAAGACAAGTTTGTCGCTATTTAATCATTTTAACGAGTCTAACGACAAGGAAAACTCGGTCCTTTTCATTTTTAGAGAGTCTGAAAAGGTACAGAAAGTCAACTCCATGATTCCTTTTTCGTCAGCAAATCCCTTAAGTCCGAAAAAGTATAAAACAATACAGAAGGGATGGCTGTTCGGTACTTTTAACGAGCCGAACAAGACAAGCGCTCGATCCTTTTGTGCAATAATCCCTCAGGTCCAAAAAGATTAAAATTTAGAGGAGGGATAGCGTTCCGGTCATTTAACGAGCTGGAAGGCCAAAACTCGGCAAACTTTTCATATTTTACGAGTCAGTGAAAAGAGCTGAAAGAAGACTCGTCTTTTGAGGAACGAGTGATAAACAGGGATAGCAATTGATTCCAGGTACAAATTGGAATTTTCCAATCACGGCAGTGTTACGAGGATGGCTAGGTGGAATCACTCTTCGCAGCTGTTTCTCAAAAGAGGTAAACACACAAATGGAAGTGAATGATCGGCCAAATGAACAGTGGAGGTGATGAATGAAAACACGATCAAGGTTCTTATGGCTAATGAATTTACGATCTCAAAAGGTTATTTACCGGTTCATTTTTTCATGAGCTTGAACTCTGGGGGAAACTTTTGCTCACACTTTTCTATTTTTTAACGAGCATAAATTCAGTCATAAAACTGCTCGAATTTGCGTTTATTTTTTAACGAGCATGAACTATATGCTAAAACTGCTCGATATACCAGTCATAAAAAGAACGCCTCCCGTAAGGACCAATTTTTATAGAGCTTATGCCTTACCACAGCTATGCTCACTTTTGGCAAATTTTACTTTTGCCCCACAGGCTTCTTTCATGCAAGTTTGGAAACAGCTAATCTTAAAACCAGATAAATAACTGCCCCTAGCTTGCACTCCAGAAGGTTTGCATGCCCCCAGGTATAGGATAGAATTTCGAGGCTGCCCCTCCTCTCCCCTACCTCTGCTTTTCTTTGGGTGTTCACAGTTACTTGTCATCTTGCCAATCTAATGTTAACGATACTTGTCTTCTCGTTATTCTAAGGGGTCTTACGCAGTACTCAGGCTTCCCGTCGGCCCACTTTTAACAAACAGCTATTTGTGACAATGGAAGAACACTACTCAAAGATAAAACATTGGTATTATTGAGGGAGGCTTGCCTCTTTCTTATTATTCCAAAGAAGGTTCGATTTGCTGCCGCAAATCAATCTCTTTCTTCGGCGATGTCTAACGTTGGGTTACTAAAGATGGTGACCACCCGTTGTAGCAATAGAATCTCTTTGAAGGCTGCCCCTGCTTATCCTTCAAAACATTCGTTTTAATGGGCGAGGCTTGAATTCAAAGACGGTTACTACTTGTTACCGCAAACGGTCTTCATCTTCGGTGTCCCTATTACCTAGACAAGGGGAGCGAGAAGCCAATTATCTCACTCACATAACTTTGACAAAAGAATATTATTCCAGAACAACCCCACTTCCTTCAACGGACGGGGTACGGACTAGTCATATTCTTTTGCGGAAATTCTTCCTTATACCCGGGGTTTCTTCTGCCCGAAGCAGACCAGGGTGCATGCCCCCTGGGTTCTAGTCTTTCTTTCCGAATCACTCGCACTCATCGGGAAGAAGGACTGGGGGTGGAGGCGAATCTTGAGTGAACAGACCATTTAGGAATGGTATTTGACTATTTGCGATGCGAGATCCCGGAAACGAAAGTTGGTCTACGAGCTTGACCACCCTTCCTTCGTGTGGAAAACACATTACTCTAAAGAGTGAGGAGACTATCGCTCCCATGCAATAAATATAGTCCCGCCCAAGGAGTAGGTTATAATCCAAAGGTCCTTGGACGACCATCACGTTCATCTCGATGGTCTTCCCTTTCAATGTAACAGGTACATTGGGGAGGATCCCTAATGGTCGACTGGTTCCTTTATCAAAGCCTGAGAGATTTCTCAATTCAGGTAAAAGCGCTGGGGAACCCAGTGCTTTCCAAGCAACAGAGGAAAGGATACTCACAGACGCCCCTTCATCAATGATAGTACCAGCCATGATCATTCTATAGATCTGGACAATGATTCTGAATGGTACACTGGCTGGTAACCGAGGTCTGCCTAGTTGATTCCAATCAAAGGATACAACCAGGTTGCTTGGTGGTGGGACCGAATATACGGCCGGATATGACTCTGATGATGTTCCTTCCTGCGATAAAGGAATGGGCGCATTGCCCTGACGCTCATCGGAGTCGGTGCTGATGAAAAGAACCTGGATGGTGTCATCCTTATTCTCTTCAGTGATGGTGTCGCATGAAGATGACTCTTCGGCGACGGTGTCATTTGAAGACGGGTCTTCAATGACGGAGTCATTGGACGATAGAACCTCTGAAGGAAGAACCGGGTCAACTGCCGTTCCGACCTTTAGACTTTCGTCTGGTCTGGATTCAGTAGGTTCATTCTCAATGACCGACACTTCAGCTGACCACTTGAGCGGGCCAGCTGGATTTTCAACTATCGAGGGATTAGGCACGAGTTTTTGGTATCCAGGAGGAAGTCGTAACGGTGATACCGGACGATCTTCCAAAACTCTCTTGGCCTCATCTAAGAATGGACATTTGTGGATGGCATGATTGCCTTCACACAATAGACAGGGTGATCTTGGTCCCCTTCTTCGTCCTTCACTCTCGTTAGTTGACGGATTGCAATCAACATGACAACCAGAGGTTGATGCTACCGGATTGTGCAACCTTGGGGACCAGTCCCTTAGTATCCGGGGAATACAAGGACAATCACGATGGAAGTGGGTCCCTTTGCAAATGACACATGGCGATTTAGGCTCGGTCGGTGCAGTGTGTGGGTTTTTGTCAGCTTTCTTCTGCTTGCCCCCAGTCGCCTTCGCCAGAGGCTCCTTCTGCTTCTTTTCTCTCTTCTTCTTTTCCTTCTTCTCCTTGGGAGGCTGACTTTTTCCGGCTCTACCTTGCGAAGATGAAGGATCAGAGGAAGTATCATAAGAAGTGGAAGGCTGGTGGGTAGTTCTAGATTGTTCTGACTGTTGATTCGACTGCTCAGGATTAGTGGCGATCTGGACTACATTAGTTGAAAAGAGCCATACAGGGAGGCCGATTGTCAATCCTGGAAGTGACAATGTAGCCATATGAGGCGCACCAACATCTCCCCAAGAGGAGAAGGGATTTGGACTTCCGCCAAGGTTATTTCCTTGGTTGGTGGGCTCCATACTTTTCAACTGAAAGATCAACGTGGGAATAATAGGTGATTATGTTCCGCTTAAAATAAATTTTATTAACGACGCTTTTAGACACAAACTTGCTTTTTCATGTTTTAAGAGTCGAGAAAAAGCTAAAGATGACTCTAGTCGCCTTCGATGTATTAACGAGCCCGAAGTGACAAATGCTCGGTTGGACTTTTTCAGTTATAGAGTTTGAAAAAGGCCAAAAGAAACTGCTCTGGAGATCTAGGCAGAGGGTGTGCCAAACCTTTCGCGAAACCACAGAATACGTTTTACGGTACGGGTGGTCGATCTTCGTGAATGCTGTGTTCACTGCATCGCAATCAGTAGGGCGGCCGACACGGTTTCCTAAGGATAAAGGATAAAAGCCTATAGGGGTCTCCCAATATACGCGACGGTACGCGGGAGCTCAAGTCCGTGTTAGTGCCACCGACTCTCAGGAGGAATCACCCACCTTCGTAGAGATCGACAGTCACTATGTTTAACGACGCCGGAACACGTCTCTACCTAGACCTCTAGATGTTTGCGTTAAATTCCAAAGCGTTGTTATGTAAATTGAGTTTATTTTAATGTTGATCTTTCTTAACAGTTTGCCTTTCAGGTTCGCCACGAGATGTATATATACAACTTCCTATATGCAATCTAAGAATGAGAAGCAAATCTTTCCAATCTTTCAACTTTGAAAACCTTAATCTACTTGAGGGAAAAGAAAGACACAACTTTTTCCACAGATCAAAGAACACACACTAAAATGCATATCTTCCTAAATCGTCAAGCATACAGTCAAATGCAAAATGCACAATGCATGTATTTCTTTTCGTTATCCTTAATGTTGATGCTAGACAGAAAGGAAACTGTTGTATAATTTTGAATCTAATTTCAAGTAGAAATAAACAAGCTTGTCCACAATCAAAAAGACACCTTATGATAGACTTGTTTAAAACACAGGAAATGTATAGATTCAAACCATGAAATGAAAAGCAAACAAAGTCAAACAGCCATGAACAGTAATAAAACTAGCTCTTAAGATCACAAAGACACTTTTACAGTTCAGGATCTAAGAGGCCACAGCTATACTGGTTCGCTTTTCACAATGGGAAACTGTAACTGAAGCAAGAAATACTGAAAGAACATTCACAGTTTCATCACACAACTGAGGCGGAATAATGTCAAGGAGAAGTGGTTTACAGCAAGTACAATGATCAGCAAGCAATCAGCTAAAATTCAGTGAAAACAGGGCCAAGACACAAAGGGAAAGCTGAGCAAGACAATGGCTAACTGGACCAGCGCAGGCTCTGGTCTGTCAGTTTGACTCTCAGCGCAGTTCCCGAAGGGAGCACCTGCGCTGTAATGCAGACTGCCTGTGGACAGCCTACACTGACTCACGAGAGTTACGTCTACAAAGTTTTCCGGGTCATAAAAAGCTCAAAAATGCACTGTTTTTGCTGAAATAAAAAGCTATAGGTCAAGTACAGGCTAAGGGATGACCAAGAGGATGAAGATCTATCACAAAGAGTAAAGAGTCTTTTGTAGATTAGCTCTTTAAATCTTGAATTTGCTCAGCAAATGAGCAAGAGTAGCAGTCCCTCTACTTCGCTTTTGATATAGTCAAAAGCTTTTCGATTTGGTACTCTTTTCTTCAAGAAATGAATAGCAAAATACTACAAACACCAACAAGATACTAGGTTCCCCAGCGGAGTCGCCAGTTTGTTGTGGGGAAAAGTATCCGATGCGGATGACCCTATCCCTACTCTAAAGGTGACAGTCTTTAGCAACAACTGAAAGTAAAGTTTTGATGATTTCCTTTATGAAAGTACAGAGAGAATGAAGAAAGATTAACCAACCTGGTGTCTTTCGCTTAGTCGATCCTTGTCCTCTCTCTTTGTCTCTTGTTCCCAGCTCCTTGCTCTCTTTGCCGGTCCAGCTACACACAGATCCTGCACAAAACAAGAGAGGAAACTACAAGATACAAGTACTCATAACTGATACATGGATTAGAGTGAATCAAATATACATGTAAATACAATACATCAATGCAATACAAGTATATAGGAGAACATGCAAAACTTTATTGATAGAAGTAACAGGGTTCTGAGAAGGTTACAACCAATGATGGCTCCAATCCAGCAGCACCTCCCCAGCAGCAAGAACTCTCCTCTTCACCTCTAGTAAAACAATCACCCAATAGCTCTAACTGTAAACCAACAGCACCTCCTTGCTTTACACAAAATTCCAGCCTCCTTAGACCTCATAGAAGAGCTCTATATATAGGAGAGAAGAAGAAAGGATGAGTCAGCTTGAGACTGACATGAAGTTGCCTTGTGTCGTCTCCCTCTTCAGTTAATCTTCAGTTCTTGAGTCCACTTGGAGATCCTTGCTTACACATGGTGATCAAGTACCTCTTACTCATCACAGGGCGAATCTCATGAACCAAGTGTCAGTTTGGAAGCTTCCTGGGCAGTTGACACCTTGCAGAATGACTGTGCCACTTGGCCAATCTCGCCCAGCGCAGGTAGCCTTCATTAGATTTGACTTCCAGCGCAGGTACAAGGAGGGACAGTTGCATTCCAGCGCAGAAGCTCAGTGGAGCAGCTGACATGATCCAAAATAAGCCTGTTTTGAAGTGTTTTCAGGTGGAGAACTGATTGGAAGTGCTGTTGTTTGATGACCTTGTTCTTTTAGGGGTAAGAACAACATGTTTAGGGACTGAGGATCCCTGTAATTATTGACATTTCATGCTCCATGCTGCGAGGCACAAAAATGCCTATAACACATGTGTATGGCGTATGATGCTCAAATGTGGAATCAACGTATCTACGTGCGAGAAAGACTCTTCCTAGCCCATTCCTTAATATCCCGGTATAAAGGCTCGGTATAAAGCCTCCTCCTTAATATGAACCCGGTATAACCCTTCTTTCCCCGCCCCGTATAGCAGACACTAAAATGAAAGGCAAGTAGATATCTCCTTTCCTAGAAATGCTGTTTGTATTACTTAATGAATCATATCTTGGCCGGGTTAAGCTCGTCCCCCCAATAAGATCAATAGCGGTACCCCCTCCCTAAGGATTCATGAAGCAAGTGGTTGGGAAAGGGAATTAGTCAGTAGGGTAATTGAGGCAGTAAATGCAAGGTTTCTAAAGAGAGCCAGGTTGTTGGTTGGTTGTTGTCGGACATAAAATAATGCAAGTAGGCTGACAGGTGATAGCAAAGCTAAAAGTAAGTGCCTACCCAAGCCCTTCCAATCTCAGTATTAAGGCAGTAGTTCATTAATAAGGCAGTTCCAACGATCCAACCCATGGTTGTTCCTTTCCTGTTAACCCACTCCACTTCCTTTCATCAAGTAGGCTGATCAATGAAATAGCAATGCTGTCTGTAAGTGTCCACCCACCCAAGCAAGCCCGTGCAAAGCTCTAAGTTCAGTTAAGTCAACCGGTGTCTAAAGGGTTGTTAAGACGAACGGGTTATATAGATGATGCACATAAGTGAAATCAAATAGGCAGAGTAAGAGAGCAGCTACCGATCCGAGTGGATTCCTCTGTGATTGAAGCCCGTGAAAGCTAGCTGTATGCCGACCCGTCCAAAAGCTACTCTATTGTAAGCCCCGTCCGCCCCGTTCAACGCAGTAAGTTTGGGGCAACACAAAAGTGAGGTAAGTTGTGAGGTTGTTCAGGTGGTTAGTTGTAAGGTTGGTGGATCCGGTCCTCCTGATAAGAGAAGAGTAAATAGCGGTACCCACTAAGCGCTTCATGAAGTTTGTGTTCTTGGGATAAAAGGTCTAGGTCAAAAGGTGGGTAACTATCAGGTTAGCAGGCACTAAAATGAAAGGGAAGGTAGGGCTGTTCCTAGCCAGTGGGTTGTTCTAATTAATGAATCATATCCTGACGCTCGGCCGGAACCAATAGGTAATAGTGGTACCAACGAATCTGTCCTTTCAGCAAGTGTGATTCCAGAAATTACGTACATAAAAGCCCGCTTTCGCACCTGTTCACTAATTGATTCTTCTGGGCTCCATATTAAGGCACCAGGTGGGGGGACTAGACTTGATTCGGTCAATCCCAAAAGCCTTCGCCAACCACGTTTTGTCTAAATCAAAGTTTAGTTTCTCCGAGTTCCAAGCCCGTATTCTCCCATCTGGGGTTAGGTACGAACCGCTCGACCAAAAAAGCGCTCCCAACCGGGCATTTGAGAAATAACAATTGTGTTGGGACGGGTTCGTAAGGTATGATCCATTTGGGTTCCCGAACTCACATATGTAGCTAGTTACCTTTACTCTACCTTGCCTTTCACTTAAGTTTCAAAAACCACCCGCTTACCAACCTTACTACTTACTTAACCTTATGCCCCAAACTTACAACGTTGAACGGGGCTTCCAATAGAGGATAGGAGCTTTTTTTTCATCAACCGCTACGCGCCTGGATGCCTGTTTCAAAATGGGGTTCTTCTTGCTCCGCACCTCACCACTTTAGATTCGGGCCGGACCCTCTTTATAGATGTTATTTCTTTACAAACTTTCATATAGCTAGATTTGGATCTTCTTTAGACCTGAACCTTTCCGGATTTTCTTTTGTTTGCTGCGTGCGCACCTTATAGTTTCTTATTATTGAGCACTCCACCGAATCTTTTGGTTCTTTGCTCTGCACCGGAATCTTATGTTTTGTCTTCTTGGCTCCGCTCCTCGCACTTCCTTTTTATATTACCCCTTTACCCTTCCCTTGTTTCCACACAACCACCCACCTGAAGGAAGGAAGACCTAGACCTGCCTTCTATACCACGAGCTGAATTCATCGCTTAGTCCGTACTGCTATAGTAGCAGACTTCTCTTTTAGGGACGGGCTAACCCCCCCAGATAGATACTTTTTATGAATGAAGACAGCATCGCTAGGAGGGAAGACCTTTAGATCCCTCACCATATGAATAGTGAGTGACTCCGTCCCTTACTTGCCTCAACTTGAAGTTTACCTACTCTATCCGGGCACCCACCTTTCGATTTCACCACCTATCCGACCGAACCTTACCCTACTTTGTTATGGAGGGAGGCCCAACCTTGCTTCCGCCAGGAAGACTTTGTTGGATAGGTGAACCCTTTATAATATATATTGCCCCTGACCTTATTAAGTCTTCTTGGTACCACAATGACCTTTTCTTCCGGCCGAGGCCAATACGATGATCCAATTTACCTCATTGAAAAGGATGCTAACGCAGGCTTGACCAAAGGCCCGGTAGGGACTCACTATTCATATGGTGAGGGAGAGTAAATAGTTATCGGACCTCTCATGCTGCTATTAGACTGGATCCTCGCTAGGTTGGGCTTATAAGCTGTGAACCTGACCTCGTGCTGCCATTAGGCCCTCGCTAGCCGGTTGTTGGGCTGGAAGCTGAAAGCCGGAAGCAGGATAGATTGTTACCGAACGACAGTGAGGTGGTATCAGATCGGCTAGTAGGTCTTGCAAAAGGATGCGCTTTAAGGTGTCAAGATATAAACTAACTACCCATGCAGATGATGCTATCCATCCAGTCCAAACCCACCGATTCATCCGCATTACCGGTTGACCCACAAGCTGTTGCTCACCAATTGCTTACTTGCCAATTGCTCCAACCACACGCTATTGCTCATCCATCCGATATTAGCTGCCTACTGATGCAAATAATGCTAAACGACTGCCGGTTCAATCGATGATTCATCTCTACATGCTGAGGGCTCATCCATGCATGTCTTGGAACCAATTCATCGTGGAACCAATTTATCGAGACAATCAACGTAAATTACTGATCCAATCACCACGATTTACCCATTACTACCGCTACTGGGTCACCTACAGGCTGCTCATCCATGAGCTATTAATCTGTGGTATCCATCCACGTAGCAGCAAATCGAGAAACTGGATTTCTCTCAATCTGGACCTGCCCATGTTGATACCACCCATCCGGTCCAATCCATCGAGAATAAGAAGCACGTTGCCCACCGCTTCTCCTCTTGCTTACCCAATCACCAGGATTCACCCATTACACCGCTGGTTCACTCGCATGCTACTAACCACCGAGTCATTTATTACTCATCAGAGGAGAGCAATTCACATGCTGCTCATCCACACCGCTAAATAGTACACTGCTGCTTATATATATTATATAAACCACCTATGCTTTGGGGGTTATAACGGGATATGCTACTGGATTTGCTCCTTCCTTTGATGATGCTGCTTTTGCTTGTTGAGCAACGAAGTAAACTAGCTCTGGATCTTAGGGACAGGAACTGCCTACACTCGCAGCTACTCCTGCGTCTGGATCGACTTCAACCACCTCTGCTACTGGAAAAAAAACTGGCTCTATTGCCTTAGCCCTAGCTTATTATGCCTACGCTACCTATGTCGCTGCTGGTTCACCTGCTTAAACCACTGCTGGGTCAACTGGTTAAACAAGGTAAACAACTGGTTCTGCTAATGTATATGCTTATGCCGGTGGGTATACTTAAACCACTGCTGTTGGTGCAGGATATGAATCTGGGTATAGAGCTGCTCATACTTATGCTACTACTGGTGGTTATCCAACTGGCTCTTAAGCTGCTTAGTCTACTGTGTCAACTGCTATAGGTGGTGCTGGTACCCTTGCTTATGGATATGCGATTGGATATTCTACTGGATACGCTGGTGCTGGATCTACTACTGATGCTTAGTCAACTGAATAATCTACTGAATCAACCGCTTAATCTACTGGTTCTGCTTGAACTACTCCTGTATAATCTTAAACTAGTTCTGCTGGTACCAGACCTAGGTCAACCACCCACCCTGCCTTTATGTTGAAGTTACCTCTCCTTTTAGTTCTTCGAGTTCGCTACCTCGACCTCCTCGGCCGAGTCCCTACCGGGCCTCACTTCTTTGGGGAAGGTGAGCTTCCAAATCGATCAAATAAGTAACTAAAGAGCAACTAAAGTTTCAATTTACTTATTTTTTTTTGACTTAATTTGGGGGGCAAATAAGTCAAAAAAAGGGCCCTTACTTCTTAGGGGTCACTCACTATTCATATGGTGAGGGCCTGCTTACGCATCCTCTCCTCTCCCTCTCCTCTCCTTATCAGTCGAGCCCCCTAAAGGGTCCTTAACAGTCGAGCACCTAAAGGATTGGCACTCCAACAAACCTTGATGGGTCTTGGGAGTCAAAAACCTTCCTTCTTCTTATCTAGGGTCCCTCAATCGCTCTTTCAGTTGACCTGAGTTGTCGGTATGGGTGGCATTTATTATATTATTATACGTTAACACAACGAAATTAGTCTATTTATTGGCCTCACGATTTATACCTCAATAGCCCTGATTGATGACAAGAATAGCCTAAATTCCTGCTATTTGGATGGGTTCTAGAGCAACTAACTAGACGAACACACTGGAACCAGACCTGCAGGAAGAAAGCCACCAGGAAGAAAGTAAGTGAATATATCCTTTAGCTCTGAAGTCAGTGCCCTAATAATGAGAGTCAATAGTAGGGGCCAGATTATCTACGTGATAGCCAGCCCCATCCTGAGGACAGGTAATGCCGGGGGCCCTAGCTATAACGACTAGCTATTCAACTATAATAAGGGGCTCCATCAGTAATAACTATAATCGTTCAACCGGACGGAAGGCAGTAACGAGTTAACAACTATACAGATTATGGGAGTGGTAAGGACACACGGTAGTTCTCCTCGCATGGTAAGAGAGCCCGGTCAAGGGAAGGTGGGGTCGTGCTCGCATGAGGAGAGAAGGTGGGGTCCCCATTCCTGTAGTTAAGGGAAATCCAGGGACATGATTTGTTTTCACCCATCGGTAGGTAGGAGCCATCCTGAACCCCCGGTTAGCATCACCGGTAGAATCCTCCGGCTATAGGGACCATCCAATAGGAACGAACCCCGGTGAAGGAACCTTAGTCATAGGAAGAAGACAATGAAGAAGATTCTCAGCTCAGAAGTAAGCTATACTGATACTGAAGTACGCGTTCCACACCTCTACGTTCTGTTAGCCACGTTCGAGTCCTTCTGTTACGTTCTGTTAGACCACCGTAAACCTCGCTATAATATACCTTGTTCCACACCTTTAGGTGCATTCCGTTCTAACCTTGTTCTACACCCTAGGCAAGAACACACCTGAAACACACCGAAGACTTTGACCTGCCCTTGACCTCTGATGAGCTAACCAAAGAGAAGCATTCTACCATAACATGACTTTGACTGACCACGTTCTTTTGATGATAACCCTATCGTAACCCTCGGGAAACACACCGACCCAATCCTTTGCCCCGATATCGTTCCCTCTCGATCATGCCAAGCCAAGAACGATGAGATTTCGTGTAATGCCTTGAAGAGACTGGTTTACCAGCATGCTCCGTAGGAGTTACTTTGCTCTTCCCTAGAATCGAGAATATTTGTGGTTGGTTATTAGATAGAGAGATTGTCCTCGTTCTCTTATTCCCGCGTAAGGCGACAACCCCAATGGCTCAGAGAAGATATAATGCTTCCTATTATATATAATATGAAATGCAGCTCCGGAGGGAGGGTAGGGGGATCGGAAGAATCGGGAAAAGGCGAGAGTGCTTTATTCACAGCTTTATAGGGGGTAAGGGGTTATGAACAACTCGAGTGGCACTGTATATAAATGGTACCTTATATAAGTTATACGAGTGAGTCGTAAATACAATGAGCAATGAAACACTCACTTATAGTATAGTATATATCCCTATCTATCTGGCAATGTCATGTAGACTAATAACCACCTTTCAATATCAATGCATACAGATAAGACTTCACGGCAAGCTTGACTGACTTGCCTCGGTCACCAACACGGCTTGATACGGTTCACGGCATACTTGAACCGACGTATTTGCTCGTGTTTTCTATAGGTCAAAGATGTGATTTGAGCCGGTTGATTCATGAAGCAATGATGGTAGAATCGATGGTGTTTGTGCCTGCCCTGATGAATTAGATCAAGTGGGTTGGGTTTATCCATTGCGATGAGGGAATATGCGCGTTCTATATGAAGCACTGTTCACAAATGGTAGTGGTAACTGTTGATGAGATCAAATATTATGTGGTTGGGGCTCCTGCTGATAAAAATGTATCATTAGGTGGGGAAAGAAAGGCAGCATGCATTAAGTTACTCATCGGGAGGAGGGGGGGTAAAAACCGAATCTTACCCTAAATTTGAAAAGAAAAGAAATAACTGAATTTCCCCTAAGATGGCTGCTCTCAATGAGAGGGAGGCTGGGAGGTATGACTGGCAGAGAGCCTCTGCCCAGGCTTAGGTAGAGGTGGTTAATAGGCTAAAGTTCATATGTAGGTGGTGGAGGTTCTATGTTATAGGGTTTATATAGGAAGAGCTGGGCCTAGGTCAAGAGAAAGTACTAGTTCCAAGGATCTGTGTTCCTGCAGTAGCTGTTGAAGAGAATCAATTCATATCTGTTCCAAGTTGCTTTGCTCTCAAGCAGCGGTTGAAGTTCCAGCTTACATGCCAATGCCAGGATAAGATACCGTTCCATTAATTGCACCCAGCATATGAGGTTCATTGATTTAGGGCTATTGCTTATCGTAATGTAAGCAAACCCACGTGTAAGCGGATCAGAAGAAAAAGAAGCAGACATGTTATCATATAAGAATCTAAACGCACCTTCCTTCTCCCTCATAGTGGGCTCGGCTCTAGGCTGATGCTGGTTTGGCTAAACTCGAACGAACGCTTTAGATAAGCCCAAAAATCTGTCTTTTCAAACTGACTTGAATCCCGCCCTCCCTACTAACCCACTAATGGATATTTGCTTTCTGGCCATTAGAACCAGTCATTAGTGGACAGATCATCAGTGGACAGATCGTCTTATCGCTAGTCCCAGTTATCGCATGTTTCTACTTACGTAATTCCGCTAAGGAAAGGAATGAGTTAGGCAAGTCAAGGAATGCGAAGCCGCCAGAGAAGAAATAGGAGGGGCAAGGGCCCTTACTTCTTAGGGGTCACTCACTATTCATATGGTGAGGAATCTATTTTCTTTCTGGCCATGAAGAAAGTACGCTAGGGAGAGTACGCTTCACACTGCCTCCTTCACTCATTGGTTTGATGATCATTGGATGAGAAGGTTGCTCATCGACCGTGGGTTAAAGAAAGCAAGGTCGGTGGGACCGTTTGCAAAGGCTGGTTTACATATGGAGGTTTACTGTATGGCAGCAGGCTAAGCGCATGACCCCTCCCGCTCGATGGTTCAGGTAGCTGGCATGAACCTATCAATCGTTGGTCCGTGTGTGGACCATAGGGAAGGGCAAGTAAGGAAGGGGGAAAGAAACTAGAGCGGGCAGATCAGAACAAGGCAGGATAACCGGAAGGCAGACAGCGAAAGCACAGTAAGGAAGTGACAGTAGAAAAGTAAGACGTAGAACGGACAGAGAGGGAAAGGAAATCAAAGTAGGACTGGAGGATTTGAAACAGATAGTTAGTTGGGATACCTTAGATATAGGCTATGATAGACAGAGATAACGTCGGTAAGTCCTACTGCGCTTAGTCAAACCCACAGTGAGAAATATAGGCTATGGGAAGAAATACTTACTGGGGATAACCTAAAGCCATAGAGTAAGACCCCAAAGATAGGGTTAGAAAGAATGGCTATTGGATAAACCGTACAGATAGGGTTAGAAAGAAAGACCTAAAGCATTGGGGTTAGACCCAATCAACTGGTATCGGGGAAGAGAAGCTTAGGGAGACTTACTTATAGCTGAATATTGGGGAAGAAAGAAACGCTATGGGAGACAGAGCCAAGAGTACTGGATTTCATGCCCAAAGATTAGGGATCTGAAAGAAAGGCTTTAGGTAAGACAGAGAGAATTGGGGTTAGACAAAAGCATTGAGTTAACTGCCCAAAGATAGGGTGAAAGATAGAACTGGTATCGGGGATAAAGCGTAGAGTCAAACCCCCAGATTAGGGTTCAAGATATAGGCTATGGGAGACTTACTGGGGATAACCAAAAGCATTGAGTTTCATGCCCCAAGATAGGGGTGAAAGATAGAACTGGTAGCGGTAAAGGCTATGGGACAGACTCTAAAGTTAGGCCTTTGGAGCTTAGAAAGAACGGCTTTTGGATAGCAAAGGCAGTGGGACAGAAGAGAAGAGCACTTGGTAAGATCTACTGAACAGATAGGCCCTACAGCACTTGAGTGGCAACCCTAGCATGGATTGAATGGCGGAAAACTAGAAAGTACCTCTGGCAAGCCATTCAGTAGGTTCAATCCAAAGCATTTAGTGGATTTGTACCCGAAAAAACTACTTACTACCAGTGTGTATCGATCTCTATGTGCGGGATCTTACTGTTTTACCCTTGCTTTTGTTACTGCCTCTGCCATCCTTGCTTCTGGTTTTGGTTAAACTCGATCAATTGGAGAAACATAAACTGGGACTGGGTAAAATGCAACTGAATATGCTTATGCCTTCGTTGGTGAAACTCCTGCCTTTGTCCCTTATGCTGTGGGGTATCAATCTCGATTTGCGGTATACGCATCTATTGGTGCTTAGTCTACCACCGGTTCAAGTTTATTGGCTTGGTCACTTCACACTCACCCTTACTTCTTTTTGTTGTCTATGCTGCCCCCGCTACTGCTGAGTGTGTAAAAAGCACTGGCTATCTCGCTAGCAGCTGGGCATGGAAAAAGGAATAACGCCATGGGCTCTGCCTCCTTTACAGGCGTTGGTTCGGGGTCAATTGAATCTGCTACGCGGTCATTTTGAAAAGGATATGAAATAGGCTATCGACCTGGAAGGGACACTACTAGCTATCATATTGGGGGTTCCACCTATTCCTTCCCTCGTGGCACTTAATATATCCCAGCCGACCGGGGGGAAGCGCTTAGAGAAGTGGCATACCAATAATCGGTTACGGTGCTGAAACTGGGCCAGGTTATCCTGGTTAACGGGTGAAACTTCTTAGGGTCAATTGCCTGTGCTGACCAAGGTCTCGCCACTGGTGAATCAATTGTTCTTCCCATGGCTCCCATTGGTTTTGTTCAATTGGTCTATCTATTCTTCTTCGTGCATAAGCCCTATATTTTGGTTTGCTTCTCCATTTCTTGAACAGTCAGAATCAAAGCTGAAAGGATCAAAGCTAATAATAGCAATCACGTATATATATGTCTACTCTTGCTCTATGTGTGGCTCTATCTGTTTAGCGTGTTATGTTGGTTTGGTAGGTGGATCATGGCAGAGGGTAGAAGAGGAAAAAGGATCCGTAACGGTAACGAGTAAGAAGAGAGAAGGAACAAAGAGATCCGTAAGGAAAAGGGCTATAAGAGAAACAAGGATGCGTAAGCAGGCTCGACTGATAAGGAGAGGATCTGTACTGTTCATTGACTAGATCTAAGGCTATAAGAGGAACCAAGGATGCGTAAGCAGGCTCGACTGATAAGGCAGCCATTGGGAGCGCTCAAACCTCCGCCTCCTAAAATGGCAAGAATAGGAGAGAAATATGTTCAAACCTCCGCCAAGGTGAAAAAGGCTATTGGCAAGACCTAATGCATGAATGAATTATATATGTAATTACGTATATAATGAATGACTTGAAGACTTGCTTGTCCTGATCAACCCTCTCATTTTGATCTGCTATTATATATGTTATTCTGCTTGCCTTATGACTTGCCTACATACATGCTCGTAACTCTGCCTTATGACTTGCCTTTCAGATCGGGCCCCATCAAATCTTGCTTTTCATGCCTGCCTCCCAAAGCATTCATTAATCAAGTGGTCTAAGGTAGTACGGTGGGTAAAGAGAAGGGTGGGTAGCAGGCATGAAAAGCAAGATAGGTCTATTCCTCTCCCACCATTGAGAGCGGCCTTACGGCACCTCTCCCTCTCGATGGCGGCGATGGCGGCGATGGCGGCCCTTATGGTCGAGCCCCTACCACCGGTCCTTATGGTCGAGCGATAAATCGATGGCGGCCTTATTTGATAGGGGGCCACCCAATAAGTAAATTGAGGGAAATATGTGAAAACCTCCGCCTCCTCTCCTCTCCTCTCCCTTATGGTCGAGCACCTAAAGGTCCTCTCCTTAACAGTCGAGCCTGCTTGCGCATCCTTATCAGTCGAGCCCCCTAAAGGGTCCTCTCCTTTACAGTCGAGCCTGCTTACGCATCCTTATCAGTCGAGCCCCCTAAAGGGTCCTCGTAGGGCAATAATAGTAGGGAAAGATGTGAAAACCTCCGCCAAAGCATATATTCTCTATGTCATTATGCATGAATGAATTATATATGTCATTACGCATCAAAACCTCCGCCTCCTCTCCTCTCCTCTCCCTTATGGTCGAGCACCTAAAGGTCCTTAACAGTCGAGCCCCCTAAAGGGGTCCTTATCAGTCGAGCCTGCTTGTGCATCCTGAAAATGCTATAATAGTAGGGAAATATGTGAAAACCTCTTTTTTACTTATTTGGGGGGGCCAATAAGTAAATTCAATCAATTTTTAGGGATATATATGTTCTATTTTCATATCCCGGGCACACGACCTTCCTGGCTGGGTCAACCTTCCTGTACTTGAAGGGAGACAGAAAGAATGTGAACCGGTACTACCTTTACCACCTCTAGGAAACCTTGAAGTCTAAGTTATTATCCATATGCAGCCACCTTAGTTCAGGCTCTCCTAAAGGCTTTCTCTATGAAAGGGAATATCTCGGGTCGGGAAGGCCCACCAGATATCGGGGTCAAAGGAATTGATTCTTCCTTTCACCCTTACCTTACCTATTGGGTAGGGATTGGTACGAATGGGACTAGGCAGGGGTTGTTAGCTCTGCGGGACACCTGCACCTACTTTCCTGAACTGTCTTTCTGTACTACTATGCTTTTTCTTTCAACCCGGGAACCAGACGTTGAGGGCCGGACTCTGTTGAGCATAGCGAGCGGCCCGAGATTTGGCCATGGGGAAGGTATGAACGAAGGGGAAGGTATGAACGAAGGTATGAACGCACGGGTAAGGATACTTCTGTTCTCCCAGGCTGTTGGCTACAACTAGAATGGAGGGTAAGTTTCTTTGTTCAAGCAGTCTATGAAAGATGTATACTATTAGGAAAGGAGATCTAATAATTTGACGGGTAGTATTAGGGTATTCTCCTCGATAAGGCTGGGCTGCGCCTCCAGAGGAAACATAATGGCTCAGCAGGGCACCTCCTGGTATAAGAGAGATTTCCTCGAGTGGGTGGAAAGAAAGCTAAAGGGCGGAGCCCATCTAAGTGAGGAAGCCCCAAGATGGAGACCTTTACTGCGGGTAGAAAAGAACTAGTAAGGAAGGGCTCTGCCCTGGGGGAATAGCACTTTCTAGCTCTGGGGTAAGGTATGACGCTTCTGAAGAGGTAGGTGAACCCTTGGGAACAATAGAAGAAGGAGTAAGGGCTAACTATGACAAATAAGGTGGGAACTAAGACCTAAAGAGAATGGATAATGGATCTTCCTTGACCTTTCAAGAAAAGAGCCGGGAAAAAAGAGGTGCCGTAAGGCCGCTCGACTAACAGGAGAGGACACACACATCCGTTAAGAAATTAGGAAGAGTTTATGAGGTGATAGATTTTTTAAGGGGTCTAGTTTCTCCATCAAGGTCCTATTTTCTTGTTTTGTTTCATCAGTCTATGAATGATGTATACTAGTAGTAGAAGATGGCTCCTAATGTAGCACGTAATGAGGCGGGGTGTGGGGCTCGGCAAGCTATAGATCAACCCGAAGAAAGAGGCACTAATGAGGGTGGGACTTCTCTCTGATTCCAACGGATATTCCAAGTGTAAGTAAGGTTCTTATAAAGGTCCCGGAGGGGCTTGCGCTTCTGAGGGCAAGGAAGTAACCAAATCTCGATCGATCGTATATAATACATCAATATCCCCTAAGGGTCAGTCATATCTCCCCGACGGGGACGGACTGTAAACTTCAGATGCTAAATGAACATTTGATTCAGGGCTGCAGGCCAGCTCTTTGCCCTAGATTTAGCTATTGATTATCGGGCAGGCAACTTCGCTTTGATTAGATCTAGCAAAAACATCACATCACATTTTCCATTATTATCAATCTATTTTTCAGGGGGCCAATGCCCCATATGAGACGACTCATCATGGCGACTCAAATGCAGTTTTTCTTTACAAATTTTGCCCTTTAAGATACTTTCTAGATTTCACGGGATGCTTTACTGGGCGTAGTTGCCTATCATCAGCGGCACATGAAAGTGGATTTCTTCTTTATGAACTAGGCCTTTTCAGATAGTTTACCCAAAAGAAAAGGGATGCCCTTTCTCCCTTCATATCAGCAAGAGATAAGTCAGCAAGAGATAAAGACCACATCAATGGCTGAAAATAGGATAATGCAACTCAGTTACCGCAACTAAAGGGGCGCCTTATTTGAGTAGATACACCTTATGGCATCTTCAGCACCACTTGGCAGGCACAATTGAATGTTTGGTGGACCAGATCTCACAAAAACTCCTAATTCGCCAGTTTTGGATAAATCATTTTCTCTTTAGCATTGACGATTTGAAATACCACATCAGGAAAGTAAACTGGATTTTCTTTATTAGAAACTATACCCTCTGGTGATGGTGCTATACGGGATTCCTCCGGCACTATAAGTCATGTTTTCTGCTCCAAGGTTGTTCGGAGCAGGCTAGGGTCAACCAGATATGACAAAACCTAATTCCCCCTTTTTGTTTCATCAAATTCCCTTTCATGGGGTCAGACGAACTACCCTCATGACTGATATTTGCCTTCACCCTCTTCATTTTCCTTTTATTAGTAAACCCCTGACAGCCACTTTCAGTTCGACATAGTCAGTTCGCAGCCAGACGCAACAGTCCTAGGGACCTTCCCCTCTTTGTGGACTAGTACCAGGAAGGAGGCTTAACAGCAGGATACAGACATGCACTTGGTTTACCAAAGGTTTTGTGGTCCAAGTGAACCAGTGCGCGGTAGGAGATAGATGGTGCCTTGCTTATTTTGGTTTTGTTTGGATATTCACGTATATAAGGGAATCATTTTAATATACTTCAAAATAATACCTAGAACCCCATACTCTACCCTTGAAACTTCCATACTTTGTTGGACCATACTTTCACTACGCCTTTGGAACCTCAGAATATTACCTATCCTTTGGTGGGGATATCGGGAACCTCAGAACTACAGAAGACTGGGTGGGTGGTGGGACTATTGTGACATCGCCTATTACCTCATTGGAAACATCCTGAAAATAAGCCTTTGGAACCTATGCATCTGACCTACAGACTGGAGTTGGATTTGCCTTGGGAACCTCAGAACTAGAACAGCCTATAACTATACTTGGCACCTTACAGCCGAACTCTACTCAAAACCTATGCATATTACGCTGGGAAACACCTTGCCCCCCGGAGGGACAAGCGGCTTCGCACCTTGGATAATCAGAGACAATCAGACTTTGGTAGGGGACTATGGTAACAACCTATGCATATGAACTCTTGGGACCTTCCTTATTCTTAACAAGAGGTAGGACAAAATTGACTCCTAATATAACCCCTGTTTTCTTGATCAACTTGATCCGAAAACTCAGTCCTCCCAACGTCGTGTTTAGAAACTGGCTTAATTCGTTGACTATATCTAGCGCCAAGCTATCGGAATTCACCCCAGTCCCGATGGTGTAATCATTGGCATACCGCCCATACTTGAGCCCTCTTTTTTTGCAGAGAGATAAGGCGAAAACATCCATTTCGTGAAGCACTAAATTCATAAGTAGAGGCTCCTTCCTTTTCCTGCCTGGTGAAAGGCGGCTTAAGGTGGGGACTTGGTGCCTTGGTGGGCTAAATATGAGAGGCTAATGGCTCCCCTGGCTGAAGGTTCTAGGCAAAAGGCGAGAGGTGAAAGGCTCCTGGCAAAAGGCTCCTGGCAAAAGGCTCCTGGTGAAAGGCTTCTGGCTAAAGGTAACAGGCTTATTCTGTTGGCCCTGTTTAGGCTTCTGGCCCTTGGTTACAGGCTTCAGTTTCCTGGCTTCTGGCTCTCGATCATAAGGAACTAGACCAAGATCAACCACCTATGCTGCTGTTGGATCTACTCGTGCTGGTGGTGTTGGTGCTGGTACTGCTCAGGTAGGCAGAATATTTCCTCTATCCCTACGGCAAGCTGGATGGTTGAAAGGTTACCATCCAATAGGGTTGAACTAGCTAGGGTAGGCTCCATGACCAACTATAGATAGTTTAGACCATCCTGAAGCCCCAGGCAATATCTATTTGTTGGGTGGGCTCCTACGGGTTATCCTACTAGTCAAACCGGAAGGCAAGCTGGACCGAACCTCGACGAGGGAGGCAGGGAGTTCAAGAAAGTCATCTCCATCCGGGGGTGCCATCCTTTCTTTACCCAAAGGGTGCGGTTAGGAAGGGTAGTCTCATCCTCCGAACTACTTCACTTTGATCCATCCAGGCTCTTTCTTTACAGCGAACTAACGGGGCCAGTCTAATCTTTCTCTTTGTCAGAGATGTCAAGCCCTAACTCGATGTCAAGCCGGTTCTGAGTGTTTTGATTTCGGGTTGTTTACCCTTCGCCGGGAGGAGCTAGTCTTGTCCGACCATGCTGAATTGCTGGGTGAGGGCAAGGCTCCTTCATTGTAGTTATCCATCGATTCTCTTTTGAGCTGGACCAGTAGTTAGGTCCCTCCTTCCTCCATTAGGTAGGCATCCGAGGAGCTACCCGGCCTATAGTTGGATTGTTCGTTCAACCGGTCGATTCAAAGCAAATTCGTTTCTCTGGATGTTTGGCCCATGCTTTGTGATTCCTTCAACTACCCTGCCGAATAGTAGGGGAGAGGAAGGTAGGGAAGTAGGGAGGAAGGAAGAAAGGAGAAACCTTATTCTTGTTTCTGCTGTTCCCGACGCCCCTCTCTTCCAATAGTTATTGTACCTGCCACGCTTCTTCTTCTCATGGTTCTCGATCGATAACGCCATGCTTTTGGTCTTGGTCTGGTTTCCGCCACGCGTCTTTGTTGGGATATGGTCTCTAGTGCGCCATTTCTCATAGCAGATTCTTGTCCCTAGTGGAGGATATCAGTGAGGTTGTTATTGATTTGCCTTCTCCCCTTAGTTCCGTCTATTACGCCAATGGACCAACGACTATAACCAATACTTACGATATCAAAGTCGCTAGCAGTGTGGATGATCATCGACCGCCTACAGCTGTGATACGTGCTAGTAGGGATAGACCAGATCATCGGCCGTAATATGATAGGCGTGCTCATTCTTTTTATTACAAGTGGCCGCCAGTGGACGACAATAGGTGTCCGGTACGTGCTTCCAATGATTCTTCCAGGCATGCTCCAGTTCGGTCATTGGCCAGGTGAGTGATGAAAGGATGATGGCCTTGAAACAGGATCTGCCTATGGATCTATTAATAAACGTGATTGACCCAATTCTAAATCATCCTCTGGAATCGTATAACTGTCAAAAGTTGGTGACTGTTCATCGGAACTGTTATAGTCTGAATACTCATAAGGTTGGGTCGACGCCCAGCCCTTGTTCGGGTACATCCGCCTCCCCCCAAACTGTACTTGCAAGTTTCCCCGCAAAAAGCTCTCCACGCCTACCCTACCATTGACACTCGGGCAGTCTACTATTATCCAGTAAGGTGGTTCCCCCTCTCTCAGGTAAAGACCGTAAGACGTACGTGGATCGAAGGCCCTAATATATATTGACTCGTATGATTTCGTTGACTTTAGTTTCGCATAAAGATCAAGGTCCCGGAGGGGCTTGCGCTTCTGAGGGCAAGGAGATAAGTACTTGTCATATGGTGAGGGAGAGGAAGAATGGCTCGACCATCATAGCAGGGTTGGGTGTGTAAAGTCGCCGTAAAACGCACGCAAATGCCCTCTCCTCTCCCTATCAGTCGAGCACCTCTCCTTATTAGTCGAGCGTGCTTACGCACCCTAAAGGTTCAATTTACTTATTGGCCCCCCCAAATAAGTAAAAAAAAGGGTCGAGCCTGCTTACGCATCCTTATCAGTCGAGCCTGCTTACGCATCCTTTCAGACGATTTCTGAGGTCTACGCTGGTACCCCAGCTTGGGTGTGTAAAGTCGCCGTAAAACGCACGCAAATGCCCTCTCCTTATCAGTCGAGCCTGCTTACGCATCCTTTCAGACTAGATTCCACGGGGCTCTCGATGCATGCCTCTGGAAAACTACCGCAACATAGGCTAGCTAAAGAGAGATAGATCGAGTAAGTATACATTGAATTATATGCCATTACGGCAGCATCTGAATCTCTATTTTATGAAGCCGCAACTACCACATGCTCATATATAACAATGACTGGTCTTTCTTCTCTCTCTAGCTAGGAAATCACTATCATTATATGTCATTACGCCATACTGAACCTAAACTACTACATGCTCATATATAACTAACTACCACCATGCCCAGGTACGTTAGTGACTCGACTGATAAGGACCCTGAAAATGCAAGAAGAGGTTAGGGAAGTTTGACTTCTCATTCAGAGAAGTACGGTGATTGGATTCGAGAAAGCGTAATTACATATATAATATATGCATTCACGCTCTATCGATCGAATATCGTATACAAATAGATATATATCATTATATATGTCATTATGCATTCATTCGTTGCTCAATATTTCAAACCTCCGCGTTATTGGGTGGGGGTGAGCAAGCGAACTAGTGGAGCTATGATGTTCTGTGATATCCTATCCACCGGTCAATAATTGGATGAAACTACCCTGGGTTGGACCCCACTGAGAAGAGGAAATAATAGCTTATCCTACCACACCTCCTCTCGGAATTCAACTAGTTGGATTAGGCCGGAAGGATTGTTCGGTGACAATATCAGGGTAGTTAGGGGCTTAACTCTTCTCGGGAATCAACGCTTAAGCCTCCTACCCTACACTATCTAGAATTCTAGGACAGAAGCTAGCCCATCTCCAACTATAGTTGTTTTCACCCCCAGTGCCTTACCCTTGCCTTTGTCCTGTGACAGTAACCCTACCCTTGGACCGATAACCCTTGCTACAACCCTTTCCCAATGCTAGTAACCCTACTCTTGCTGCTCAAGGATGGTTTGCCTGACATAAGGAGGGAAAGGTCCCGGAGGGGCTTGCGCTTCCTAGTGCAAGGACCCTTTAGGGGGCTCGACTGATAAGGAGAGGAAGGGGACTAGTTTCTTAGGAAACATGCACTATAAACAACGGCCTCGACCGGTTATCTCTTGTACTAGGAGTTGTAGGGCGTTGGTGTGATGGAGTTGTCTGGCTGCTATGTCAAGTTTTCTCGGTAAGGCCTCCCATCTAGGTCTGCTGGCTATTTTTCATTGTTCCGTCTGTGGGACCCGCCTATTGGTGGGGAAGTTGCCTGTGTCCGGCGGGAGCTTCTATCTGGTAAGATGGGGCAGTTGGGGGGGCGCCTATATCGGAAGAGATGTAATCAATTCAATTCATCAATGCCAATCCCATAAGACCTCTCCTCGACGCACGCACGCGGAAGACCTTTGCAGTAAGCGAATAATCTGAAGGTCTTAGCCTTAAGGCCATAGAGTAAGGTACTTGCCAGATAGACTTTATTAAGATAAGTACTAGTGGCTCTCGACAATCAACTGATTGTCGACTTTCTTTCAATGATTGGCTCTCAGCTGACCAACTGGCAATGAAAACTGGCAATGAGACTGGCTATTGACGACCTCCTGGTCCGGTGGGTATGGGCTCCCGGGTATCAGCTATGGGGAATTGGGCCCTCCTGGTACTACTGATCTCCTATTGGCTGATTCTATCCTATTGGCTGATTCAAAGGCTCCTCTTGGGCACACGTCTATAATTCACAGGGCATCCGTCGCATGTGTTTGTAACCGACAACAACTAATCCCGCCTTTTTGAGAGTTTTGAGCTTCGGCGATATGGTCTTAGTTCAATAAGAAAAACTCATTATTCGCTCTTCAGCGATGTCATATTTTGGGTGCCTCAATGGGCCACCAGGCTCCATTTGTTTTAACGACTCAGACCTTGTTCATTACCTCACTCCTAGTGTAAGCAAACCTGAAGTGTAACCTCTCTCTTATCGGTAACCTAATCTGGTGTTCGTAATCAAATTGTGTAACGAAGCTAAAAGCTGCTTCTCTCCTGTTGAGCATCCTGAGACTTACTTGTTGCAGGATATGTTCTGAGTGTCCGCGAGCAAGTGGCGCTGTCTGTTCCTTTGGGTGAGCCGTTGTTTCCTTACTCTCTTCCCTCCCTGTAAAGTAGCGTCAATTATCTGTATCGGGCTGACCTGAGTCAAGGGTAGAATGCAAGCGTTAGCGATCAGGGGCAAGCTGTGTTGATCCTTCAACTCAACATGCAAGCGGTAGCGATAATTCCCCAACCAGGAGGCCACGCGGTA
>CM062812.1:773438475-773688475 GCA_031772625.1 Pinus tabuliformis | reverse complement strand
TCTGCTCAGGTATTTGAAACAAATAGAGGGCCCCATATGACTTAGGGGTCACTCACTCATTCCGATGGGTGAGGACCGGTAGGGGCTCGACTGCTAAGGAGAGGGTATTTCCGGTCAGATTAGACCCTGAGAATCTTACCCGCAGCTTCGCTCCTTTCCCCCGGAGGGTCAAGCAAGAAATTCCTCTCCCTTATGGTCGAGCCTGCTTACGCATCCTTCGACTGATTGTTCGCATCGGATTTCTTTCTATTGCACTCCCTTTCCTAGGGTTCTTTTCACCTTTCCCTCACGGTACTTGTACGCTATCGGTCATTGAGGAATACTTGGGCTTAGAGGGTGGTCCCCCTTTCTCGCTACGAAGCGATCCTAATTCAAACACGCTACGTTTTACTTACAGAATCGAACCATGGGACTCTCTACAGGGCTATCACCTTCTTTGGCCAGATCTTCCAACCTTTTCATTCACAATTCTGCCTACCTCTCGATGGCGGCCCTTATGGTCGAGCACCTAAAGGTCCTTATGGTCGAGCAACTCAAGTTCCTTACGGCACCTTATAGCCTAAATCAAAGGGCAAATATCGGCATGCCTGGTTCTTCCATCATCCAATGAACTGAAATGAATCACGCAGAGAAGGCAAGGCTAGGAAAATGAGACCAAGATCGAAACGAAAACCTCCGCTGCTTAGTATTTGCCCAATCCGCTTTCGCTCGCCGCTACTAACGGGGTCTCGGTTGATTCCCCTTCCCATAGCTACTTAGATGTTTCAGTTCGCTAAGTCTTTCAAGTCCAAGGAGCGCGGACTAGCCACGGGGCTTGGATACGGTTTCCCGATCGGAGATCCATGGATCACGGACGGTATCTCCCCACGGCCTTTCGCCTTTGGAAGCGTCCTTCCCTCTCAATGCCCGGGCATCCATCCGATGCATTCTTTCCGATACAGCAGGCATTGAACCTGCTTCACACCGCACCACCGATGGCGGCCTTTTGGCCGAGTGTGCTAACGCACCCATCAATCACTGAAACTTGTTCGTGATTCCAGTCATTATATACGTAATTATGCTTTAGCAGATAATGCATATATGGGCATATGTCATTATGCATGAATGACTCGATATATGTCATTTCGCAAGCAATTAGATCGATCTCGCGAACCTCTGCGCGAAACGATGGGGGCCTTCCAATCATGACTCGATAGCAGTCATTACACCAGAAAATGCATCTCTTATATATGTAATTACGCTTTAGCAGATCATGCATCTCTTATATATGTCATTATGCAATCGAGATCTTGAACTAATTGGTTCATTTCGACCAGTGATTCCAGTCATTCATTATATATGTCATTACGCTCGCAACCTCACTGGCATTTCTGGTGTAACGTATATAAAGAAAAGCATTGATCTAGCTTGGTCGAGCCTCACTGGCATTTCTGGTGTAACGTATATAAAGAACCTGCCTCTCCCTCTCCTCTCCTCTCCCTATGGTCGAGCCTGCTTACGCATCCTCTCCTCTCCCTATGGTCGAGTACCTAAAGGTCCTCTCCTTAACAGTCGAGCCTGCTTACGCATCCTTATCAGTCGAGCACCTAAAGGTGATGGCAGCCTTAACAGTCGAGCCTGCTTACGCATCCTCTCCCTTGGGGTCGAGTACCTAAAGGTCCTTATGGTCGAGCCTGCTTACGCATCCTCCGCCAAACTAAAATGGCAAGAATGGGAAGGACGTAGTCGCTTGTCCGCGAAAGCTGTATGCCCATCCATCCAACAGCTCTATGTTAAGTTCTTCCATCCGTCCGATCTTTCCATCCATTCATCATCCATCCATCCTTCCTAACCTTCCTAAGTCAGGTGAGCCATCCTTCCTCATAAGCAGTGGCTATCATCATAATGGGGCGAGGTGTAGGCAGTAGTGGGCAGAATGGGTAGAATGCGGGGATGCACGAATGCGAGAAGGCGGGTATGGGAGGGAAGCGGGGAAGCAATAGAAGGGGGATAAAGCCACTCCTATATCTATCCTAGTATTTGAGAAAAGAGCCTTTCTCCTTGGTAGCGTAGAAGCATTCATTGGCCTGCCTACTAATCGCTTTAGGTGGGTGCAAAAGGAAAGGTCCCGGAGGGGCTTGCGCTTCCTAGTGCAAGGATTTGACAGGCAGACCTTTTGGATGGAAAGAAAGAAGGGCTTGTTTGGGTGAGCACTTTTCACATTGATTGCTATCACCTCCTTCGTTTGGTCAGCCTACAGGACTACTGTCTTTTGGACAGCAGCTACCAACAGTCTTGGATCCTTGGATCGTCTTCACTAACTGCCCTCTTTTATTGATGTCATACTGCCTTACTTATTAGTTACCGGCTTGGGTACGTCTTTTTACTTGTCGTATTACCTATGCCTATTCGCCTTTACTTAACTATTACCACTATCAACAACCTACCTGCTTAACTAACCTATATTTCATACCTCACTTACCCGACTTAGTTATGGATGCCTCAACCTAGTGCTTAGCCAGGAATGCTTAAAGGGGTACCACTATTGATCTTCTCGGGGGGACAAGCTTCCAGATACAATTGATTAATTAAGACAAACAGCAGCATTAGCATTGCTTAGAGATGCTTTATCACACTTACTGAATGAATGAATCTTAGTTGGTACGGCACTCTTCCTATGAACCCTTTACACTACCTTTACTTTTACTGTTACCTCCTCCAACCCACCTGCTTTTCAAACCTCTCAATAACTCACTTACCCAGCCATCTACCCACCTTTTAGCAGTTACCGGCTTCACATAGAGCAGTGCCCAATGGTGCACGGGCGTTCGGATACAGCACCTGCGTTCGATAACACTTCCTTAATTAATCCCTTAGGAGCCAATGCTTATAACTTATAACCACCGGATGGATCAACCAACCTTACCCCCTCACTTATTACCCTACCCACCTTTGGATGCCCTATACCACTTGATGATTCATGAAGCGCTTAGGAGGTAGGTACTGCTATAGACTTATATGGGCGGGATGGCATGGCATGAAACATACTTCAGTGTTTACAAACTACCTACCCATAGACTTAGACCTGTTCTCCCTATACCACTTGGATTCGTGAATCTTAGGAGGTACAGCTATAGACCCGGGATTGCATGGCATAGCATAGCATGAGACAACCTTACCCTTCCCCCTTACTTCTGTGTTTCCTTACTACCTGCCCACCTTCAGAGCTAGACATGTTAGCCTTATACCACTTGGATTCATGAATGCACTTAGTGAGTCGGGTACTGCTATTAACCCTTCTCTTATCAGCAGGTATCAGGACGGGATCAGACAACCTCATCCTTACCTTTCTTACTCCCCACCAGACACCATTGCTAGGATATCCATACCTTACCTTTCATCTTAGTCCCTCCCTTCACAATCAGACTCCAACTACCCTACCGTTAGTATCCCCACCAAACACTTACCTATTCAATCTCATTTCTTACTGAAGAAAACCCCATTTCAAGGATGAAAGCTTCAGCCTTTTGTTCTGCATTCCGGGGTTTCCATGGAGGGTCGCTGTCAACACCCATAAGATATGACTTGGATAGACACCACCGAGCCAAGTGTTCATGATGGAGGCTCACGGTAGGGTAATGCCAAGTAAGATGGAATTGGATATGATATGCCCCCGGGGGTAGTAATATGATGTGAACCGATGAATGCACTCTTATGTTCCCGCTTTGCCTTCCGAAAGTTAAGGCATTCCGAGAAATGGAGGCATTTGACTTCAGTTCATGGGACTGGGAAAGCCCTCGAAGAAAGGCCCTTAAAGCTATGCCCGAACACGAGATCCGGTCACCAGTTCCAGCACTTTCTTGATTGCTTTTGAAGGCAGCTCCCAACGGGAACATGAACGGTTAGAAATAGCTGCTTATTGGAAGGAATCGAGTAACAAAGGAATGCTCCAACTCCCATGCCCATTGCTGCTGCTTGCCTGCCGGTGGTGCATTTCAATGAGAATGTATTTGCCAATCGAAAGCAAGCTCTGGAAGCAGGGTTCCAACCATCTATGAGAGCGAAGAGAGTTTCTCAAAGCTTGCTGAAGCGAGACCTGCAAGTGCATCCGATCGAAGCTAACTCGCTAAGGCCCCCGTACAGATGTACGCATTCGTCAGGTTCCCCTTCCATTATCAACATCGGCAGCTCCAGCTTCAATTGCTCTTGGTCGAGTCCCCGCTAAAGGGTTTAGCTTGTCCGATCCGATCCAATCTGATCAACAAAAACCAATGAAATCGTAGGAAATAAGGGGCATTAACCGCACCTGAGGTGTTATGATAGCTGCCTATGCCTGATCCTGCTTTTCGAGCTTGATTTCTATCTGTTGTCCCCAGGGGTTGTTGACCCAGATCTTATAAACGGCATATCAACTACCGGCTTTAGGGTTCAAAGGCTTTAGCCGGCTGTTCGTCCTTACTTATTCTGGTGCATTGAATCTTGGCGATTAGACTGGCAATCGGTGACCTCCTTATCGGTGACCACCTCCTTCTCCTTATTGGTGACCTTAAGGCAATGAGACTGTCTATCGACCTCCTAGCACTGAGCACCTCCTGGCTGGCTATGACCGGCTTACAATGATCGGCTATCGACAATGACCTTAAGTCAATTACTACCGACTATCAGCAGCGCTTACCTTAAGGCAATGATAACTGGCTATCAGCTATGACTCCCGACTATGATTGGCAGCAATGACCGGCACTCCCTTCCTAGCGTGAATGAACCCATGTGTCTGTCTGTCGATGATCCTAAACAGGTGCATTGTAAGTAATGCATGTGAGAGATGCAAGTTGAGATAGGCCCTTGTGTTCCGTAGGAGTAAGCTCTGTAGGAACTGTGATTCCGTAGGGGTAAGCCTCATCCGTGGTCTTGGGGCATATGGGTAACACCTTCTCTCGGCAAGGACCTTTATTCAACGACTAGCGACTATGATTGGCTACTGCTCTGACAACAGGCAATGACTAGTGGCTATGAGTGTTACTTACCTTAAGGCACGTCCTATGGGTCACGGAATATGGGGTACGAACAACTACTGGGCACGTACAACTGAGCACAGATTAGAGTTTCATGCACGTAGTATAGGTTTCTTCTATCACTTAGAAGAGTTCTAGCAGCAATGAGAAGAGCTCTATCTGACCGGCTATGAAACTGTTGCCTATGGGCTATGACTGGCACTGACACCTACCTGGCATTGATTGCATTGACTCTTGGATCGACTCTTGTCATTGAGGGCATTGAAACCTGGCATGGAAACCTGGATGTAGTACTGGCATATAGTGATTGACACCTGGCATGGAGTACCAGCATTGACCCCTGTATCGACTAGCAGCACGGACTATGAACCTGTATCAACTAGCGACTATCGGCAATGAGTTTCAAGCAATTCCTAGCGGCTATTGGCTAACCCTATGACAATGACTACCACCTGCTGGCTGGCAATGGCGACCACCTTCCTGTCAATGAGACTGTCTATGGGCAACTGGCTATCGGAAATGAGAACTTACTATGAGTGTCACTGACCTTAAAGCGAGTACTCTACTCCCGGCAATGACAACTGGGTATTTAAAAGGACCTTTATTCAATGACTAGTGGCTATCAGCTGGTGTGTTTGGTAGCGGGTAGAGGTTCTAGGTTCTAGGTTCTAGGTTCTAAGTTCTAGGGTCGAAGGCTATGTTTCTGTCGAGATCTAGGGTCGATGTCTAGGAAGAGATTGAGGGTAGAGGTCTATGTCTTACTTGTAGGGTAGAGCTATGTCTGGCAGCTATGGCTTCCAATGATCGGCTATCAAATGCGTTACTTACAATATGGCAATGAACACTGTCTATGTTTGGCTATATGACTGCAAAGTCCACCTCCTGTCAATGATACTGGCTATCGACCTCAGCCTTAGTCCATGTCAATAAGCTCTAGATACACTAGCTTCCGTCATTGCATTAGCTGCATGGACTGTAAGGTCTTGCTTACTTACTTGAATGAGCTTCCGTCTTACGAGTTCAAGCTATAGCCTTACTACTAGTAATAGAGACTTAGTCTTGAGTCTATGCCCTATGGTTGATGGTGTTTACTTACTTGAATTAGCTTCAGTCTTACGAGTAAGGTCCATGCACTTGAGACTGACTTAAGCTGCTCCATGGTAAGAAGCCTTAATAGACTCTCTTACATGCACTTAGTTCCATGGAGTTACTTAGAGTTCTAGCCTCTATCGACAAGCCTTAGTCTTAAGCCGTATGGACTTAGCACTTTAGACTCCTTCCGGTTGTCCATGCACTTTAGACTGCCGGTACTAGCCGGACTATTAGCCTTAGTAAGCTCCATGCACTTACCATCAAGACTGCCTTAAGCTGTAAAATGACTACTTATGCTGGTGTTGCTGCTGGTCGTACTGCTGCTAGCTTTGGATCTTCTATCTATGCGTAACCATTAACAGCTTAACCGACTGCTTAACCTACCGGATCAATGGCTTAAGCTGGTATTGCTGCTGCTACTGGGACTGGGTAAACAACTAGCTTTGGGACTGGAAGAGATGCTGCTGGATAAGCTCGTATAGCTATGCTTACTTTGCTACTGCACCCTTACAGCAAATCGGAGAACTTCTAGAATGGAAGTACAACCATCACTCCTTCCTTAGCGTCTTTGGTCATTTCATTCTCTTCATTGAACACAATCAACTCAGATCATATGAATTTCATGCACCGAGATATGATTTGATCAATTCTGAGATCACGTAATTACATATATAATATATGCATTTATGTCGAGTATGCTTTTATTTCGTATCTATCTCTAGTGACCGAAATCAAGATTCTTATATATGTAATTATGCATTTCTGCCGTCATTACGCTTTAACGAACAATGCTGCTATGGGCATATGTAATTATGCATTCGACAGTTTCAAGCCATTTTGTAGGAAACTGCCGAAAAGGGATATAAGGATATATGGATATGACGCTAGCGCAGTTCAATTAGAAAATGATCTTTGATTTCCATTCGGTAGTTTCGCTACAAATTTGCTAATAAACTCCGATCAATTTGATTTGGATACTTGGCTACTCAGCTTGGCCCCTCCGACTGGGCTCCTGAGCTGGGCCAGAGAGATAGAGATTGATTCAATTGATGGAAACATAGTTTGAGGTGAGGCCATACCTATGGGCAGACGGATCGAAACTGACCCAAAAGAGAAGGAAGTATCTTGAAGTTACCCAGATTTTTGAAGTCCGAGTTCGCATTCCCCGTTCACATTATCCCATTACTGCATTCCGTACGCCTGCCCAGTACACTCATCCAGGATGGCCCAGTACGCATTCACTTATTAACGATTCCATTCAATCCGCATCCCCTCCGCATTACCCAGCCCCCTTTCACTAATCCCCTTTCACTTACCGGACGGAGCAGCAGGCCCTTCTGATTCAAAGAGATTCGAGTGCAGCTGATTCACTCGATCGATAGGGTCATGGGGAGGGGCGGTAGAGCGACTAATTCTTCCGGGCATTTCAGCTCTCTACCCGTGATTAGAAGAAAGTAAGAATTGGCGGAGCCCCTTATATAAGAATTGAAACCGTTCACTCCGGCCAAGCAGTCAATTCATTCTAACGCCGGTAAAGGCCCTCTCTATCTGGTCGAGCTCTCTCCCCATCAACCAACTGATAAGTCGAGCCCCTGTCAAGTTGCTAAACCATATGGTTGAGTCATTGAAGCAAAGTTGTGTTCCTTAATCCCCCTTTTGGCCCTTTTTTTAGGGTTCATTGGTGTCCGGCCAATCGCCCCCTGCGGCATTGGTGGCCCCTCTATCCCATCCTTTGGCTTCCGGTCACTTCACTCAATAGGCCGGCTACTACTCATTCTTTGGTAGTACTAGCTAAGACTTACAATCGATCTTGCAATGGTCCGTACTACCTATTGCATTCTATATAGGCATTGGCCCTTTTGAATAATAGAAAGTAGGCGGCGAACAGAGATTCCAATTCCCAATCTTAGTTCCCATCCAACAGCTTAGTCTTGAACCCAATCTTAGTCCAATTCCCGATCAGCACTCTTGTTCCAACAGCTTAGTAAGATTTACGCCCACTCAGCAAGCTAACTCGCTAAGATGCCCACTCAGCAAGCTAACTCGCTAAGATGCCCACTCAAGCTCGCTTCAAGCAGGATGAAAGCTCGCTCACTTCAAGCAAGCTCACTCGACTTACTCGATCAAGCCCACTTGAGCTTCAAGCGACTCAAGGCATAGCACCTCTTGCATGCACTCCTCGATCAAGCTCACTCACTTCAAGCGACTCAAGATGCTCACTCATTAGCATGGCATAGCACCTCTATGCATGTCACAACTCTCCAAAATGCTCCTCTCCCGGTGGTCGAGCGATGGCGGCCTTTTAGTCGAGAGTTCGCTTACTCACCCTGCCGGGGGCATCCTCGCTTCTCTCCTTCCTTTCAACTCGCTACTATTCCCATCTTATGGATAGCATCTCCTGCAGGGGATGCAATATGTAGCATATGGATTTTGCATTTTATAACTCACATATGCCTACCCACTAGGGAGGTCGCGTTGTGACCCTCTTCTGTGTCGTGTTCATGCGTGACCCACCCAGTGAGAAAATGATATCTCTCTACCGTCCTTCTGTGCTAGATCACCTTACTTGAGTTCCCCTACCTTAACCTAGATGTATGACCTCTTAGGGATGTCTAATGCTTAGGTAGGGTCCTTTGCCTCCTTCCCTCTCTTCGTCTTTGGCCCTCTGTCACCGATTTGGTTCACTTCGACTCTTGAGGCACTCGTTTGAGGTATTTCCTCACTCTATGGGTCCAGTTTGGGGTGCAAACACCTGATTGGGTCCATAGTGACTTAGGATTCTCCATTACATATCCACAATGGCCCAAATCCATTTGGATTTTCTATTTATGGGAAAATGATTCAAATATTTATTAACCTTTCCTGATCTCAAGGTATTAAGTGAACCATAGATTTCCTGGCTGTAGTGTAACTGTGTTTTGTGGCTCACAAAATAGAGAGCCTGTTTTAGGGTCCAAACCTGTGGTATGACCTTAGAAATTCACGGTATGAGGTAAAACCTCATTGTTTGACTTTGTAATACCCGACGATCCTTCCACGTGACACGACCCGATTGGTGTAGGTATAAGCTTGCACGTCCATGTACTTTCCCCTTTGGAACCCATAGCAATCCTGGTCGTAGATCTGAGAATGGATCAATGGTGAGGATTAACCGGCGGTGGAAGTGGTAGTCCTTTCATGTTTGCCCGAGCCCTGCGTTCCCACCATGTGGCGTAACCCCATCGGTGCGGGTTATAAAGCAGCGCACCTAGGGCCGTACTCCCTTTGGACCCCAGAGATCTTGATCGTTGATCAAGTTTATGATCAATGATGCGTGTTGCACCCACCATAGAGTTGCTCACCCCATAATACATTCAGGCTCCACACTGCTGCCAAGTGTAACAACCCCATTGGTGTGGTTTATAAAGTAACGCCCTTTTGTCCTTGGGCCTTTGGAACCCAGGGAGATCATGGCCAGTGATCTCATCGGGGACCTTTAGAGATCTATGGTGCGCATCGCACCTGCCCCATAACTGCTCACCCCATAGAGCTTAAGCCTGTACATGACATGGGCACGTGTCTTCTCCTAATAAGTGCGGGCTATAAAGTAGTGTGCCTGCCCCTTGGGACCTATAAAACCCAGGGATATATTGACCCTTGGTTCATTTGGAGATCTGAAGAGATTGAAGGCACAGGTTTAACCCGTACTGGACCTGCTTGCCGCTTAACATAGTAAACCAAAGGAAAGGAGGGGGGCACACATCCCGATTTGATTCAACTTTGAGGCCCGCCGGCATCCCGTCCATCCATCTACTTGAAGTTCTAGGGTGCAGAATCCACCCATGCTATAACTGCTGGGTCATTAACACTATTCCACTATTCCCACAAAAACTTAGGGTAAAAGCTATTTGCATAAGGATGCGTAAGCAGGCTCGACTGTTAAGGAGAGGACCTTTAGGGTGCGTAAGCACGCTCGACTAATAAGGAGAGGTGCTCGACCATAGGACCTTTAGGTGCTCGACTGTTAAGGATGCGTAAGCAGGCTCGACCATAGCCCCCCCACCCAATAAGTAAATTGAACCTTTAGGTACTCGACCATAAGGGAGAGGAGAGGGAGAGGATGCGCAAGCAGGCTCGACTAAAAGGAGAGGATGCCCCCGGCAGGGTGAGGTACGAACGCTCGACTGTTAAGGATGCGTAAGCAGGCTCGACTGTTAAGTCCGCCATCACCTTTAGGTGCTCGACCAAGAGGACCTTTAGGTGCTCGACCATAAGGACCGGAGGGGCTCGACTGTTAAGGACCCTTTAGGGGGCTCGACTGATAAGGAGAGGAGAGGGCCGCCATCGAGAGGAGAGGGCCCTCACCAAATGAATAGTGAGTGACCCCTAAGAAGTAAGGGCCCTTTTTTTGACTTATTTGCCCCCCCAAATTAAGTCAAAAAAAAATAAGTAAATTGAAATTGAAATAGTCTCTGATTTTACGAAGGCTTTGTAAGGCAGCCTAGAAGCTCGTATCATTTCGGTAACTAGAGATAGAATCAAGAATATAGAGCGCGCTCAGGTAAGTTGTGTCCACCCCCTATTTCTTTATAAGTAAGCCCGGAACGATATTCAAATTGACCCTTCCCTTATGTATGGGCAAATGGTGGCTTTAAAGAACCAGCCAGCAATGAGCCCAGCCCAAATTCTTTCATACATACATAATGGGGGGCCTTATTCTAATGAAATGTCGAGTTACGTAGGTGCAAAAGAGTACTTCGCGCTACAACAATCTTTTTTTTATAGGTTCTATGGACCGATGTCCGCTGCTTCATCTGGGAGAAGAGGATCAGAGATATGTCGGTAATGAAAAGGAAGAACCGCCATAAAAAGATTCCTCGTGTAGAATCCGTAGCAGGACTATGAACGGGAGCTGGCAATCCGGACCATACCGAAGAAGTTCCTGAGACACAGCGTGAAAAAGTAACAATATTGAGAAACAAGGTCCAAAAATGAACTTTGGGTATAATTACTGGATGAATACGAGCTGTGGCTAATACCCGAGGCATAGGAGAAGCATTTTCTACGGGATCCCGAAACCACCGGCCACCCCGACCCAATTCATGATGAGCCCACCAACTTCCTGGCAAGATGCCTACGGTTAAAAACCACCGACATGTCAGGATCCAAATTCGAATTTGTTCCCGGTCCTTCTTCGGGTCAGAGACCACTGTGTTCGCGCCGGCGGGACAGAGAGGCGAAGTAGCGGTATCTTTCCTTCCATTGCGAACGACACGCTTCGCCTGCTCCCTCCCCGTGTCCATCAGCGCTCCTGTCCAGAGTGGAGAGAGGGCGAGGAAGCGCCGCCGGAGCAGCATGAGCAGGCTTCTATTGCTACGCAACAATAGAAATCTGGGATGGCATTTCGCGTCTGTGAGGGTAAAGAGCTCGCTCGTTACACGGGCTCCGACGCATCCAGCAGAGCGAAGCGTTCTATTCCTTTCCTTCTGCATTGGCGAGTAGAGTGCTACAATCCCGTTCATCATTTTGGATCTACATAAGCCAAAGCCCATAGCACTGGCGACGTCTCCGGCATAAATGCGAGGAGGATGTATAGCTAATATGGGATCTTGCGGAACAGGATTTGATTCTGCAAGCGGTTCAGTACGAACGAATGAATTTCGAACAAAAGGATTGGAACTCGCCGATAGGGAAAGAGGGAAAAACAAAGCAATGCCAACAGAGTCAATCCGCTGTTCATCGATGGGCGAAGCTCTATCTTTTGCATCTCGTGCCAAGTGCAGTGCTATGGGCTTTTTTCTGCTACGCGCTCGTTCTCGCGAACCTTTGTTTCGGGAGCGCCTAGCGCCGAGAGAAGCAAAGCTCATTTTCCTCCCTCTGCCTATGAAAATGAAGTAGTCAAGCAGCGCATAAGAAAGAGAAAGGGCAGGTTTACGTTTCCTGTGAAAAGTCCGGCCCGTTCGCGAAGGAACAAAGGTTCGTGGAACGGTGTACAATCGGGGCGCAGCCCCACTTTGTTGTTCGTAACAGGGGAGAGATAGAATGGAGTTCTTCACGAAGCTCGAGACGAAGGAGCAAAAAGCAGTTTCCCTACGGCCTCCTCGTTCTGATACATTATGGCTCCGGGGTTGGACCCGGTAACGAAAGGGGAATCCGTAAAAACTTGGGATCCGACACCGTGGTGGAATACTACCCTCATGATTAGACCATGTCCCTGAGATTTGATAAAGCGAAGGTGCATTAGCATTGGAGTTGGTGAATACATTGTAATTGGGAAAGTTAGAAGGAGTATGACGGAACGAAGGACCAAGGAGAGAAAGAAGAGTGCACAAAAAGTAAGGTGAAGCACCAGACGCAGGTGGTTTTTTCTTGTCGTGAGTGAATGCAACGGAAAGACCCGGAAATAACAGATAATGGCACAATTCATTTATTGACATTCCGTCCGTGTTCCCCAATTTCGTTGTTATTCCCATCATCCTCTGTGGGTCACCACAGGATGATTCACAATCGAGGTTACGGGATTCGGACCTATGGCCCCCCACAAATGGCACCCCCGCCCACAAGTGCCCCCCTTCGGCTCTGTACCCTGCGCTACCTCTGGCGAGCGCCTTGTCTCACCCAAAAAGCTAATGCTCCCCTCCCCGGTTGTGCCATTACCAATCGCACGGCCAGCCAGGCGCCCCCAACCTAATAAGAACGATTATCTGCCGAACAAGGACCAGCCAACGAACCACGATCCCGTCCGACGACCATAAATGAGATTGCTCGGGGATGATTGATATAGAAGATCTGGTTGAGTGGTAGAGGAATATATAGGAATCGATAGTCGTTGTCTGGACATACTCTTTTTTGTTCCTATAAGGAAGAGGAGAGATCAACGACGGAGCTACTATAGCGATATAGACCGGAGATCGTTTCACTTACTCTGGACCATATATATATATATATATATATGTGATTCTGGTCAATCATCATAAGGCTGGACATGCATGTAGGTATTGCAGAATTCGATGACCAACAAGACTTTATCCCATACATAATAGGCATATTTCTCATAGAGCCTTTATGGATGGTTCGCTTCATTATCACGAGTAGCGAAGAAGGAAGGGGATTGGGTTGCATCCATTGCATAGATAGGGCAGGCACTCACTATAGATCGATCGTAGTTGCACAAATTCCCTCACATTTTGTGAAGTGGGACGGTTCTTCTCTTCAGTTCCCCTTTCCTACTACTCCTTCTATTCCAATAAAGGGTGGTTCGTTCCGTGGCGAAGAATGGAAATTCCCAGACAGCTGCTGGTTATCGGTCAGTAGGTGTTACGCTGGCGGCCAGGCCTTCCTTATTTTCTTGCCCTCCCTCTCATTTTGATTTGAATTTAGGGGAAGCCTTCCTGCCTGATAGAAGTACCCATCTATATGAGAAGGATCTCTGTATTTTCTTATTCGAAGAAAGGGGTAGTCCTTGCCCTCAAAAGCACAAGCCCTCCGGACCTTGGTTTACTTATTTGGTGGCCCCTCTAAATAAGTCACCCCCCAAAGCAATAAAGTCCTCTCCTTATCAGTCGAGCCCCCTCCGGGTCCTCTCCCGTTGGTCGAGCCCTCTCCTTAACAGTCGAGCGTTCGTTACCTCACCCTGCCGGGGGCATCCTCTCCTTATCAGTCGAGTCATGCTTACGCATCCTCTCCCGTTGGTCGAGCCACATCCTCTCCCTTTGGTCGAGCCTGCTTGCGCATCCTCGCCCCACTTGATTAGGACGAGCAATTCTTCCTCTGGTCTTTAGAGCGACTCCGTTTCTCTCCGTTCGTCAATTCAGAGTCTATTTCAATACTTACCAAGCCAAGTAGGTCAATACGGGGGACCTTTATGGCGGTTGGCCTAACTCGGGTAAAAGACAAATAGCAGGGTGAGTAAGCGAACTCTCGACCGGCCCCCCACCAAATAAGTCAATAGGGGTTTTTTCCTTTATAAGGATAGGGTAATAGCAGGGTGAATTAGGCCCTCCATAAGACAAGGCCTTCTAGCTATAAGTCTTGATCTTGGGAAGTTCGCTAGAGGTAAATCCACAACCCGGGTGAAAATGTGAAGGTCCGGAGGGCTTGCGCTTCTGAGGGCAAGGGTTGATCGGGCCTTTACCGGTTGGTCAAGGCCTTACCTTCTAGCTGGTAAGTGAGAGCTTCAGGACCTTCTGTCTGTTCGCGTCGTAGCTCAGGGAAGGTACCTGAGCTCTGCGCCTGAACCTGAGCCGGGTGGGTTATTGCGTCCTTTCTATAGTCACGGCATGATAGGGATCTCATTCAAGCGCTGGCTATCCCCTTACTTACCTTCTAGCTCAGGTAATATAAGGATGCGCAAGCAGGCTCGACCATAAGCCCCCCCACCCAATAAGTAAATTGAACCTTCCCTTCTATTTTTCACCCCTTCAGGATGCGCAAGCAGGCTCGACCATAAGCCCCCCCACCTTCACTTTGGAGTGTGCCAAAACTTTTGATTAGGTGTGGGATAGTGCCAGGTCCATTATTTGGTGTTATGGAACATATAATAGAAGAATGTAATGTCCTTCCATTTTTATAAAGGTAAGTAACTTTTGGAACTTTGTTTTTACGAGATAAGGTTTTATAATCATATACAAGATGTCAAATATGATGTGTATTTATTTAGTTAATGTGGTTTTATTTTTTTAACAAGTAAAATACACTTTTTTTTTTAATAGGAGATGATATTTTATATTTTATATATGATGTGTATTTATTTAGTTAATGTGGTTTTATTTTTTTAACAAGTAAAATATACTTTTTTATTTTTTTAATAGGAGATGATATTTTATATTTTATAGTTGTAGAAATTATTTCAAGTTATGAAATATGATGTATTTGATTAATTTATGTGGGTTTGTAGTCAATTATATATTATTATTTTAATTATAAGAGATGTGAGTTTATAATTATTATGATGTATTTGATTAATTTATGTGGGTTTTTAGTTAATCATATATTATTATTTTAATTATAAGATATGTGAATTTAGAGTTACTTAAATATATTAAATATGGTATATTTGACTATTCCATGTGGTTTTATAGTGAATTATATTCTTTTATTCAATTTTTTAAAGATGTGACTTTCTAGTTATATGAGTTATTTCAAAACTTCAAATATGACATATCACACTAGTGCATGTGGTCCTCTAGTGAATTATACATAGAAAATGTTTCAAGGCATCAAATATGAAGTATTTCACTAGTTTACATGGTCTTCACTTTCTTACTCATTTTTGGGAGATAAGATTTTATAGTCATAGAAGTTATTTCAAGATGCCAAATATGACATAATATCTTATTAGTTCATGTGATTTTCTCTTGAATTATACCTTCTTCATTTTTTTAGATATGAGACTTTATAGTCATAAAAATTATTTCAAGACATCAAATATAACATATTTAACTAACTAAAGTAGTGTTTTGATAAAGTATACTCTCTTTGAATATTGGCCTTCCAAAATAATGATTTATGTTCAATTTAATTTGGAAATATTAAACTTTTGGATTTGTTTCCTCCTATTATTTTATTTTTTATTTTTTATTTGGTTTTTAAGTTCTGAAACATTCACTTTTGTGTATTTTGTTCTCATTGGTTCATGGGTGCATATATAGTCTAAATACACCTATTGCTCCGTGCAAATGGGATTTCAATGAGATGACACATGTCCTTATCGGAAAGGGGAAGGATCAATTTTGATTGGAGAGTGTGGGACTCTTTTTCCTCCAGCACTTTGACTCTCATCTTCTACATGCCATGGGTATCCTATGTAAATGGGAATGCAATGTCATCATGTTGATTATTACTACTTATTTTATAGTGAAAGCTAGAAAGGAACCTTTGCCTGTGGCATTTCATGGTGTCATTGAAGGGTTGGAAATCCTATTAGATTCCCTATAAATGAGAGAAAACTTTCTCCTTAATATTCTAATCTATGTGGGTTTACTAATTTTTATTATTGATAAATTTTACTATTATTGTAATTCGTATATATATGAATAGTAATTCAATTTTTTTACAATCTAGCCTAAATATTTTTTTTACTTGTTTCAAATTATAGGTGTCACAAACCAAAGAAAATGACTTATTGCTCAAACTAGAATTAATCATAATCTATGATGTATTCAAACATTACAATAAATATGGTCACTAACCTATAAAATCAATTAGAAACATTTAAACTAACTTAGCCTATTACATAATTCTTTAATAAAATCCCAAAATAAATTATATAAATGTTATAAAATTATGATTAAAACATTATAATAAATTTGTTAAAATAGTATACTTATTATTTTAATATTACTAATACATAAATGTGTGACATTGATTATTAAATACCCCATCTCCTCAATAATACTACATTAAAAAAAATCAATAAACCATATACAATAAATAAATCTAAAAATAATATGATATATTTTTAACATATTCACATTTGTGAGTGAACCAAAAAGACAAAACATAACATTCATTCTAAAACAAAATCACATGTAAGGTTCCTAACTACATAAAAATCCTAATTCTCACATCTAATTTGATGTTAAATAATTACATCATTATATTCCTTAACGCTGATGTTATATTCCAGAAAAGAAAAAAAAGAAAAAAGGCAAACAAACAAACAACACATCTTTATGGACCACATATCCAACCTATCTTATCCTATCTTATCGTTTACATGAATAAGGCCATTTTAGAGTTATATCATGTTGGGATATATGAATATTACTACTACATAAATGTGTGACATTGATTATTAAATATCCCATCTCCTCAACAATATTACATAAAAAAATCAATAAACCATATACAATAAATAAATCTAGAAATAATATGATATATTTTTAACATATTCACATTTGTGAGTCAACCAAAAAGACAAAACATAACAATCATTTTAGAACAAAATCACATATAAAGTTCCTAACTACATAAAAATCCTAATTCTCACATCTAATTTGATGTTAAATAATTACATTATTATATTCCTTAACGCGGATGTTATATATATTATATGGCAAAAAAAACAAAAAACAAAAAACAAAAAACACATGTTTATGTAACACATATCCAACCTATCTTATCGTTTACATGAATAAGGCCATTTTAGAGTTATATCATGTTGGGATATATGAATATTATCTTCGAAATATACCAATGCAAGTTTTACTTAAATTTTATTGGCATTAAATGCTACATCATAGTATTTTTGAAAGACCGAGATTCCATTATCTTCTTGTGAAAAAAATTGACTCGAATCTCCAAGATAGAGTTTTCATATAGAAAGAGGTGGTCATAGTTAGGGTTTTGCATCAACCATCCACGCAAGCCATTCCGTAGCCTAGATTTCGATTCACGTGATTGATATAATCTCAGGCCATTCCTTACCCTGTGTTTGGATTCACATGATTGATATAATCTCATAAGGCTTCAATTCCATACATTCATCCCCATTGGCAGTTGATTTGATTGGTTCTTCCTGCGTTGATGACTTTGAAACTTGCACGGTGGTAGGTTATTTTGTTTCAACAATATCTTTTATGCATGCGCAATTGGTACTTGCATTAAAGTTAGTCTTGGGTATACCATGGGAGCTACCATGAATAACAAATGTACATTTGGTCCTCTTCCTTCTAATGGACATCTTGGTAAGGCTTCTTTAAGTGGCATTATGAAGAATGTTATGCCATTTTCTTATCTTTTGGTTTAAGAGGTTTTATTTATAATTATTTTGAGGTTTTATTTATAATTATTTTAGTGAAAGACGTTTTATTTATAATTATTTTGAGGTTTTATTTATAATTATTTTAGTGAAAGATGTTGTAGTTCAAATGGAATTTTGCAATTCCAAAAGTTTCGTGTGTTGTTTTAATGGACTTTGGTTTCATTTAATTAATCCGCACAAATGAATTTTAGATTCTTAGAAACTTAATTTAAAAAAGAAGGAAAAAAATATGGTATCCATCTTATTTTTTAGTTTGATTTTTTCTTTTATGGATTTGATTCTAAACTTTGAACCTTAATTCTAAGGAAATGTACGATTATGTATGAAACCATGGACTCTATGCATTGGCCTAAAGACATATACCTTTTCCTAAACTTTTGTGTTTATAAGATTTCTAAATCTACTTTTTCACTTTTACAGTTCATATTCTATTTGAATCATTGGCAAATCCCTTGGAGGACAGTATAAAAGAGACTATGAAATAAAGAATCAAAGCATACTACATATGCATGGATATGTGTGGAAAAAGACTTTAGAAAAGAATTTCTAGCACAAATAGTTGTGATAGGTGAAAACTGCTTCTTGACACAAAAGCTTGATTATGAACACATTTATTTCCATTTTAATGTTTGCATTGAAAGACGGCATTTAGCAGCAAAAACCCAAAAGGGACAAGGCAAGTTAGGAAGCACTAGTGAAAACCAACTTGGTGGGTTGGAACTAAGGAAGAGCATTGATTTAGCAAGGAAGGTCCATCTAAATTGGGCCTTCCCATGGAGGAGCCAAAAGTGAATTCAAAAAATGTTAGGTACACAATAGTGGATTCAAAAAAATTAGGGATAATCCATCAAAAGAACATCCCCCTATCTTAGCAAGAATCAATGTAAGAAAGTTAAATGGAAGAGGAACCTACTTTTCGTTGGGATTTAGATTAAGAAGAAAAACCCCCACTTAGCCTCCAGATTAAGGTAAAATTTAGTGGGTTAGGTCAAAGAAGATGAGACACAAGAACAATTAGAACCCCTAGATTAAGACAAAATGGGATTGGAAGGAATTATGTGTACCACATCAAATATAAAGGAAACTTGGACAACAATAGCAAAGAAGAAAAAATATTCTTCAATTGCACAACTAATGGTGAAAAGGAGTTAGATTAATAATCTAATTTAGTAATGCATTCTTTCTATCTTTTATAATGTCAACAGTTTGTCAACATATACTTATATAAAAAATATTAAGATGTATTGTTTTTAGTATTTTATGTATTTAACATAGGACAAATCTACAATGATACTTGAAATACAAGTCTAATAATAAACCTCTACCCCCTCTAATAATAATACAAACATCTCTAATTATGTGGATAGGCATATCTATTTTGGAATAAGGATTACTTTTAATTCAATTGTCAATAATTATTAGGTGGATGGTAGGGATTTAACTTACATGAAATATTTTACAATATTCTTGGTAGTATACACAAATCAAGGGTTGAGATTTATCTCCAAAGTAGTTATGCTATTTTTTTTTTCATTAAATTGATTAATTAAAAAACTTTATATAAATAAGTGTCATATGAAAGAAGTTATGGTTTTTTGGCATGTGGTATTGGTAAACCAGGGTAATAGCACATAATATTGCAACAATGTCTATTTACAAATTGAGAATCTCCATGGTAAAATGAAGGTAAATTTAAATGGATAAAAATACTGTTTTATGTATTTTTCAAATGTATATATGTTTAACTTATACATTAATTCTTGTTTTAAGTTAATAATAATAATAATAATTTAAAATAAGTTTATAATTTAAGTGGTTTTATGAGTTTTTAATTTGAACAATGTGAGATGTATTTTAAAGTAAGTGTTTTGATGCTTATATATTAACACCTATTACTATTTATTAGCCATTTAATTTATATATATACAGTAGTTATACTCCCAAAAAAATTATTGTAGGATGTTTCATGAGAAAGTCCATGCTAAAAGAAATAGTTTTACTATGGTTCACTATTGGCTATTGATTAAGTCTATCATTTTTTTAAATAGAGGAAATCTATCATAACTCAATCGTCAAAACAGTAGCGAAAATAACTATCACTCTTACTATTATTCACCAAAAACACTAATAATCTATAAAAAATAAGCTTTAACTCTTGCACATATGTCTAGACTTCAAATCATTAACATGTTTCCTCTCATTAAAAACAAATTTTAACCCAACAAAAATAATTTTAACCCAACAAAAATAATTTTAGAAAAATATATCATAAACCTTTATACCTTTACTTAAAAAACTTATTAAAAATCGAATTTTTGAAAAAGTGTGAACCATTTACTAAAAAATGTTAAAAATCATACTTTGGAGAAATCTATCATAAACCTTTATACCTTTACTAAAAATATATTAAAAATCGTATTTTTGAAAAAGTGTGAACCATTTACTAAAAAAATGTTAAAAATCATACTTTGGAAAAAGCACGTATTTCAAAATTTAATGATACACATAAAAAGTAAAAGGTAAAATGTATGAAATCTTCCGAAAATATGAAATCTTCCGAATATAAATGTATGAAATCTTCCGAAAATATGAAATCTTCCGAATATATTTTCGGTCTGTCATTTATACTTTTTTTCTGGAAAATATGAACTTTTTAATGGAGAGTCAAAGGCACATTCATTTTGAGAAAACTAAAATGGATCTCTCTTCAAATTATTTAAACAGAGATTTAGATTGCTTAACATATAATGATAACATTAATTTACTAAAATTTTACTGCAATCCTTTCCAATGCCATTTACAAGTTCTCTATTGAGGTGTCCTATAAAAAGAATAATAGAACTTCGAATCCTTAATATGATAATGATTGTAAAATTTCCAAGAAAGTGATTTAAGACACTCTTAACGAAACTGTAAATACTAAAGAAATAAGTATATACAAAACTCTCACTAAAAGAAAGAAAATATCCGATATAAATGGGAGGCAAGAGCATCTTATTCACCTTTCTAAAGTTTAGCCCAAAGATTTTTGGAGGAAAATTCTTGTTTGTAAAACGAAAGAAAATAATTCAACCGCCCTAAAAAATCATGGGAATATCTATCTTAAGAAAATTTGTGATATTCCTAATGCCATGGGCACCATCTTGAACACCCCTATAGAGGAGGATATCTTCTCTTTGCAAGATGTTGAATTTAGGATTAAGCAACTTGCTAGTGAAAAGCTAGGGATATTGAAGACTATCACGTTGAAATTTGCAAAATGGGAAGGTTTATCCTCATCCCTCATATACACAAACTCCTAAATCCGATAGTGAAACAAGTCTTCCCTAAGCCCTGGATGTGAAGCCTTATTGTGCATATATTTAAAAATGGGTATAAAAACATTCCCTCTAACTACAAGGCTATTATGATAAACCATATTTTATCCAAGCTAGATGGACTCATTTTGGAAAATAAGATTGGTATTTGGCTTGAAAGCCATGGTAAAAGACCTAAAGAGAAAGTTGGATTTAGGAGACATCGGTCAACTATAGACCATCTTGTTACTCTTAGGATCATTGCAGAGGAATTTAGTAATAATAATAATCATCTCTTATGTTGTTTTGTTGACTTTATATAAGATTTTGACAATGTTCCTTCGGATAAGCTATGGAAGAGGTTGGAAGAGATAATGGTTCCTCCAAACCTGAGGGTTATTGTGACTAGGCTTTACAAGAATGTTATTGTCAAGGTCAGGACCACAAGGGTTGGTGAGAAGAAATTACATGCAATATCATGGTTAAACAAGGACATCCATTATACCCTACCCTTCTTGGCATTTACTTTGATAAGCTAAAAGAGTTTCTGGAAGTTGCAAGATGTGGTAACCCCAGGCTCACTAGTATAGTCATTATTCTTCTGATTTATGGCGATGATATCATTCTTCTAGCTAAGAGCCATGACAGTCTCAACAAGCAGCTCATAATCCTCGAAGATGGGTATGATTGTTCATACCGACAAGGCTAAAGTCATGATAATTAAATCCAAAAATATCAACTATGGTGATTTCATTTATGATAGTAACTACTTGTAGAAAGTTTCTTCATACACATATTTGAGAATCGACATTCATCATCAGCTCAATTGGCTTTAAAACATTGAGAAAAGGATAATTTGAGGGTGGAAATATTATTATGGTCTTGAAAACAATTGTAATTCAACAGATCTTTGGACATGGAGTAAAAAAAATTCCTCTTTGAGACTCTCGTCAACCTTATTATCTTATATGGATGTGAGGTTTGGAGTTGCAGTATATCTAGAGAATCGTGGAGGAAGATTGAGCTGATCCAAAATCAATTTATAACCTACAACCTCAAGATTAAAGGAAATACTCCCTACCCTATCCTCTAGATTGAATCTAGCATTTTTCTGATTTAAAGGATGGCTATGATTAGGTATCTCATGTATAAGAAGAAGCTATACAACATGGAAGCCAAGAGGTATCCTAAAATTTCTTCTAAGTCAAGAAAAAACCCCCACCTCCAGCTCAAACGAGGTTGGAATAAGGATGCCTAACTTTAGCTAGACCATTGGGGGGTAAAGGAGGAGATCACCTTGAAAAATAAGGGAAATATTAAAAATATTACTACTTCCAAATTTAAGGATAAGTTGTGGGACGATAAGGAGTTAGAGGGGAAATGGAAGCTAAGATATTATAAGGAGGTGATCAATGTCAATCTCTAAAGCCAAAATTATCTTACTATCTTGACTAGTGCTAAGAAGAAAATGAACATTCCCAAGATTAGAACTAATTCTCATGAGCTTCAAAGTGAAACAAGGCATTGGTGTATTCCCGAGACACCTTGGGAAGAAAGAGTTTGTCACCTTCGCAATACTAAGAGGGTTGAAGATGAAAATAACTTTCAAAGTCTTCAAAGTCTTGAAGATGAAAATAACTCGTTCTAATTTTCAAAGTCTTTGTCACACTACCAACCTTCTTGACTTATTAAGTCAACAAAAGCACATTGAACTAGGTACAATTTTTTCCCTTATTTTCGATCATAGAAATAAAATATTAAATAATCTCAATTAACCTCTTACTTTCTTAAGGTCGAATAGAATATATTGGTCTTAATGAATGTTAACCACCATCATTATATGTGTGTGTGTGTGTGTGTGTGTTACTTTTAAAAGTATTAGAAATTCATGATTATAATTTCTTCATGTTACTATTACAAATTTGGTAAGTAATTTGCAATTATATATATCTATATATATTTTGATTTCATGATGTATAATCATATATATAATAATAAAAATAAAGATAAATATTTATAAGATGTAGATTTATTGGTTTGTGTGGGGCCTAGTCTTTATCAAGGCATTAATTCAAATCTTATGGGGTGGGGTTGAGGGTGTTAGTCATCTATGGGGATAGAAATTGTTTCATGTGGAATTCAGGCTCAACGAAGTCTCACACAATCTTAGTGACAACATCCTACAAGTGAACAGACTTCACACAATCTTCATAATAGCATCTCACATGTGAACAAATATTACACAATTTTGATAACTTCAGATGAACAAATTGTTTTTTTTTTCCATTTAACATAGAAATAGGCTCAACCAACACAAACAACGAAAATTCAATTTTAAATTGAGACCACCATGTAGCAAGTGCCTCTTAGGAAAACAATCATCTTTGAAACAAAGATGCAACACACCTTGTTGAAAATGAGGAGGAGATAATGTTGTCAAAACACTCAGACATGTTTCTAAGGTCTAAAGTATTAATGTAACCGACATATAAGGGTTGAAGAGTGTATCCGTCCACCAACATACAAGGGTTTGGGAGTGGATCTTTTCCTCAAAATTAAAACAAAAGATTCTTAACGCCGTGAATTATGGGGAATGCATATGGATATCTTCAATGGGAATTAGTGTTTTTAGTTGAAATTATGTGATATAATTTTGGATGAGATTGTGATTTCTTGTTATTTAAAATACATTTTTTAATTTAAAATGCATTTTTGAATGTATAAATAGATTTAACGTCTTTAAAATTTCTTGAAACATTAAAAACCAAACTTTTTTTTTTTTTCTAGCAAAATTCACTAAAAAGATAACAAAAATAAGAAGTCAAACATTTATGAGTAAAACTATGTTAAAAATATTACCCAAATGTTTTTTCAATTAGATTTATTTAGGGTGGTTGGGTTGAGTGGTTGTTATCTTCCCCGCCCATGTTCAAATCCCTGCTAATGACATGATGAGATTTAATGCATTGATAAATATTGTTGTGGTAGCATAGTGCATATGAATATTATTGTATTAGTTTCTAGCTCTTAAGTGAGTATACATGTGGGCTTCCCTAATACGGACAACCCTACTATAGTCCTCAATTCTTTTCTCGAAAATAAATTAATTAATTAAGCTTATAATTATGATCCTCTCATAAGTGAGTTATAGAAAATGTGTAATCTATTCAAATGTATTAGTATACCTACCACAGGCATGGTATAACATTTAGTTTTGTGTTTGACTGAGTATTAGTTTATCTTTAACCAAAAAAAATTATGGAACTTATCCATAGTTTAACATTAGGAATTCAATTTATGTTATTTTTTATTATTATTTAAATTTATTTATTTGTAAGGTGATTGGTTGAAGTCTTATTATGAGTTGTTTAGTAACTTCCATTTCTATTAATTACTAATTTTTTGTTTTTTGTTTTATTCTATTATTTCTATTTTCATGAATTATAATTATTTCACAATCATTTCAATTTAAAATAAGTTTTTCTATTAGTTACTATTTTTTTTGTTTTTTGTTTTATTTCCTTTTTATTTAACCTTTTGATTTTGATTTTTTTTCCATTTTCAAAATTTAAAGAGGAAAAAATATTTTTTAAACATATTCCAATATTTTTTTTAGTTTTTTTAGTTTTTTTATTTGACCTTTCTATAATTTTCACAACAAAACCTCAATTTCAATGAATATAATTAAATTAGTAAAAAACAATTCTAAAAATAAGAAATTAATGAAATTTAAACAAAATTTGTGTAATTTTCTTCATTGTGTTATATATACACATCTCATTCTTCATTCTACTTCAAATCTTAAAGACCTCTTTCCATTATTGCGGGCACTCAAATATTATAGATTTGAAAAATTGCAACTAAAGTTGAAGTTGACAATCTTTGTAATTTTTATTTATTTATTTAGATTTTGTTAAATTTGTAGATTTCAATTAATCATTTTTTCTTATTATTTGTAGATCCATGGATTCTAACAATGGCTTAAACTTTTCACACTGATGACTATCCCCCAAGTGTAATAATATCACATGTAGTGACAAAGGTATTGTGTTTCCTAAATCCCATTAATAGGTGAAATTTTTGTAGAAGTATTGTAGAAATTTAGCAGTTATTACTCATAAAAGATGTCATTTATATAATGGATGGGGAGTAATTTTGTTTTAAAAATAATTTTGGATGGAATAAATGAAGTATCTATGCGGTTCTGAGATGATTTGGATGAGAACGTCTATTCTTGTTTGTCATTGTTTTTAGTCAATAGTAATTATTCATTTTATATGGTGATGAGTTTTATTTTCAAATTCACAATAAGCATGGAATAATTTAATCAAAACATGTATTTAGAAACTGTGAAAACTTAATATTTGATTGGTGTTACTGAGAGAAATAAAGTTTTTTTTAGCTAATTGTATTTTTTTAATCTCTTTTTGAGGTAGTTAACAAGTTTTTATGTAAATTATAGTTTTCAATATTTTTTATAAAAGAGAAGCCACAATGTAGATGGGATTTTAGTTGGATTTTCAACTAGATTTCAACAAATTGACAAATTATTGGTTTGCTACATTTTCTCAAAATAGTGAGATTTATGGGGACCCAGAAATATTAGAGGGTATTGAGAATACGATAGGAAAATTTGTCGAAATAGCAGAAATGACAAAAAGAGGCAAATATACATCCTATGCGAGAATCCGTGTATATATGAACATAAGTGAACCCATACCTAAATCTGTGGAGCCAGAATACCATGAAGAGGTTTGGCAACAGACCTTAGATTATGAACATATCCCGTTCAGATGTCGAAGGTGCCATGAATATGGCCATTTATTTAAGGAATGCCCACTAAACATGGAGGAGATGGAGAATAAGGACAAGCAACAGAAGAAACCACATGATGACAAGGAAGGGTTCCAAGAAGTTAAAACCAAGAGGAGGCAACCAAAGGAACCCCATAACCCAGGAAAAGAATACCAAACCCAGTCGAGTGGTAAAAACATATTTGAAGTATTACAGGTGGAAGAAGATGAAGAAAGTGAGATCCAACCCATGGATTATTAGGATAAAGGAAAAGAGAGCAGCTCGAGTCAAGTCAAACCAACACCCAAGCGGAAAGCCCAAGGAGATCTTGCAGACAAAGAGGACAAAGAAGAACGGGTTGGGATGGAAACCACCACAATGGAAATCGACCCAAGCAAGGGAGAGGAACTTAGCATGGAAGAAGAATTCCTAAAGAAACTGTTGAATGAATGGAGACACTTAGATGAAATATTTATTCTGGAAGACCAAAAAAGATTGTACAAAGAGACTTTCCAATAGTATCAAGCCAAGCAAGGACAGGGACAGGTCGAGATTACAGAATAACTGGGGATGCACCAGGAAAACCCCCATGAGTATCAAAACAAAGAAAAAGGGGGGAATAAAAGGGGCCGGAGAAACCTACAGGAATCCATACAGATTATGGGAGAAATGTTGGTGAACACAGGGAAGGTGGTACCACTGAAACCAACAATTAAAGAAAGTTAACCAATGATAGTAACATCCTGGAACATAAGAGGCCTAAACAGCAAAGGAAAATAGATATACTTAGCAGAGATACTGAGAAAAGAGAAACCCAAATTAATGCTTCTTCAAGAAACTAAGATCACATGAGGGAAACTAGACGAAATCCTAAGTAAGATGAAACCAAGGTATGAGGGTATGGCAATAGATGCAAGAGGAAGCACAGGAGGGATAGAAATTTTGTGGAATCTAGCAGAGGTAACTGTAGACTACTTGATAGGCATGCAACATATCCTCATAGGGCGGTTCCACCTCATAGGAAATAAAGACTAGTTCTTTCTCTCTGCAGTTTATGGCCTGTACATCCCAGTAGAAAAGGAAAACTTCCTTCAAAGGATAAAATTTTTAAACCAAACGCATGAGGAAAACCTATGGTTATTAGCGGGTGACTTCAACCTGATAACATCGTTGGAGGAGAAAAAAGGAGGAATGAGAAGGGAGGAGCCAGAAATGGATAAATTTAGGGATATCCAAAAAGAACTTCACCTAATGGATATCCCAACAATTAATGGTAAATATACATGGAACAACAGACAAGGAGGAAACAGGCAAATAACATCTTGTCTTGAAAGATTCTTGGCAACAAAAAATCTCATAAGAAAACATGTTTACTATGAGGCATCTCTCCTACCTTGCCTAGGTTCGAATCATTGGCCTATTAAACTGGAAGTGGAAATAAAGCAAGGACATTCAGATAGACCCTTCAGGTTTGAAGCCTTATGGCTAAGAAAACTGACCTTCATTTAGAAAATGAAGGAATGGTGGAATGAGAGCGAGAAAGAAGGTAGAAATCCAATGCATACTTTCCAACTTCATCTTAAATATCTTAAGGGTAAAATTAAAAAATGGAACAACAAAGAGTTCGGCAACATTCAACAGGAGCAAGAATTGATCCAAGCTAAGATGAGTAAAGTACAAAATCAGATCATCAATGAAGGTAGAACTAATTCTCTAGTGGAGGAAGAAGGACAGTTGATAAATAAATTGGAGGAAAGGAGGCAACAAGAAGAAATATTGTGGAAGCAGAAATCAAGAATCCAATGGTTAAAGGAAGCGGAAAGGAATTCTAGGTTTTTTCATAAAGCCATTATCCAACACAGGCAACAAAATAGGGTATTCTCCTTAGTCGATCAGCAAGGCAACCACCTTACTCAAAACGAAGACATGGAGAACCTGTTAATTCAACATTTTCAAAGGCTAATGACGGAACCAAATCTAGACAGGGCGAAGAATATAAACAAAATCACTCGGAAAATTTCCCACTTGGTGAGTAGGGAATAGAACATGGCCCTTCTAAGGGAAATCTCTAAGTCAAAGGTAGAAGAAGTCATCAAAGGTTTGGCGAAAAGCAAAGCACCAGGCCCAGATGGGTTCTCCAGGAAGCAGAGATCACCTCACAAGTTACTTGACTAACAACCATGTACTTTGCTTCTATTGAATTGACTGCAATTGATCTCTGCTTCCTGTTGTACCAAGAAACTGTTGCTAACCCAATACTGAAGATTCCCCCTAATGTGTTCTTCTTGTCTGATGGAATCCCTACCCAATCTACATTTGTGAAGCCTTTAATATTCACTCCTTTTGCCCGTCTGTACCAAAGACTAAACTAAGTGGTGCCCTTGAGGTATCTCAACACATGTTTAGTTGCCTTCCAATAGAGTTTGGTTTGCTTAACTAAGTTGGTTAACTGCAAAACACATGTTTGGTCATGTGTTCACCAAGTACATAAGTGAACCCACAAGATATTTGTAAATAGTAGCCTCCACTACTTCACCTGAAGTAGCCTCTTCCTTCCTCCAATTCCTTGTTAGAGGAGTCTCCATGGGTTTGTTTCTCTCTATGTGGAACTTATTCAGGATCTTGTTGGCATACTTTCCCTAAGAGACAAGCAGTTGCCCATCTCCATGCCATAATTCAATACCAAGGAAATAATACATGAGCCTAGGTCCTTCATCTCAAATTCTCTTTCAATATCCTATTTGCAAGATTTAACCAACTTCTCATCAGCTGTTAGAATTAAATCATTGACATACAATACTATAATCAATAATTTACCTTCAAACACAATATGGTAAAGGTTTTCATCTGCTTCCATTTTGTTGAAGCCCAACCTAGTGAAATAGTTGTTGATCCTAGTGTACCAAGCACAGGGTACTTATTTCAATCCATACAATTCTCACTTCAATCTGCACACATGTGACTCTTTGTTGAAGGTCTCAAATCCTTCTGGATGCTCTATGTACACCTCTTCCTCAATCACTCTATTGAGGAAGGTTATCTTCACATCCATCTTATGTATCTTCCATCCCATTTGCACTGAAAGTGCTAGAATAAATATGATTGAAGAGTACCTTACTAATAGATAAAATGTCTCCTCGTAATCAATTCCCTCCATCTGAGAGAAACCCTTGCCCACAAATTTGGCCTTGTGTTTCTTGACACTCCCAACTGTTTCTTGCTTCACCTTGTAGATCCACCTAGAACATACCACTAATTTCTCCTCTCATCATGGAACAACTTCCCAAGAATTGTTCCTGATAATGGAGTCATACTCCTCTACCATGGCATCAACCCATATTGGTTTTTGCACTGCTTCCTCGAATGAGGATGGCTCAGTCTCTACACCCTCACTCATCAGATCCATGTATCCATTATACCAATCTGGTGACCTCCTCTACATGCACTATGATGTGGGTGCTCCCACATTCTCTCTAGCATCATGCATCAATATGTAATCTTCTCTAGTGTGCTTCCTTCCATCTTTAGATGTCTCTGCATGAGTGGGTGCTTCAACTATCTACTTCTTTTCTTATGGCTGATCCACAACATCTTGAGGTTCTTCCTTTGGAGCTAAAATCTCCTCATCTGCATGTAACTAATGCTCCCTTTCAAGGGAACATCTCATGGCCTTATGTTCATCAAACTTCACATATCTACGAACAACTATCATCCTGTGATATGGTAGGTACACTGGATAGTTGTGAGGTGTATCAGTGTACACCACAAATATGCCCAACTCAACTTTCTGATCTAGATTTTTCCTTGCATCCTTGGTATCATGGAAATAAACTGATGAACCAAAGATCCTAAAGTGTGACACATCTGGTTTCTTTGCTGAAAAATCTCCTTCTTGTGTACTCATCCAAAGAATCCAATGAGGACTCATGTTCTACACATATACTGCTATGCTGCATGCTTCAGGCCACAAGTGAAATGGTAGGCCCTGATCATGTAACATCACCCATGAAGCTCCCACAAGAATTGTGTTCTTCCTTTCATCCACCCCATTCTGTTGTGGGTTATGGGGTGCTATTAAATCTCGTCAAATGTCTTATGATGCAAAAAATTTCTTGAACTCATTTAGAACATATTCTCCATTGTTATTGCTCCTAAGAGCCTTCACTTTTCCTGCCAGTGTCTTTCTCAACAAGTGCTTTAAATTCACAAAATTTAGTCCACATATAATCTTTTTTCTGCATGAAGAAAATTCAACACTTACGTGAGAAATCATCTAGAAATATCACATAATACATTTGTTTTTCCGTGGAGGCTATCGAAAATGGTCCACACACATCTGAGTGGACCCATTAAATGATCGCTTGTGCTTGACTGTCCTTATCATGAAAGGTGGCATTGGTGTACTTCCCAGTATACACCCTTTGCATGTATTTCGCTTCTCTAGTGCACCCTTGGGAAGTCCTGTAGAAATTTTTTGCATGATCTTCAAAGCTCCATGGTGCAAATGGACAAATCTTCTATGCCATAATTCACTGATGTCTCCTCTCTACTCCTTCTCTAATTTTGTGCTCAAAGCAACACAGTCTTCTACATCCAAATTATAAAGGTTCTTCACCCAAACCCCGATCTGCTTCACTTTTCCTGTGGCTATGTGATGAAGGAAGGTCTTTCCTTTACTAAATATCAAATCATAGCCATGGTTTTCCTACATAGAAATTGAAACTAAATTCTTCTTCAAAACCATAACATACATCTTTTAATGTGAGAGGAGAACCAGACTCCCCCTGAAAAGTAACAGTATCAATTTTGGTAGCGCTATACCTTCCATCATCTCCCATATCGATGTGCATCTGGAGGTCCTTCTCCTCCAAGTCACTGAAAAATTGTTTGTTTCCCGTCATATGGAATGAGGCCCCACTATCTAGATACCACACACTACCCATCACTGATGTCACCATGCATACAATGAGGATGAAATCCAACTTGAATTGTGAAGCTAGAGCTTCACCCGTCACTCCTCCTGAGGGCTTCTTACCGGCCTTCTTGTGCAGAAACTTCGTGGCATAGTGTCTGAGCTCATGAAAATGAAAAAATTTAACCTTTGACAAGTCCTTCTTCTTGCCTCCCTGACTAGAATCCTATTTGGATTGGGATTTCTTCCCTTTCCGTTTATTTTCCTTACCATCCAAGGCACATTCTCCTCATCATCATGCTTGGATGAGGTCTCATCTCTGGTGTTCCACCTTATCTCTTCTTGCACCAATCAGACCATAAATGCTCCCACTTTGGTAGATGCTCCCTCTCATTTACCAAATCCTGGTAGTTGTGTTAGCTCTTGGGGAGGCCTAGAAGTGTTAGGCTAACCATATCATCTTTAGCAACTGTGATACCAACACTCCCAAGCTCATCCTGACATTGGGTGAACCTTCTCAAGTATTGTGGTATTGTGTCACCCTTCTCCATTTTGATCTTCCAAATTTGGTGTATCCTTCCAGTGGGGATTCAACACAATATGATCTCGAACTCTTTCTAGTATGATCATCCTCACCTTTTCCACACACTTCATCCACTCTACCAGATGTTTAGCATCGATTGTTTGAGGCTTAGGAATATCATTGCCTATGAATTCCTTCAGCTTGTTGTCTTCCAAAACTTCCTCCATCATGTCCTTCCAAGTAATATAATTTGAGTTACCCTCAAGGTCATACTCGAGTCTCAATCCATAAAACGAAATCATGTTGCCTCTGAAGAATGATCTTGCAAATTCAATTTCACCTGCAAAGACTAACTCGTATTCTTCTCATCTAGTGTGATTTCAGTTGTGATACCATGTAGCAATTCCTTGTAGATTCAAACTACTTAAGTAATTTTCTGAAACAAAAGACTTGAATCTACTCTACTCGTCAATGGAAATAATTAATCGATCCAGAAATCACAAAGCATACAAGAGAAAGAATTCAATCAACACATTACATAATGATTTCTTGCGGAAATCCACAGCTAAAAACCCCTACTATCTGTATATTGCATTAGTCAGAAAAAATGAGAAGATTACAATGCTTTTCTCAAGCCCGAGTAACCTCTACACTATCTCTATCTGTCTCACAGCTTCCTGGACAAGCCTTGGCCAAGCCTTTTCTGCTTTCCTAAGTCCCTATTTCCTTGCAATGTTTCCTTGGGAATTAGCCGCTATTAATTAGGGAAATTCCTTAATTGGAATTTCACAATCCATCATAGACCTTCGCCGAACTGCATGCACCACCTATACAATTTGGATGATTATCAACTAATAGTACATTGCCCTTGAACTCCAATATCAACTGGGTAACTCTCAAATCCCACATGCATGAGTTATTTATGACTAAATTATCAGTTAACTAGTTGAACACATGAAGCAACACCCCATTGTTAGACCTCCTACTAGTTCATCCATCAGTTGGAACTAGTTTAACTGACTTTAACTAAGTTAAATGGAATTTATTAATTACAACTCAAAATAAACTCAGCAAGGGCTCCTATAAAGTAGGAGATGCTCTACATGACTCAAGTTAGACCCTCAAATTGAATTAACTAAACCAACTAAGTCAAATTAACTTAGTTAACTCGTAAACGTTTTCTTGTGATGTAGAATTTTTCTCATAATTTAATTCAAGGAAAAATTAAATCAGGATTTCTCTTATTGCGTTTTCAACAAAACTTGTGTATGAAGGGTATGAAACTCTTATCCATAAGGCTTTGGAAGATAGATGGATTATAACAAATACCAAAAATTATTTGTGGAAACTCATATTGACCTTTGTGCGTTCTAAAAGTCATCCTATGGATTTATATTTATTTCATTTTGATTTGGTGGTATCTTGAATGTAGGTCAAGCTAAGTGGAAAACTTTGCTCCATGTAGTTCATCTAGGAGACTGTCAATAATTGGGATATAAAATGTGTCCTCGATCATCAACTTGTTGAAATCCCTAAAATCACAACACACGCACTAAGTTTCTTCATTCTTTAACGTCATGACTACGGGCGATGAGTAAGGCCTTATACTCGGACATACAGTCCTTTCCTTTGACATTTTGTAGATGATATTTTCTATTTCATTATTTTGTTCAAAAGAGTGTTGATAAGGATGTACATTCCATGGTTCACTTATTTGAATCAAGGGAATTCCATGGCCATGATATCCTTAAGAAAGGGATAAACCCTTTGATGTCTCAAAGACATAATGATGTTTATCAAAGACCAGTTATAAATATGTGTGGATTTCTTTATTCATGTTATCCATAACATGTATGACATTAAATTGGGAAATAATTCCAAGTGACATATCTTTAATAACTTCTCCATATGATGATAGTTTAATATTTCATGGGATTGTACCATATTCCTTTGAAGGGTGTGTACATGTCCCTATTTAACAAAGCTCATATAGAGTTCTTTGAAACCCTTGTGACTAGTCTCAATGCGCATATCCATTTTTCCCCTAATACTATAACAAAACTACCCATGTCAATGGAAAATGGATGGGTTTGAGTTGATAATCTCCCATTTGGACATTGAAATTCTTACATATAACCCCACATTTCATCATACTTCCATTAGTGATCAGGATTTGAAATTTGTGCACTAGGTGTACCAAATAATGGTTTTTTTCTCCCACTCTTTTTCAAGTGAAATTGTGAGTATTTCCACTATCAACTAGGATTATAAATTTCAATGCTTAATGTGGCCCATTACTATCAAGGTTTTTGGAGTTGAAATGCTTGTTAATGCATGCAAGTTTTGTTGGTAGTAAATGGAGGTTTTTCCCAAATTTTAGTGTTGGGATATTCAACTTGTAATTCCTATTTGTCTTTGGTATTTATGTCTTTAGTCAGGGATTTATTGGTCATATAATTTTGGAGCAATTTATGTTCTTTAAACTTATGACTTGAAGCATATTTTTCATCACAGTTATTGTAGAGTTCACATCTTTGACGGTATGCCATTTCTGTAGAAGACAACCTTTATACTTTTAATGGATGAGTAGGATTTGTACTTGGTGAACTAATTTGGGAAGGAAAAGTATGAAGAATGAGTTATAGTTTCTTTTATTTGTGCATTAATCACCATCTCAACTTCTAGGGCCCTCTTTGATGCTTCTAACCATGTAGTAGGACATTGCATTCAAACTTGTGCCAAAACCTGCCCCTAAAGGCTATTGAAGAATCAAGGGAAATTAGGTGTAGTGTGATTCTTCTTGACGTGATAACAATTTTTGGATACTTTTTACTTTTTCGTGTTAGCTTAATCTTCTTCTTATTATTATTATTAATGCATGTGTGTGTACTTCATCAAACTGCTATAAAAAAAATAAGAACAAGAACACAAGATGTTGGCTCTTGGCCAGGGCCAAAACCTCTCTTCTCTTGAGAGGAAAACACTTCGGTAAATTTCTCTTATTGAAGCTTCGTATTGATCAATGCCAAACCCTAGACCCTTTACTATAATTTCCTCCAATCATAAGTCAAGTCCTTTCTCCTCTTCGCACTTAGTTCCCCGACACTTAATCTTCCTTCTTCCAACACTTTTTCCTCCTTCTTCTTCCAGACTTCACTCTTCTTCCAACTGTTGGGAAACCTTGTTGCACTTGCTCTAGATAATATGTTTCTCTTCTATGCTTAGAGATACCCTTCAATTTTGTAGACACATTCCTTAAAATGAGATCCATTTTGAGATGTAGTTGTAGACTGAAGTGACTATACAACAGCCCTAGATTCTCGCACATGTGGGAGGTTTACTTGATGTTGTATACCCTTCTCTCCTTCCCTGGAGTACCCTTCTTCTAAGCTTGAGTAGGAGGCCTTGTAGACCTAGATTTAACCCCAAACAGTGAGATATGGTTGATTTTTTGTTGTTGTTGTCATAATCGTAGAGACAACCTTCCTTTCCTCACATGTGTGGTTGTAACTAGCCCTAGAATAGTTCGGTTTTTTTCCTCCTTAATTTGCTTCCTTGGAGACCCTTTACTTGTCCTCTTATTACCGTTTTCTCAGCTTCCTACCTTCACTAATTTCAGAGGTGATTTCTTGACGTTATAGTGGAGTGGACAACCTCTATATATAGAGGATTGTCCCTTCTTTTAAGCCAATTAGAAGTCTGACTTGAAGATTGTTTGCAGGCCACTTGTTATCTTTGCTTCAGATGGATTATTTGGTGGTGTCACATGCTTGGAGGAGACTTAAATTTTCCTAGAGGGTTATTATTTAACTCTTATACAAACATATACATGGAGTAACATTCCCTTAAGGTCTTCAAAATTTTCTTTTGACCATTTGACTCACGTATACCACTTTAATATGTGCTATACCGATTTCAATGAGCAAGAAACTCATTGACATATATTATAAAAATTATATTCCATTTCTTGAATAAATACAAATATCAAAAGTACATTTATGAATACCGCACCTAGTTACATTTCCTTCAACAATTCCTCTTAACTAGGGAGGTATTCATACAACATTACAAGGTGTTTTGGCTATGTTGCAATCTTAAATAATTCACATAAGAGAAAATAGATTGGCAATCCATCTGTTATAGCATCATATCAATTGACATTGTCAAAGTGCAAGGCCTTGACTAACAACTCCATCTCTTCATGAGATCATGAGCTACAATGTTGGTGAGATCAATGATTTATAAACACCTTCATCATTGTCTCTCAAGGTACATAACCACCCAAGTGTTCGCTGAGCATGACCTTCTAGGAGTATTCTTGTCTTGGGTTCCCATCCATCAAAGAGTAGTGGTCCTCTTGCCTACTCTTGTCTTGGATTCCCTACACATCCTCAAAGAGTATCGGATGCCAGATGATTACCCAATCCTCCCATTCTTTCTTTCCAAGTGAATACAAGAATGTTGTGTCTATCACTTCCTCTCAATTGAGGAAGACATGCCCAAGTATCCTCTGACAAGGTACTTGTCCAATTTCCTTTGTAATTGGGAACTTGTTATAACTCCCTCTTAACTAGGGACTTGTCCATTCATCAGCAACGTCTTCTTCATGGGTCCTTCAACTGCTTGATCTTCTTCCTTGCTTTGATGTCATGAATTCTTGGTTTGAACATCCTTTTGGTAGGGAACCATCCATCGATCACTTTCCTTCCTGGTTTGTCATGTCATTACTTTCTTTAGAAAGTGGTATTCTTGTCATATATCGGGATCTCTTGCCATATGGCTACTCCTTCTTTATATTGTCCATGCTTTGAAATATTCTTCTCATGGATGCTTCTATTATCACAAAAAAATTGATCATCTAGCCTAACTTACTAGATGGGTCGAAGTACACCATGTAAATCCAATTTTACCATATTAAAATTGCTTTCACTGTGAGAAATTACCTAATAAACCACCTTTATTAAGTAATTTATAGTTAAACCCATGAAGAATAATTAAATTACTTTATTTTCTTCTAGGAATAATTAATTTAACCACTGTTTTTATTATTCCTTATCAAATTTGACCCAATCATGAAAAATAAACAAATAAATCATTATTTATCTTATTTTTCTCTAAGAATAATTAATTAATCACTAATTAATTATTATTCTTTATTAAATTTGACTAAATCCCTTAGGAATAATTAAATAAATCCTTATTTGTTTATTATCCACTAACTAATTCATTGAGATAATAAATAAATCATTTATTTATTTATTATTTCTAAATAAAAGTTTAAATGCTTTTTCCCTCCTAAACAAATATAATAAAACATTCCGCCCACGGGGCTTTGGAATGACGGTGAATGGGTGCACTGTTAAGGAACTCCTTGCGATAGGTCACTGGTTCAAATCCCCCGTGGGTGCTTACCTACCAAAATATATATATATATATATATATATATATATATATATATATATATATATATATATATATCTACAAAATAAAACATTCCAAGTGGTAATTCCAATAATGGGATCAATAATATTTTTTTTATTGCTAATTATTCAAGGATAACTCAATATTTTGTTATAAATAGCAGGGTTTTCCATTCATTGTTCACTTTTGATGATTTTCATTGTTGCACTCACTCTTGTAACTCTTATTATTTTCATTGTCACACACCACGTTTTGTTGGCTTTATGCATTATAGAGGAGAGAGACTCTACAGAAGCTGAAAGTGTTTGAGGATAGCCAAGAACCAATCCCATAGAGGGGGACTAGTAATATATATTTTTTCCCTTCACAGGTGTTATAATAAAATCATTCTTTACATATCTCGTTTCCATTGGATGTTTTGGGGTTATTACTCTTTATTTCACTGTTTAACCATGATTGTAGCATAGATCAGAATTTTGGCAGGTTTTGTTTCTGTCAATAGTTGCAAATCTACAATGTTTCGCAGTCATTTCTAATGTTGAGATTGTTTGTCATCCATGATCTTAAGTGGGTTATTTTCGTACATCATTGAGAAGAAAACAGTACAACAAATTGGTGACTTCGCTGGGTTTTATACTTCAGATCCAGAAACCTGGGTGACCTTTGGTTTTCAGCTTAGGGTTTCTTCTTTTTTCAATTCTATTAATGTTTCCTAGTGTTTTAACCCTAGATCTGATAAATTTTTAACTTCTGTAAGCTTTCTGGTTGTTTCCGCAAGTCACAAGAACCAGTCGCGGCAAAGGCGACACTTTTTTTTCTAAAATTTCTAAACCATAAGTCTCAGACTAGAAATCACATTTTTCAACCCAAAAGGTGCAATCTCGGCTCAAGAATGCAACTTTCTGCCCAAAACATGCGATTTGGGCTCAAGAACGCAACTTTCTACCCAAAAAGTGCAATTTCACCAAAAAACAGGTCAGAACCTGCGATTTCTGGGTTTTAGGTTTTTTCTCAGATCTGTTTTTGGGTTTTGCTGAGAGCTATCTACTGGGTGTCTAGCCTCTATCTCGTCCTACTTAGGCCTTGATCCATTCTATTTTACTCATCGAAGTCGAATTTATCCACTCTTAGGGTTTCTAGTACACTTCTGCCTTTTTAGGAGGAGTTTATCTGAGTGAGAAGTCTGAGTTTCTGCAACACTTTCAGCCACATTTTACAGATATGTAACCTTTTGTTTCAGATCTGATAAGATAGGTTTCTACCATCCATAGTTTCACATTCAAACTTGTTTGGTCATTCCCTTAGGGTCCCATCAATTTCCCTAAGTGTTTCACCCATTTCCCTATATTTTTGTAGCGATCTTCCCCTCTAGTTTTTTGCTATTACTGCACCACTTTCGAGCAGCTTAGAGTCACTTGATCCTAGTCACACCAACATTCATATCTCTTGATTGTTTCAGTGTATTTTCCATCGGTTTAACCACCCAGCAGTACAATGCTTGCAAACCCTATTTGGGTGGGGTTTAGTTAATTGTTTTGTTGTTTATTTTCTGTTGTTTATTTCGGTTTATTTACAGCAAGATTTTTCTTCTTTTTTACAAAGATGATCTAGACTTAATCAATTAATACACTTGCACACACAAGAACACCTTAAGTGAAGGGCGCTTAGTTTACACCGCCAAGCCAAGACTTAACATAATAAATTTATCTCACTGCATCAGAGACATAAGATAGCCCTCTGAGTCCCCATCTTGACTCTTCTCTTGAATCCTCATCTGATTCTAAACCTCCTTCACCATTTTCTTGTTTCGTGTGTCCTTCCATCATTTCACCACCAAGGCGTGATTCGTGGAGACTATTAGGCCTTCAACCTCAGTTTCTGCTTGGGCGTATTACTCCTCCCCGTCGGGTTCAACTTCATAGCCCTCTGAGTCCCCATCTTGATTCTTCTCTTGATTCCTCATTTGATTCTGAACCTCCTTCACTGCATATCGTCACCATGTCTAGACCCATAGCTGGTGCAGGACCCCAATCTGGTGGCGGCTCCGTTAATATACCGATGGTCACATCAGGCGAAATAGTCTCAGGAACAGTTCCAGCAGCCCCCATGCTCCCTTTTATGGTTGGGTTAAGTCTACCAAATCTTAACCAGTTGATAAATGACCCCATACACCATGATGTTGATTGGCCCTTTATGCCGACTAAGCTTCCCTCAGAAATCCCAAAGTTTGAGGGTTTTATTGGAGAGGATCCTACCAACCATATCCGATCCTTCCATATGCGGTGTTCATCCAACTCCATAACCAATGACTCCATTCGTCTTCGGCTCTTCCAACGCACGCTCACTGGAGACACTACAAAATGATATGTAGAGTAGCCTGCCACTTCTCATTCATTTTCGCGATGCTTGCTAAAGTGTTCTTTTCCTATTTCCAGTTACCTCTCCCGAATGAAACTGATACTAAGCTTTTGACCACATTCTGTCAATCCTCTGCTACTTGCCTTTTTGACCATTTTCAAGAGTGGCATCGAAGGAGGAGCACATGTTGTGCACCACCTTTCGAAGACCGTGTTTATCTAGATTGGTTTCTCAAGAGCCTTTTATCCCCCATCGGGAAAGATGTCGCGTCCCATTTTCCTCAAACCGAGGAAGAATCTCTCCATACCGCTTTGAGATATGATTTGATCTATGCTCAATCAGGTTATGTCTATATCGTTATTCCAGACCTCCCTCGTCCTGGAAGTGCTAATGCATCGGGGGAATCTCATGTCACCGACAGTATCATTGGGTCCATTTCACACTCTTCGCCATATTCTCAGCATAATTATGGCTATCCGCAGGGGGCACCACTTCCTCCAACATTTATGCCCCTCCTACTAGCAACATGTTTCTAGGGCCCCAACCCATTTATCAAATTTTTACTCCTTCTTATGCATAGCCTAGCACTTCAGCCCCTCATGCATTAGCTTTGCCACCTCCCATGCATCCTCAGCCTCAACAGCCACCACCCCCTCAGGGTCAGGTGTTTGCGTAGCAGAGTGATACTAATCCCTAGAATTTGAAGAAAAATAATAAGGGGAATGGTAACAAGGGTAACCAGGGTAACCAAGGTAACCAACCTAGTGAATCCCATTGGAACCAGCCTAACACCAACAACTAGCAACAAGGCGGTCAGCCCAAGAGAAGCAAGCCTATTCGTACGAATAAGCCTTATGCATGTTGTGGTGTACATGGCCACTACACACATGAGTGTCCCCTTTTACCCCAGATGTGCCAACTATGGGAAGCTCAAGTAGCTTCTCGAGGTCCGCAATTGCCTCAGAATCCTGCGCCACCTCAACCGGTTGTGCTCACAAATCCTTTCCCTCGGCAAGGATTTATTGCTGCTCAACCCCAAACATGTCAAACATCCCACCTCCCCCAACCTTCTGGTCTCGATGACTACTAGATCCTAATGATGAACTTTGATGAGGTTAACCCCTCCAATATCAACCTCCAAACACAGTCGTGCCAATATGACAAGCCCTCCACTTCATCAGTTATCGAGCCCAAAACCAAAGTGTCCACTGAGCCTTTTACCACACCAAATGATCCTTTACAAATCCCACAACCTAAAGTTGAGGCCATTCCCAATATCCAAAAAGGACCATTACATCGTAATGCAGCTTCTAACGTAGCTGCCCATACATATAGTATAGTAGATGACTTGGCACAATCACCTACCGCCATGTCAACACTAGAAGTCCTCCAGTCATGCCCTTCCCAAAAGAAGGCTCTACTAATTTCCTTGGGTGCAGTGGATCCTTCCGATGATCGCTTGATTGTCTTTCCGATTGATACATCAAAGCACCCCCCATTACATTCATCTATTGCTTTCCAGATACCAGTTAGAGTCTGTAATGCCATCACCTCCAAATGCATTATTGACGAAGGTGCATCCACCTCTATGATGTCCACTACTGTTTGGAAACAACTCAAGTCACCTGACTTGTCCCCCTCCACCATCACCTTGCATGCATGGGATGGACACTCCTCCCAGCCCCTTGGCATGTACCGCAACTCTCTAGTGACCCTTGCGGGAAAGACTGTCCATGTTGATATCGAAGTCATCAATGCCCCTCTGGATTATAATATTCTCTTAGGTTGTAGTTACACATATGCCATGTCAGTTGTCGCGTCTGTGGTGTTCCAAAAGATGTGCTTCCCCCATCAAGGGAAGATTGTTATCATTGATCATTTGACTTACTACCAGCTAGCATCCGTGACCTCCCTCGAGTCCATCATCTTGTTGGTATCCGATAAACAGTCGTCTAGTCCTTGCACCAGTGTCTCACCTAGAGTTTATAAAGATTCATCATTGTTGGGTGCCTTCCTTGGTCCTCCCCCTCCCATTTCTGAACCTACTTCCATGAGTGTTTGCATGTTACAAGCGTCACAGTATTCCCTTAAGTAGTCCAGTACACCTGATCAACAACCAGCTCCCTAGCATCCTGTTGTTTCTCTTCCAGCTAAACCCTATAGACCCACTCCCCCGAGACCTCCTCCGTTTGTGGGTGCCTCTCCTATGTTCCCTCTAGGAATTGTTCCTCCAGGTCTCAACCATCCAGGAGCTATTCCGCCAGGGCATTAACTTGCTAGCCATATACCTTTCTTATTCCCCCCTTCGGAAGTTTTTTCCATACTTGTCATGGCTTCACTTTTCCTTTCTAACATTACTCTCAGGATCCCAGTATGGTAAATCGATCCCCTACAAACATTCTGCTTGGTCAACCATGACCTTATCATGCTTTGACCCTGGCTCAACCGGTCCCCATGACCCCTGTTGCTGCTTTAGTACCATCAACACCTCAATTGGTCTTCATCATGTAGTCAGTCTTCCTCCCATCCGCCCATATCCCAGCTTGATGAGGACACCATGGAAGCTATATCTACCCCTGATTACCCCTGCACTTAAGTAAGGGGGCATTTCTCCAAGAGGATTTCAAAGGCCATCTCCTTCCTAATTCTCCCAATGCGCTTTACCTCCAGAAATTTTTCTCACAACACATCCCTTTGATTTGTGTGTCTTTATTTCTGCCATGTAGCTAGGTAGATTGCATCATCTCATTCGTTGTCTTTTGCACCTTTCAAATGGATCCATCATCCACACTATATATCGGCCATGTCAATGGTGCGATTCGCTTCTCCCAGAATCTAGCCTCAGTAGGCTAGGCCATTTTTACCCCCTTGCATACGTTTGTCCTTTCAAACAGCATGTGCATTGGATCTGCCACCAATAATCAGGCCGAATATGAAGCAGTGATAGATTTGTTAGTCGATTCCCTTGCTCATTGCATCCTTCATCTTCATATTCATTTATATTCCTTGCTACTTGTCATGCAATTGAATGGTGTGTATCACGTGCATAACCAAGTCCTATTTAGAAAATATCTATAAGTGAAGCTATTAGTACGTGAATTTAAAACCATTACATTCATTCATGTACCCAGAGCCCAAAATCACTATGTAGATACCATTGCAGATACCATTGCAAACAACATTATAGATTGGAATTTATCACATGTATACCATAGAAGATAATCACATAAATGGTGAACCATCATCGTCATATAAAATGCATAATCATATTATGTATCATAAAAGTGTTTGGAGCCATAGCTCTAAATACATCCAGTACGTCCGTAGCATACTAGGGGGGCACATAGGCCCCTATATCTCCTTTGGAGGATCTCGTGCCAAGTTGGGTCAGGATGCTTGAATCCTTTTTTCAAGCAATCAAAACACAATGGTGCTCCACAAACTCCTCCTGTTAAGGGGCATAATTCCCACCTTTGCATACCAGATCAGTATGATTCCCATGCTTGGGGGCATGATTTTTTTCCCCTGGCCATCTTCTCACATAAGTCTCGGCCTAGATCCCACTGGATCTAGGTATGGTTGATTATCCTCCCATTCCTTGGATAATTTTTCCTACTAGCATCTCTAGTGATCCATATGCACATTGCATATCGTAGACGTTTGATACCATATCTTCAAATATTCTACTCTATTACCACCTAGTCCCCATGTTTGACTTAGTGGGTGAGGATGATTCTAGACCTCCTCTAGTAGTTCATTCTCATTTTCCTATTCCCTTAATTCTTCGCCAAGAACCATTGTTCCAAGAAGCATTAAGGCCATATTTAGACAAGTAAGGCCACTTGCTTGAAAGTTGTAGATCCCGATTCCAATCCCACGTAGATCTCGATTACAATCTTCGTACCTCAGTTTGATGAAACGTCAACACCGTTGGAAATCTCTCACCGAGCTCTATAATGGGTCTTCTTCAGTTTTTGATGATTTGACACTTCACCTAGAAACCATTTTTCTAGAAAGGTCACTTCGTCACCTCTCAAAATTGGATTTCATCATAAAGAGATACTTGTACTTTGAGGTCCACCTCATCTTAATACTTTTTGTACCATATGTCACTCTTCATCATGAGTAACCATCATTTACTCATGTTTTCATGGTCCCGACTAGGCCTAGTCTGTGTGGCAACGTTGTCGATTCATCCTTGTTCAGAGCATCCGCGAAGAGACACCCTTGCATCCTTGGAGTCTATTTCCTGTCCCATCATCTCATGCCATAATATTCCGTCCATATTTTCATACCCTCCATCCTTTGTTGCCCATTTTGGCCTCCAGTCATACTATCCACATCCCCTGTGGAGTTGAGTCAGTTACTGCCAGGTCAACCATACACTTTATGCTCTCACAAGGGTAGTCGTATGTTTGTCCCTCAACCCACTTTTCCTCATTGTCCCTGGTGTCAGTCCATCAGTCAAATTACTATTTTCCCTTGTGCTTTAGTTAAGGTTCCTCATTGCCTCATCTATCACGAACCAAATTCTGTCGACATCAACTCATTTATTCCATAAGATGGCCTAGAGGGCAATGTATCTTGGTTCCAGCTTCCATTCTTGTTTGGTGCCTTGTATTGAGCAGAGGGTCTCATTATTTCCCTTTGACTTGGTCATTTCATGTTCATGATCCATACACTTGATGGTCCAGTGATGCAGCAGATTGTACAAATGATTCCCGGGTGTGTGTGAGATGTTTCAGACCTCATGAGGGGGTGGCCCTTCAAGTAGCCCCCCACATCCCTGGATGCATAACTACTATGCTACATCCTGAGATGTAGTTCCATAGAGTTGATGGGTTCGGTTCCTATTGATCGCAGTGTTCATAGCATGCACATCTCCTCCAGATGATCCATTCAGTTTTGCAGAGCCCTCCCTTTTTCAACAGGGCTTCTTTGGTTGTTCAACCCTCCCTCCCACCTCTTTTTTTAGGGAAGGGACTTTATATCTCATGTACTCAGATATTCTATTCATTCTTGGCACATATTTTTACCAGGTGCATTATGTATATGGGACACATTGTATTATTTTCTGTCTCTGTTATGCCAGCGTGTCATGTACCATTCAACATGTACTTTATTGTTCAGTTTCATATTTATGGCCGAACCATTATTTTTTTACTAAGATATCTCAGTGGGAATGGGTATGCCTCCCCCGCCTCATTGAGTTCTGGTACCACAACATAAAAGGATACTTGCATTATTTTTACCCCCTCTGTCACTATCCTCTCCCATCTTCAGTTTCATTGGCCTCTCTCCTTAACTCCCCTATGTTGTCTAAGTGATTGTGTCTTTACAACGTACTTCAATTATACTTTTTTCTCCTAACACTCGTACGTTGGGGGGCAATCTATTATCACCAAAAAATTATCATCTAACCCAATTTACTAGATAGATCAAAGTACACCATGTAAAGCCAATTTTACCATAGTAAAATTGCTTTCACTGTGAGAAATTACCTAATAAACCACCTTTATTAAGTAATTTATAGTTAAACCCATGAAGAATAATTAAATAAATCATTATTTACTTGATTTCCTTCTAGGAATAATTAATTTAACCACTGTTCTATTATTATTCATTGTCAAATTTGACCCAATCATGAAAAATAAACAGATAAATCATTATTTTTCTCTAAGAATAATTAATTAATCACTAATTAATTATTATTCTTTGTTAAATTTGACTAAATCCCTTAGGAATAATTATATAAATCCTTATGTGTTTATTATTCCTTAACTAATTCACTGGAATAATAAATAAATGATTTATTTATTTATTATTTCTAAATAAAAGATTAAATACTTTTTCCCTCCTAAACAAATATAATAAAATATTCCAAGTGGTAATTCCAAGAATGGGATCAATAATATTTTATTATTGCTCATTATTCGAGGATAACTCAATATTTTCTTATAAATAGGAGGGTTTTCCATTCATTATTCACTTTTGATTATTTTCATTGTTGCACTCACTGCTGTAACTTTGTGGTGAAGTAAAATTATAAGTGCGAACATGAAACCATTCCTCTAGCCCAATAATGGGTCTAGCCACAACATGTACATTATATGGAAAATTTCCTTAGATTAGAATCAATCAATAGGGCCTACCTCTTAGTCGCTTATCCTTCTTGATGATGTCCTCACTTGCACGCTCCAACAATCTCTCGCTTCCTTCTTCAAGCTCCTGAAACAAGTAAACAAAAACATAATAATAGACAAATTGTAATTCAACCTACTTAATGAGTCAAGAAGCATTAAAACACGAATATGTAATATTACAAAACATGTAGGAAATCAATCAATAGTTGCATATATTAATATCAAATAGAGATTACAACCATTCGTCTTCACTCCAAACCAAAAACACTTTCTCCCTCGCACAACTAAATGGCTAAAACTAGTAATAGCTTGCTTTTCTAATCCTGATTTTCACACTAATCACTAGTTTGAGCTTGGGAAGTAGGGAGGTTTATATAGGAAAGATGGATGGGAGATGGATCCTCTTCTCATGGGAGAAGGACTTATCCCTTGAGGTAGTTCCATCATTATAGGGGAAAGGAGCCCAAACTGTCATCCTCGACCCCATCCGGCCAAACCATTTACCAAATTTTCGTCACGGAGCTTCTAGAGATGGAAGCTTCAGCGCTAATTTAAAAGATTTCCATAACAGGACCGGCTCAACTAGAACACAGCTCAGTCGCACCGATCGGCACGGGGAATAGTGCTAATCTCTGCACATCGACGCGGGGGAGACATAGGCCATTAGCATCAGTCTTATAAATTGGGCAAACAGAAGTTTCAGGGGAAATGGTTGTTGCAAAAGTTGTCCTCGTTGTTGCAAGGGTACTTTAACAGTGCTCGGGAAATTACCGAACTGAATCTGGTCGTAGCCAGGTTGGATCTACTACCCAGACAGGATGGTGTAAGGTTGATTAACCAATCCTTGAGAACTGTATGTAACGTAAGGATTTTGGTATTGGACCTGAGCCCCATAAGGCTGTTGATACTAAACATTGTTCGATCCAAATGGACCACTAGGATTCTGAACCTATTGGTATTAGACATTTCTTGATCCAGTAGGGTCAACAGGGTTGTAAATAATACCAGAAGAGGGTTGGCTTATACCAGGCATGTGAGCTTGTGAGATGCTCACATTAGTGGCACCTGACACCATAGAGACATTCAGGTTTTTCCCCCCAGGTGGTGGCACAAATTGGCCACTGACTAACGGGACAAAGGAACTGGTAGAGACAATCTTTGAAATCGTCAGTTTCTACTGACGTGTAACTGGGATTGATGGTACAAGAGTGTTTGGGATGGTGGGTTGCACCGAGATTGAAGTAATAACTGGTTGGGAAGTAATGTTCGTGACAAATGGACCTGACGTAGGTGTGACGCCTGATGCCCAACTAGAGTTATGGTAAAGTGATGAGGCACTCGGTGTGCCCGAAACTAAGTGCCCTAAAGATACATAGCCGGGTGGCAAGCTGTCGAGAATACCTTCTGAATAACGGAAATCCTCGAGAGGGAACTGCAACTATAATTGTTCTCCCTCAACAGCGTGTGGAGTTGAAACTTCGGACTTGTCCGGAAAAGTGACTGGAGCATCGCCTTCAGGTTCCATGTCTGGAAACAAACAACGACAAAAAGCGGAACGTGTACTGGGGGGATAGTTCCAAAGGAACACCCGATTGATCATACAGACTATAAGGGCATTGTGGTGATATCTCAACAACGTCAAAAAGAGGATTCAGAGGATAGATAACTAGTCCAAGCTGATCGTCAGTGGTCAGCGAGTTCTCTAGAGTTTGAATGGGATTATCCGGAGATTTCAGGTCAAGACCAACAGATTACCCTGAATTGAAAGTAGATGGAGGATGAGATGATAATGGTTGAACACTCAAAAAAATTGTGAGTTCAACATTTTGGTCCTCAAATGGCTCTGATAACTCAAGAAGTGGCTCCTCGAAAAATCTTTCAGACAGAGGAGAGGAAGAGGAAATGGGTGAACCAGATGGTTCAGCCACGATGACCTTGTCTTAGCCGACAAAACAAATAACTTCAAGGCTTTAAAATGTCCTTTTAAGGGAACTCATGATTTGGACAAAAATCTAATAGGATGTTTTGGATCGTGGGAAATCAATTATTTAAGGCTCATAAAAGATTGATGTTCTTTCATTTTTTAAGAGTCGAGAAAGAAACAAAGATGACTTTATCGCTTTCGATTGGAAACGATCTCGAAAGGATAAGTGCTCAAATGATCTTTTAAGTTTAATGAGTCAAAAATATCAAATGACTACTCTGGATGATCTAGGTAAATAGGATTACCAGGGAACTGTGAACTACAAAATACCTCCTCGTGAACCAAGAAGTATAAGAAGGCAATCTCCCTGAATGTTGTGTTTGGTGTATCACGTTCGCAAGGCAGGCGACTCGACTTCCTAAGGATAAAAGGATTGCAACCTAGTGGGGTCTCCCATTATATACGCGACAGTACGGGGAGCACAAATCCGTGCTAGCATTGTCTAATGCCGAAGCTAATGACAACTACTAGGTTTACAGATGCCGGAACACGTCTCTAGCCTAGAGCTTCTAGATGTGATCGTTAATGTAAAATGTGCCTTAGGTAAATTGGATTCATTTTAGATTTGATCTCGAGTTAAGTTTCAGTTTTCAAGTCTTAGCAATGCTACTCGAAAAACCTAAAATGAAACTAAATGGGACAAGACCCTTTCAATTCAATGAAATGCCTACATTAGAGAGGGTAGAAACTACTCAATCAAATGCAAACAATCAAGCAACGAAAAACGAAATGATTTTTCACCACTTCACTTTTTCGAAAAAATAAACTAATGAAAAATGCATTCCAATTCCTAATTTCCTGACAAGCACTTATCTATTAGTCATTTCGAAATGAAAAAAAATCTCTTCCTTTTCAAATGCTGATGCAATTCTAGTTTTTAAGAGATGTGAATCATAATGAAGCAACAAGCTAGAATTTCATATTTTCTCATGAAACAACGAAACAAACTTTCGCATACAATCTTCCAATGAAAAAAAAAATCGATACTATGAGCTCTTCAAGCATATGAAAAGATGAAAATAGAAGTTCATTCAGATCGACGAAACTCCGGATTTTCCAAATACAAGACCAACAATGTAATCTAAGACGGAAAAATACATTCAAACTAGTAAACAAAAATTTTTCAAACTTGTGCAAAAAGAGGTCAAAGACGTAAGAGGGACCAAAAAACAAATGCAAGGAGAAAACACACCCACAGCCAGACTAGATGAGTCCACAAGCTGCTGAATGGACGACTAGTTAGATGTCCTAGTGTCGATGGCCACTCAATGAATCAAACAGCAAGATGACAAGCCTACAAGCAAGCAAAACCAAACAAAAAGTAGCTTTCTAATCAGGGATAAAGACATTCAAAAGGCTCACAAGGTAAAAAACACAAGAGCAGAACACACTAGCCAAGATTGGGGTCTAGCCCTAATATTCACTTACAGGAATCAGCATGACTGTCTAACTGACAACAAGCGCTAGAGGCCGGTTGGTGCAATTATTCCTCTGCAGTTCACGTTGATTGGCACGACTGTCAGCCAATTACACGCGTTGTCCGGGGAAACTAAGAAAAAAAATTAAAAAAAGTCAAAACAGGGACCAAATCTGCTACTATGGATTTTAGACTTAGGTGAGTAAGCATGAGAAACGCAACAGAACAAAATGGAAAATGCGAAGCTAGCAAAGTTCTCACGAAATCATGAAATCCAAAACAAACAAAAGAATGGGATCTCCCCGATGGAGTCGCCAATTTGTGGTGAAGTAAAATTATAAGTTCGGACAAGAACAAATTCTTCTAGCCCAATAATGGGTTTAGTCACAACAGATACATTCTATGGAAGAATATTTCCTTAGATTAGAATCAATCAATAGGGCCTACCTCTTGGTTGCTTATCCTGCTTGATGATGTCCTCGCTTGCTCACTCCAACAATCTCTCGCTTCCTTCTTCAAGCTCCTGAAACAAGTAAACAACAACAGCAAAAAAATATAATAATAGACAAATTGTAATTCAACCTACTCAATGAGTCAAGAAGCATTAAGACATGAATATGTAATATTACAAAACATGTAGGAAATCAATCGATAGTTGCATATATTAATATCAAAGAGAGATTACAACCATTCGTCTTGACGTCGCAATCTTCCTCTGACAAGACCAAGTTCCCACACACTTCTGCTAGCACTTCATGATGGCTTCAAACAACAATAGTTTAAAGACTCTTCCCTTTAGGCTTCACTCCAAACCAAACAAACTTTCTCCCTCACATAACTATATGGCTACAACTAGTAATAGCTTGCTTGTCTAATCCTGATTTTCACACTAGTAACTAGTTTGTACTTGGGATGAAGGGAGGTTTATATAGGAAATATGGATGAGAGATGGATCCTCTTCTCATGGGAGAAGGACTTATCCCTTGAGGTAGTTCCATCATTATAGGGGAAAGGAGCCCAAACTGTCATCCTCGACCCCATCTGGCCAAACCATTTACCAGACTTCTATTACATAGCTTCCAGATATGGAAGCTTCAGCTCTAATTTAAAAAAAAAAATCCATAACAGGACCGACACAACTAGAACACAGCTCAGTCGCTACGATCGACGATGGGAATAGTGCTAATCTCTGCACATTGATGTGATGGAGACAAAGGCCATTAGTGTGTAAATTGGGAAAAACAGACGTTTCAGGGGAAATGGTGCAAAAGGGAAATGATTTGCTCATGAAGAGGGACATAATGGGAGTTTCTCCATGAAGGCAAAGCATGCGAGGTTCACTATAGAGGTCCTCCAGGATCAAGGAATGGGGAGTACAGGGACAGTGACAAAATTCTATGTAACAAACTCTGATTATTTTCATTGTTGCACACCATATTTTTGTTGGATTTATGCACTATAGAGGATAGAGACTCCACAGAAGCTGAAATCATTTGAGGATAGCCAATAAATCATCCCATAGAGGGGGACTGGTAACATATACTTGTTCCCTTCACAGGTGTTATAATAAAATCATTATTTACATATCTGGTTTCCATTGGATGTTTGGGGTTATTACTCTTTATTTCATTGTTTAACTATGATTGCAACATAGATCATAATTTTGGCAGGTTTTGTTTCTATGAATAGTTGCAGATCTGCAATGTTTAGCAGTCATTTCTATTGTTGAGATCGTTTGTCATCCATGATCTTAAGTGGGTTCTTTTCGTATATCATTGAGAAGAAAACACTACAACAACTTCTTTGAACTTGCTTGTTCCCATGCTTCGGTCGAGTATCCCTTCATGACTTCATCTTGTGATTGCTTCAACATTAAGTTTTGTTGGATGGATTCCTTCATCATGATATCTTTGTAGAGAAGAATAAGTTATCTGCACCTTTTGTATCTTCGAGGCTTTCATAGGTGTCCAGGTTCTTTCCTTCCTTTGTCAGAGTTGTCCTACCTTCTTTCGAGAGATATCTTCAAAGTATCTTGTCAGATAGTTATTCTTGGTGATCATGGTGTTCTTCACATGCTTGATCTCTTTCTTCATTTACTTATTCATGGATAGGTAGGTCAAAACTTGTGCTCCTTGTGGGGGCACTTCTTCATTGATTGCTTCTAGGACTAGTCAGCATTTCACTTGCTTCTTAGTTAGAAATATTATACTCCTTATGTGAGTATTACCTTTTGTCAACCTTCATTGCATTGTAGTACATGCCTTCGAGCATGTTATTGGTGAAAGATATTCTTTCATACTTGATCATGTCATATAACTATTCCCATGACTCAATAATGTACATATGATAACATGACTAAACTTTGATGCATACATACCTCATATCGATTCTCCTTTCATCATCTTAGCTTCATTTGGTTGTCCATGGTGTGGCCCTTCTTGCTTCATCTTAGCTTGCCTTCATATCATTGTTTTATTGAATCCCATGAATGAGATTCCCAATGAGACATTTGCTTTTGTTTATGAATCTTCCCTTGAAAATTCCATCATAGGATCTTGAAGACCCTTACCATACAAATGTTCCTTACCTTTTGATGATGGATGTTTTCTAAGATTCTTAATCATGATCAATTTTCTTTCATTGTGGATGAGGTCCTATTGTAGGTATGTTCCTTCTACATGAATATCTTGAGCTATATCTACCATGCCCCTATATTCTAGAAGATAATTCTAACCATTCATTTTGTTCTCATTTATAGATGCTCTTTCTACATGAGTGTATAGAACTCTATGTACTTCATGCTTTTAGATTCTAGAAGATTTTTCTAGCCATGCAATTTTATTATATTCCTACATGATCCTATGGTACTCAAAACTTTGAAAGAAGACTTTAAGTAAATAAGCACACTTAGTCATAGAAGAGATCTAGAGGATCTTCCTTCTTTCACTTCTTGTCTTCTTCTTTCATTTCTTGAGTCACATGAGCTTCTTCCCCTTTTCTTTTGTTGTTATTGTCCTTCTTTAGTTTAAGACAATTCCTTTTTGTAGTGTCTATATTCTTGGCATCCATAGCTTTGGATTTTGGACATATCTTTGTTGTTTGCTCTTCGTGGACCAAATTTGCCAAATTTTCCCTTTCTCTTGGCCAAGGTAGCAAATCCTTTCTCATTTGATCCCACATCTTCCTTGGCTTTGAGTCTAGTTTCATTTGTTGTACATAGAGACCACATTTCACTTAGTGTGGTATCTTCCTTCTTGGCATATATGCCCCAATCCTCACGTAAAGCATTGAGTACTACAGTTGTCATTTCTTTGTCAGACATGACTTCCCCTAGCTCTTGAAGTTGATCTCTCATCTCAGAGATCTTCATGAAGTAGGTAGCTATTCCTTCCTTTGATATCTTCATCTTGTACAACTCATTTCTTAGAGATATCACTTCTCCAATTGTGGTTATCGAGAATAGCTCTACTAGTTTATCATAGATTTCTTTTGATGTTTCAAATTTGGAGACATAAGGAATGAGAGAGTCCTCGATAGATTCTATTAGAATCCTCTCAGCTCTTGTCTCACCCTTATTGTACTTGGCTAAGGCTTGGGTTTTTTCCTTAGCAGGGATAGTGATATTCCCTTTGACATGTTCTAGAAGTTCATTCTCCTTGAGAAGTAAATCAGTCCTCTTCTTCCATGCAAGAAAGTTATTGGTACCTACCATTTTGTTGCTTTCCTTGCAAAAAGACATTGATGTATATTCAAAAGGGGACATATACTTACTTGATAGATCTTTAGATGTAGTGGATTTTCTTTCTCCTTGAAGACTTGATGGCTTTCCTTCCTAGGATCTTGATGTTCTTCAAGTTTCCTTCTCCAAGTGGACTTGCTTGATGATGAGATTTGCTTGATGACTTGTATATGACGTATGTACCTCTTTGATCTTCTCTTCTCTGTGGGTGCCTTTATGTAACGCTCTTCTTCTTGCTTTGTAGTCTTCCTTGATGAATGATAGATGGTATACCTTCTTGTCCTTGAAGTGATTGATGCTTCAACTTTGTAGATGTTCTTTCTTGATGAGTGTTCTTGAGATGCCCTTTCCTTGATGTGTCACCTTAGCTCTCATACCATGTTGAAGAATCAAGGGCAATTAGGTGTAGTGTGATTCTTCTTGACTTGATAACAATTTGTAGATACTTTTTACTTTTTCTTGTTAGCTTAATATTCTTATTATTATTATTAATGCATGTGTGTGTACTTCATCAAACTGCTATAAAAAGCATAAGAACAAGAGCACAAGATGTTGGCTCTCTACCAAGGCCCAAACCTCTCTTATCTTGAGAGGAAAACCCTTCAGTAAATTTGTCTTATTGAAGATTATTATTGATCAATGCAAAACCATAGACCCTTGACTAAAATATCCTCCAAGCACAAGTCAAGTCCTTTCTCCTTTCTGCACTTAGTCTTCCTTCTTCCGACACTTCGTTCCCCGGAACTTCATCCTCCTTCTTCTTCCAGCACTTCACTATTCTTTCAACTATTGATAGATCTTGTTGCACTTTCTCTAGATAAGATGCTTCTCTTATATGATTAGAGATATCCTTAACTTATGTAGACACCTTCCTTCAAATGAGATCCTTCTTGAGATCTATGTGTAGATTGAAGTGACTATTCAGCAACCCTAAATTCTCACACATGTGGGAGGTTTACTTGATGTTGTATACCCTTCTCTCCTTCGCTTGAGTACCCTTCTTCCACACTTCAGTAGGAAACCTTGTAGGCCTAGATTTAACCCCAAACAATGAGAGATGGTTGATTGTTTGTTGTTGTTGTCATAACTATAGAGAAAACCTTCCTTTCCTTCACGTGTGGCTGTAACTATCCTTAGAATAGTTCAGTTTTCTTCCTCCTTTCCTTGCTGCCTTGGAGACCCTTTAATTGTCCTCTTATTACCCTTTTATCGTTTTCCTACCTTCACTAATTTTAGAAGTGATTTCTTGACATTATAGTGGAGTGGACAACCTCTATATATAGAAGATTGTCCCTCCTTTTAGGCCAACTTGGAGACTGTTTGCAGGCCGAATTGTTATCTTTGCTTCAGATGGATTCTTTGATGGTCTCACATGTTTGGAGGAGACTTGACTTTGCTTGGAGGGTTAATCTTTGACTCTTATACAAACATATACATGGAGTAACATGCCCTTAAGGTATTCAACGTTTTCTTTTGACCATTTGACTCACCTATAGCACATTAATATGTGATAAACCTATTTCAATGAGAAAGAAACTCATTGACATATATTATATAAAAAAAAACTTTTCTTGAATAAATACAAATATAAAAATTACATTTATGAATATCGAACCTAGTTACATTTCCTTCAACATAGGCCACTACTGAAACATTTTTTATTGAAGAAATATGTTAACTTCTCTAAATTAATGGCTACGTGCTCAATGATTGATTTAAATTCGGTGACTGAACTTATTTGGTGTAACTTGGTAAGTCACCCCAAATAATGAGTATCTCTCTCGAGCATGAAAATCCTTAACAAATTGGCTCAAAACAATGTAGCCTAAATATGTTTTCTTATGTCATTCAAACCATTACCATCTCTATGGATTTAAATATAGGACCATCATCCTCAGTTTCATCATGTCATTAGTAATACCCTAGAGGTAATGTAATTTACCATGTAAGTGATACATCATGACAGGTTAGAATGGTCATAAAACTTGTTTCAATTCCAGCTTAAGAGAATGGTGCCATATGTTATTATCTTGGATTGATCTATTATCATGCAAACCCAAGAAGTATTGTGGATGGATAAATAGTAATGAATTAAAATTTTCTTCTTGGTGTGGCTGAATGTGTTATGAAATCCGATGGTTTTTTTCTTGTATGCCCTAAACTAACATACTCAAAAACTTCTCAATCAACTTTTTCCAATTTTCAAAATTTTTATCTAGATTCTTAGTAAAATCCTCCAACTCATTTATATCGTCCTAACATTGTGTAAGCTAACACTCCTTTAATTCCAACTTGCTTGTATCAGGGTCGTGTTCATGTTATCAAATCTAATATGAGGATGTTTATAGGTATTATCCTTCATGGATTCTCACTAGAAAAAGTTATTGGTTCCTAAGGATATGGGGGTGTTAAACTCTATATATTTTTTATATATGTGTGGGATGTAATAGTAGTACTTTACCCAATATCTTAGGGAACTAAGGAGGCTCAACTGTGGCATTAATTATACTAGTCGACTACCCTGGTACTAGAAGGTGGTTTCCCCAAGTACTATTTTATATGTAGTATAGCAACAAGACAATCAATTAGCTTATCTAATGATAGTAATAGGTATACCTAGCAAAATTTCTATATTCCTGAAATTACGTGGAAGTGATACTTCATATGTTAATATTGTTTGATGCAATACTACTGAAATGGGTACCATTAAGGGTTACAGGGGTTTCCAACCAAATGAAACCATGTGTAGTTCCTATGTGTATTCTTCCTCAATCACAATTTTACCCACTAAATGACAAACCATTGTGTTATTTAAATATGCTTGAATATGTCTTTAAAAAAAATTGAGTTTTACTAATGCTAGAAAAAGATCTTAAAGCCACCAAAAAATAACTTGTGCAAGGTAGGGCTTGAGGACACAAATTATACTATACCTCTTGGATTGGCTATTATGTCCCCAGTTATGAAATTCCATAGCTTCTCTTGATCTAATGGCACTAAATTTACTGAAATTTGTGGTCTCTATAAAAATATATTCAACCCACGAAATTTGCAACCTTTATAGAAAAAAACCTTAGAAAAAGCATGAATAACTTCAATTCCTAGACATTGTTTTGGATGTTTTTTTTTAATTGGGTAATTTTTTTAGATAAATTCAGTTCTAGAATTGGATTCTTCAATTTCTGCATAGAAATTTGTAGAAAAAACATGAATTATGCCATCTTCATTTTGCTACCAAAAACTAGCAAAAGGAATGTCTCTATATCTCACGTTGTGCCAAAAAGCACTCCCAATCTGTGTGAAAGAAAGATATTTGGTGCCCCTTGTAGTGTAACTCACATAAAATATAGTACAAAACCCAAGAACACAAGAAAAATAGAGAGTTATGTTCACTTTCCTCTTCAAGGGGAAAACCTTCAAGAGTAATGCTTCAGTTATAATGACAATTCTTAACCAAACATTACATAACCTTCTACTCTATATATAGATATCCACAGAGAATTATAACTACATATTGTCCCCATATAATGAGTATTAACTAATTATATTTGACTTTATTAATCAAAAGAACCATTATTTCAATGAATGATAATTAATTGATTATTTAATGAGCCCTATTCAAGGAAGGTGGTCTCAAATATCAGTAAAGTATCTGAGGAGGTTAGAGTAAGATTCTAACAACTCTGTGAATTGTGTTTCTAACTACTTGATGCAACATGATGCAATGTTTTTTTTTTCTCGGCAAACTTAACTACTATTGTATTAATATGTACATAAAAACTATACAAGCAAGGTGTCTGGCATCCCAAGGCTAACTGCGGCACATGGGTGCATTTTCAAACAATTACAACTGCCCTGTTGGGCCTTAAGATGTTGCAACAGAATACTAAGACTTTCACAAAACAACCCACGCAGGGGCGAACCAAAACTGACCTCCGGCCCAATCCAACTATGAAACGTTAAGACAAAAAAACTGGAACTTACAGAAAAAAACCATGCAATCCCACAGGAGTTGCGCCCCACAGTAGTATATGTCCCCACTGCCATAGTATAAACCGCAAACTGATCCAGACATAACATACACACTGTCCTCTGTGTGACATAGAAAAAAACGCAATTATGCTTACCCCGAAGCTCGACAAGAGTGCAGAAGACCAAAACACAGAACCACCCTCCGAAGTTATTCCTCCGACTCCACATCCATTGCTGCCAGGTTATGCACCGAATCCGCCTTCTCCATAACTTGAGGCGGGGCTGAGGCCATAGAGCGGTCCGAATTGCTTTCCTCTTTCTCTGACTCCGCCTGAGGCAGTTTCCCTTGACTGGTTGCCGACCCTTCCTCCTCAGAAGACGGCACCTCCATGGGGAGTTTGCCTTTGTCAGGCACAACATTGTCCTCTGCCATGCCCAGAGAGGAGTCTTCAGCATGCTCCTCCTCAGTTCGAGTGAACAGCACCGAGATGTGGGCGTTAAGGCCTGGATTGTCCTCAAACCTGCCCAAAGAAAAAATAACAGAGCCAAAAGCAGGTAGCTTTTGCTCCCCACTGCTCGAGCCTCTGACTTCCATAGATTGACAGGGCTGGATAGGATTGGCTCCCATCCGCCGGTGACAATAGCAACAGCAACAGTGATGGTGTGTGTCAGCAGCTGGAGGGCGAGAGGATTCTCCACGCCAAGTTCCTCTGCGGCAAGGCATTCTCTCCCGCATCATGACCACCAGCAAACATTTTTGCCCTTCCCCACCAGACGACGTCCGACGATGAAGCGGCCTCTTGACAAAGATAAGCTTATAAAGGCTGTGTACCAGTGCGAGGAGCTCGTCCAAATTCTGGTTCGCTGCCCAACATTCCAACCTCTGCTCCGCGCATTGAGGATTATCCCTCTGCCTGAGCCTATAACCATGATAATCTCCCGTCTCCAGGCATCCTCCCTTCTTAAACCGCCCCTCATTACCAATGAAAAGACCCGCCATTAAAACCTCCCGCATGCTAACAGCACTCTCCCCCAACGCCATTAAGTTAGCACAGAGTCCGCATAGGTTGATGCGAACCAGCGGCTATGAGCATTTAAGGACGAAGGGCTATCACGTGGCAGCCCATGGCTGTCATGTGGCTCGTTGCTGCATGTCAAACAGTCACCCGCATCCGGGGAACATGATGCAATGTTAATGCATATGAAACTAAATAATACAAACCACAATGCTAATTCAACATTAGTGCAACTACAATAATTGATGCTAGTGCAATTGAAAATGATGTTCCAATAATGAAAGGAAAAATTCAGTAAGCCCCGATTAATGCTAATACACCCCTAAGTGATGTCTCGCGGACATAATATACATGTAAATGGTGTAACAAAGAAAAAAAAACTAAACCATTGAATCTATCTGTTGTATTGAAATTGTTGTCACAACATACAACACAATACTCAATGTATAGGAAATTAATCGTCATATAATACAACACTATCAAAATGCCAATTTAAGCACACATTTAAATATTCAATGGCATTCCTGTAGAAACCAAGGCCACATAGCTAGCGTTCCCTTTCGCTTAGTTTAATTTAGCTACTAATTTATTTTGTATTGCTATGATGTAATTAGTCCAAAAATTGGTCAAAAGTAATGCTGTTGTCATATTGCTTTTTTTCCAAGATGTTATATAACAATTTCTTTTTTTTTTTATTTTAATGTGTCATCTACAAAGCCAATTGGTTCAAGAACATTAGTTCTTTTCATGGGTGGCATTGTGAAAGATACAATGTAAATTTGATAATGTTAATTGTAACCCGGTACACACTTCTGGGCATGTTAATTTATATTGGCAATGTCATGTTTAATATTATTGAAACAACGACTTATGTGGCTTAGTTGGTTTGAAAAATATTTGAAATTTCAGCAGAAAATTTGGAAATTTTTTTTAAATCATAATTTCAATATTTAAAATATTTAAATCGGGGTACAAACTTCTGGCCATGTTAATTTATATTGGCAATGTCATGTTTAATATTATTGAAACAACGACATATGTGGCTTAGAAAAATTAGATTAAAAAAAAAAAAAAAAAAAAAAAAAAAAATTAAATTAAATTAAATTAAATTAAAATTTTCTCAAATGTAAACATTAAGTAACCTCATTTAATTTTTTGGTGAATTTAGATTTAATGTCAACATCAATGCATTATGAATGCATTATTACCCTGTTGCGGCAAGGAACAATAAGGGAGGATACGATAGGTGAGTTTTTAATATTTCCCCGAGGCCATTGTTCCATCTTCCTTCGTCTATTTTGTAATTCCTTGTGCTCGGAATCTATGCAGTAAAAATCCCATGATTCTTCTGTTTGTCCTTGCTGAAATCTTGTAATCTATTTATCTTGTTTCTCCATTACAGGTGTGCAACCATCCCCCATGCAATCAATGCCAGGAGAATACCATAGGGACGCGGGCCTAACTAGCACTAGTCAAGTGTAGAATTTGATAAGAATGACTATAATTAAAGTTTAAAAACATTGTTATAAAAACGATACTGAGTGGAGGTATTAATTTTTTTCTTTATCACATCTCGGAAAACTTTGAAGTTAGCATCATGATGTCATGTTAAATTTAATAATAATTTAATTTACTTTATCGCTTTCACATGATTTATTCTACCAGTGAATAAACTTTTATCATTCAAAGAGCATATATAAGAGGAAGTTTTACAAATTCAATAAATCAATTATGTACAACAGCGTCCATGGACACATGTTAGAGTAATTGTCGACGAACGAATGCATGACATAATGAATATAAATATTTAATAGCCAGAGCTTCGTTATTTGTTAAACACCGCCAGTTCTGAACACCATCATAAGGTTTCATTCATTCTCACTTGAGATGGTGGTAGCTGGTTGAATTTACGCGACAGAGAATTTAAATTATTTTATTAAAAACAAAATCTACCCAGACCTATGGTACACATGTAATAATGGATCTAGGGTAAACATGCAATAATGATGGTATCCGTCAATATATGAATGACGACCATATTATCATTACGAAATAAGACCCCAAACAATTTAACCAATCAAAATGTAGAAGAATTAGATTTAAAAAATAAAAAATAAATAACTAAATAAATTAGAGTAAGTATATATATTAGATAACATCACTTAATTTTTTTAGTGAATTTAGATTTAATGTTAACCTCACTACATTGTGAATACATTATTACCCTACTTCGACCGGGAATAATAACAACCTAATCACCTAAATTTTGTTTATGTTTGATAAACATATGATGCAACAGGGTGTCAACTCAACTCAGGGGCACATCAACTTAAAATATGACAACCCTAAGCCCATCATCCCTTCCGTCACGAAAATACAAAGAATAAAATTACACGATCAAGTGATGCTAATGGTGATGTTATAGTAGTGGAGTGTGCCAAAACTTTTGATTAGGTGTGGGATAGTGCCAGGTCCATTATTTGGTGTTATGGAACATATAATAGAAGAATGTAATGTCCTTCCATTTTTATAAAAAGGTAAGTAACTTTTGGAACTTTGTTTTTACGAGATAAGGTTTTATAATCATATACAAGATGTCAAATATGATGTGTACTTATTTAGTTAATGTGGTTTTATTTTTTTAACAAGTAAAATATACTTTTTTATCTTTTTAATAGGAGATGATATTTTATATTTTATAGTTGTAGAAATTATTTCAAGTTATGAAATATGATGTATTTGATTAATTTATGTGGGTTTGTAGTCAATTATATATTATTATTTTAATTATAAGAGATATGAGTTTATAGTTATTATGATGTATTTGATTAATTTATGTGGGTTTTAGTTAATTATATATTATTATTTTAATTATAAGAGATATGAATTTAGAGTTATTTAAATATATTAAATATGGTATATTTGACTATTTCATATGGTTTTATAGTGAATTATATTCTTTTATTCAATTTTTTAAAGATGTGACTTTATAGTTACATGAGTTATTTCAAAACTTCAAATATGACATATCACACTAGTGCATGTGGTCTTCTAGTGAATTATATATAGAAAATGTTTCAAGGCATCAAATATGAAGTATTTCATTAGTTTACATGGTCTTCACTTTCTTACTCATTTTTCAGAGATAAGATTTTATAGTCATATAAGTTATTTCAAGATGCCAAATATGACATAATATCTTATTAGTTCATGTGATTTTCTCTTGAATTATACCTTCTTCAGTTTTTTAGATATGAGACTTTATAGTCATAAAAATTATTTCAAGACATCAAATATAACATATTTAACTAACTAAAGTAGTGTTTTGATAAAGTATACTCTCTTTGAATATTGGCCTCACAAAATAATGATTTATGTTCAATTTAATTTGGAAATATTAAACTTTTGGATTTGTTTCCTCCTATTATTTTATTTTTTATTTTTTATTTGGTTTTTAAGTTCTAAAACATTCACTTTTGTGTATTTTGTTCTCATTGGTTCATGGGTACATATATAGTCTAAAGACACCTATTGCTCCGTGCAGATGGGATTTCAATGAGATGACACATGTCCTTATCGGAAAGGGGAAGGATCAATTTTGATTGGAGGGTGTGGGACTCTTTTTCCTCCAGCACTTTGACTCTCATCTTCTACATGCCATGGGTATCCTATGTAAATGGGAATGCAATGTCATCATGTTGATTATTACTACTTATTGTATAGTGAAAGCTAGAAAGAAACCTTTGCCTGTGGTATTTCATGGTGTCATTGAAGGGTTGGAAATCCTATTAGATTCCCTGTAAATGAGAGAAAACTTGCTCCTTAATATTCTAATCTATGTGGGTTTACTAATTTTTATTATTGATAAATTTTACTATTATTGTAATTGGTATATATGTGAATAGTAATTCATTTTTTTTACAATCTAACCTAAATATTTTTTTTACTTGTTTCAAATTATAGGTGTCACAAACCAAAGAAAATGACTTATTGCTCAAACTAGAATTAATCATAATCTATGATGTATTCAAACATTACAATAACTATGGTCACTAATCTATAAAATCAATTAGAAACATTTAAACTAACTTAGCCTATTACATAATTCTTTAATAAAATCCCAAAATAAATTATATAAATGTTATAAAATTATGATTAAAATATTATAATAAATTTGTTAAAATCGTATACTTATTATTTTAATATTACTAATACATAAATGTGTGACATTGATTATTAAATACCCCATCTCCTCAATAATACTACATTAAAAAAATCAATAAACCATATACAATAAATAAATCTAAAAATAATATGACATATTTTTAACATATTCACATTTGTGAGTGAACCAAAAAGACAAAACATAACATTCATTTTAAAACAAAATCACATATAAGATTCCTAACTACATAAAAATCCTAATTCTCACATCTAATTTGATGTTAAATAATTACATCATTATATTCCTTAACGCTGATGTTATATATGTTATATTCCAGAAAAAAAAAAACAAACAAACAAAAAACACATCTTTATGGACCACATATCCAACCTATCTTATCCTATCTTTTCATTTACATGAATAAGGCCATTTTAGAGTTATATCATGTTGGGATATATGAATATTATCTTCGAAATATACCAATGCAAGTTTTACTTAAATTTTATTGGCATTAAATGTTACATCATAGTATTTTTGAAAGACCGAGATTCCATTATCTTCTTGTGAAAAAAATTGACTCGAATCTCCAAGATAGAGTTTTCATATAGAAAGAGGTGGTCATAGTTAGGGTTTTGCATCAACCATCCACGCAAGCCATTCCGTAGCCTAGATTTGGATTCACGTGATTGATATAATCTCAGGCCATTCCTACCCTGTGTTTGGATTCACATGATTGATATAATCTCATAAGGCTTCAATTCCATACATTCATCCCCATTGGCAGTTGATTTGATTGGTTCTTCCTGCGTTGATGACTTTGAAACTTGCACGGTGGTAGGTTATTTTGTTTCAACAATATCTTTTATGCATGCGCAATTGGTACTTGCATAAAAGTTAGTCTTGGGTATACCATGGGAGCTACCATGAATAACAAATGTACATTTGGTCCTCTTCCTTCTAATGGACATCTTGGTAAGGCTCTTTTAAGTGGCATTAAGAAGAATGTTATGCCATTTTCTTTATCTTTTGGTTTAAGAGGTTTTATTTATAATTATTTTGAGGTTTTATTTATAATTATTCTAGTGAAAGATGTTGTAGTTCAAATGGAATTTTGCAATTCCAAAAGTTTCGTGTGTTGTTTTAATGGACTTTGGTTTCATTTAATTAATCTGCATAAATGAATTTTAGATTCCTAGAAACCTAACTTAAAAAAGAAGGAAAAAAATATGGTATCCATCTTCATTTTTTAGTTTGATTTTTCTTTTATGAATTTGATTCTAAACTTTGAACCTTAATTCTAAGGAAATGTAGGATTATGTATGAAACCATGGACTCTATGCATTGGCCTAAAGATATATACCTTTTCCTAAACTTTTGTGTTTATAAGATTTCTAAATCTACTTTTTCACTTTTACGGTTCATATTCTATTTGAATCATTGGCAAATCCCTTGGAGGACAGTATAAAAGAGACTATGAAATAAAGAATCAAAGCATACTACATATGCATGGATATGTGTGGAAAAAGACTTTAGAAAAGAATTTCTAGCACAAATAGTTGTGATAGGTGAAAACTACTTCTTGACACAAAAGCTTGATTATGAACACATTTATTTCCATTTTAATGTTTGCATTGAAAGACGGCATTTAGCAGCAAAAACCCAAAAGGGACAAGGCAAGTTAAGAAGCACTAGTGAAAACCAACTTGGTGGGTTGGAACTAAGGAAGAGCATTGATTTAACAAGGAAGGTCCATCTAAATTGGGCCTTCCCATGGAGGAGCCAAAAGTGAATTCAAAAAATGTTAGGTACACAATAGTGGATTCAAAAAAATTAGGGATAATCCATCAAAAGAACATCCCCCTATCTTAGCAAGAATCAATGTAAGAAAGTTAAATGGAAGAGGAACCTACTTTTCATTGGGATTTAGATTAAGAAGCAAAACCCCACTTAGCCTCCAGATTAAGGTAAAATTTAGTGGGTTAGGTCAAAGGAGATGAGACACAAGAACAATTAGAACCCCTAGATTAAGACAAAATGGGATTGGAAGGAATTATGTGTACCACATCAAATATAATGGAAACTTGGACAACAATAAGAAAGAAGAAAAAATCTTCTTCAATAGCACAACTAATGGTGAAAAGAAGTTAGATTAATAATCTAATTTAGTAATGCATTCTTTCTATCTTTTATAATGTCCACAGTTTGTCAACATATACTTATATAAAAAATATTAAGATGTATTGTTTTTAGTATTTTATGTATTTAACATAGGACAAATCTACAATGATACTTGAAATACAAGTCTAATAATAAACCTCTACCCCCTCTAATAATAATACAAACATCTCTAATTATGTGGATAGGCATATCTATTTTGGAATAAGGATTACTTTTAATTCAATTGTCAATAATTATTAGGTGGATGGTAGGGATTTAACTTACATGAAATATTTTACAATATTCTTGGTAGTATACACAAATCAAGGGTTGAGATTTATCTCCAAAGTAGTTATGCTATTTTTTTTTTCATTAAATTGATTAATTAAAAAAACTTTATATAAATAAGTGTCATATGAAAGAAGTTATGGTTTTTTGGCATGTGGTATTGGTAAACCAGGGTAATAGCACATAATATTGCAACAATGTCTATTTACAAATTGAGAATCTCCATGGTAAAATGAAGGTAAATTTAAATGGATAAAAATATTGTTTTATGTATTTTTCAAATGTATATATGTTTAACTTATACATTAATTCTTGTTTTAAGTTAATAATAATAATAATAATTTAAAATAAGTTTATAATTTAAGTGGTTTTATGAGTTTTTAATTTGAACAATGTGAGATTTATTTTAAAGTAAGTGTTTTGATGCTTATATATTAACACCTATTACTATTTATTAGCCATTTAATTTTTATATATACAGTAGTTATACTCCCAAAAAAATTATTGTAGGATGTTTCATGAAAAAGTCCATGCTAAAAGAAATAGTTTTACCATGGTTCACTATTGGCCATTGATTAAGTCTATCATTTTTTTAAATAGAGGAAATCTATCATAACTCAATCGTCAAAACAGTAGCGAAAATAACTATCACTCTTTACTATTATTCACCAAAAACACTAATAATCTATAAAAAAAGAAGCTTTAACTCTTGCACATATGTCTAGACTTCAAATCATTAACATGTTTCCTTTCATTAAAAAACAAATTTTAACCCAACAAAAATAATTTTAGAAAAATATATCATAAACCTTATACCTTTACTTAAAAAAACTTATTAAAAATCGAATTTTTGAAAAAGTGTGAACCATTCGCTAAAAAAATGTTAAAAATCATACTTTGGAGAAATATATCATAAACCTTTATACCTTTACTAAAAATATATTAAAAATCGTATTTTTGAAAAAGTGTGAACCATTTACTAAAAAAATGTTAAAAATCATACTTTGGAAAAAGCACGTATTTCAAAATTTAATGATACACATAAAAAGTAAAAGGTAAAATGTATGAAATCTTCCATGTATGAAATCTTCCGAAAATATGGATTTTCGAACTATTCTGTCCTTTATGTATTTTCGGTCTGTCTTTTTATACTTTTTTTCTGGAAAATATGAACTTTTTAATGGAGAGTCAAAGGCACATTCATTTTGAGAAAACTAAAATGGATCTCTTTTCAAATTATTTAAACAGAGATTTAGATTGCTTAACATATAATGATAACATTAATCTATCAAAATTTTACTACAATCCTTTCCAATGCCATTTACAAGTTTTCTATTGAGGTGTCCTATAAAAAGAATAATAGAACTTCGAACCCTTAATATGATAATGATTGTAAAATTTCCAAGAAAGTGATTAGAGACACTCTTAACGAAACTGTAAATACTAAAGAAATAAGTATATACAAAACTCTCACTAAAAGAAAGAAAATATCCGATATAAATGGGAGGCAAGAGCATCTTATTCACCTTTCTAAAGTTTAGCCCAAAAAATTTTGGAGGAAAATTCTTGTTTGTAAAACGAAAGAAAATAATTCAACCGCCCTAAAAAATCATGGGAATATCTATCTTAAGAATATTTGTGATATTCCTAATGCCATGGGCACCATCTTGAACACCCCTATAGAGGAGGATATCTTCTCTTCGCAAGATGTTGAATTTGGGATTAAGCAACTTGCTAGTGGAAAAGCTAGGGATATTGAAGACTATCACGTTGAAATTTGCAAAATGGGAAGGTTTATCCTCATCCCTCATATACACAAACTCCTAAATCCGATAGTGAAACAAGTCTTCCCTAAGCCCTGGATGCGAAGCCTTATTGTGCATATATTTAAAAATGGGTATAAAAACATTCCCTCTAACTACAAGGCTATTATGATAAACCATATTTTATCCAAGCTAGATGGACTCAATTTGGAAAATAAGATTCGTATTTGGCTTGAAAGCCATGGTAAAAGACCTAAAGAGAAAGTTGGATTTAGGAGACATCAATCAACTATAGACCATCTTGTTCTCTTAGGATCATTGCAGAGGAATTTAGTAATAATAATAATCATCTCTTATGTTGTTTTGTTGACTTTATATAAGATTTTGACAATGTTCCTTCGGATAAGCTATGGAAGAGGTTGGAAGAGATAATGGTTCCTCCAAACCTGAGGGTTATTGTGACTAGGATTTACAAGAATGTTATTGTCAAGGTCAGGACCACAAGTGTTGGTGAGAAGAAATTACATGCAATATCATGGTTAAACAAGGACATCCATTATACCCTACCCTTCTTGGCATTTACTTTGATAAGCTAAAAGAGTTTCTGGAAGTTGCAAGATGTGGTAGCCCCAGGCTCACTAGTATAGTCATTATTCTTCTGATTTATGGCGATGATATCATTCTTCTAGCTAAGAGCCATGACAGTCTCAACAAGCAGCTCATAATCCTCGAAGATGGGTATGATTGTTCATACCGACAAGGCTAAAGTCATGATAATTAAATCCAAAAATATCAACTATGGTGATTTCATTTATGATAGTAACTACTTGTAGAAAGTTTCTTCATACACATATTTGAGAATCGACATTCATCATCAGCTCAATTGGCCTTAAAACATTGAGAAAAGGATAATTTGAGGGTGGAAATATTATTATGGTCTTGAAAACAATTGTAATTCAACAGATCTTTGGACATGGAGTAAAAAAAATTCCTCTTTGAGACTCTCGTCAACCTTATTATCTTATATGGATGTGAGGTTTGGAGTTGCAGTATATCTAGAGAATCGTGGAGGAAGATTGAGCTGATCCAAAATCAATTTATAACCTACAACCTCAAGATTAAAGGAAATACTCCCTACCCTATCCTCTAGATTGAATCTAGCATTTTTCCGATTTAAAGGATGGCTATGATTAGGTATCTTGTGTATAAGAAGAAGCTATACAACATGGAAGCCAAGAGGTATCCTAAAATTTCTTCTAAGTCAAGCAAAAACCCCCACCTCCAGCTCAAACGAGGTTGGAATAAGGATGCCTAACTTTAGCTAGACCATTGGGGGGTAAAGGAGGAGATCACCTTGAAAAATAAGGGAAATATTAAAAATATTACTACTTCCAAATTTAAGGATAAGTTGTGGGACGATAAGGAGTTAGAGGGGAAATGGAAGCTAAGATATTATAAGGAGGTGATCAATGTCAATCTCTAAAGCCAAAATTATCTTACTATCTTGACTAGTGCTAAGAAGAAAATGAACATTCCCAAGATTAGAACTAATTCTCATGAGCTTCAAAGTGAAACAAGGCATTGGTGTATTCCCGAGACACCTTGGGAAGAAAGAGTTTGTCACCTTCGCAATACTAAGAGGGTTGAAGATGAAAATAACTTTCAAAGTCTTCAAAGTCTTGAAGATGAAAATAACTCGTTCTAATTTTCAAAGTCTTTGTCACACTACCAACCTTCTTGACTTGTTAAGTCAACAAAAGCACATTGAACTAGGTACAATTTTTCCCCTTATTTTCGATCATAGAAATAAAATATTAAATAATCTCAATTAACCTCTTACTTTCTTAAGGTCGAATAGAATATATTGGTCTTAATGAATGTTAACCACCATCATTATGTGTGTGTGTGTGTGTGTGTGTGTGTGTGTTACTTTTAAAAGTATTAGAAATTCATGATTATAATTTCTTCATGTTACTATTACAAATTTGGTAAGTAATTTGCAATTATATATATCTATATATATTTTGATTTCATGATTTATAATCATATATATAATAATAAAAATAAAGATAAATATTTATAATATGTAGATTTATTGGTTTGTGTGGGGCCTAGTCTTTATCAAGGCATTAATTCAAATCTTATGGGGTGGGGTTGAGGGTGTTAGTCATCTATGGGGATAGAAACTGTTTCATGTGGAATTCAGGCTCAACGAAGTCTCACACAATCTTAGTGACAACATCCTACAAGTGTACAGACTTCACACAATCTTCATAATAGAATCTCACATGTGAACAAATATTACACAATTTTGATAACTTCAGATGAACAAATTGTTTTTTTTTTCCATTTAACATGGAAATAGGCTCAACCAACACAAACAACGAAAATTCAATTTTAAATTGAGACCACCATGTAGCAAGTGCCTATTAGGAAAACAATCATCTTTGAAACAAAGATGCAACACACCTTGTTGAAAATGAGGAGGAGATAATGTTGTCAAAACACTCAGACATGTTTCTAAGGTCTAAAGTATTAATGTAACCGATATATAAGGGTTGAAGAGTGTATCCATCCACCAACATACAAGGGTTTGGGAGTGGATCTTTTCCTCCAAATTAAAACAAAAATTCTTAACGTCGTGAATTATGGGGAATGCATATGGATATCTTCAATGGGAATTAGTGTTTTTAGTTGAAATTGTGATATAATTTTGGATGAGATTGTGATTTCTTGTTATTTAAAATACATTTTTTAATTTAAAATGCATTTTTGAATGTATAAATGGATTTAACGTCTTTAAAATTTCTTGAAACATTAAAAACCAAACCCTTTTTTTTTCTAGCAAAATTCACTAAAAAGATAACAAATATAAGAAGTCAAACATTTATGAGTAAAACTATGCTTAAAAATATTACCCAAATGTTTTTTCAATTAGATTTATTTAGGGTGGTTGGGTTGAGTGGTTGTTATCTTCCCCACCCATGTTCAAATCCCTGCTAATGACATGATGAGATTTAATGCATTGATAAATATTGTTGTGGTAGCATAGTGCATATGAATATTATTGTATTAGTTTCTAGCTCTTAAGTGAGTATACATGTGGGCTTCCCTGATACGGACAACCCTACTATAGTCCTCAATTCTTTTCTCGAAAATAAATTAATTAATTAAGCTTATAATTATGATCCTCTCATAAGTGAGTTATAGAAAATGTGTAATCTATTCAAATGTATTAGTATACCTACCACAGGCATGTATAACATTCAGTTTTGTGTTTGACTGAGTATTAGTTTATCTTTAACCAAAAAAATTATGGAACTTATCCATAGTTTAACATTAGGAATTCAATTTATGTTATTTTTTATTATTATTTAAATTTATTTATTTGTAAGGTGATTGGTTGAAGTCTTATTATGAGTTGTTTAGTAACTTCCATTTCTATTAATTACTAATTTTTTGTTTTTTGTTTTATTCTATTATTTCTATTTTCATGAATTATAATTTTTTCACAATCATTTCAATTTAAAATGAGTTTTTCTATTAGTTACTATTTTTTTGTTTTTTGTTTTATTTCCTTTTTATTTAACCTTTTGATTTTGATTTTTTTTCCATTTTCAAAATTTAAAGAGGAAAAAATATTTTTTAAACATATTCCAATATTTTTTTTAGTTTTTTTAGTTTTTTTATTTGACCTTTCTATAATTTTCACAACAAAACCTCAATTTCAATGAATATAATTAAATTAGTAAAAAACAATTCTAAAAATAAGAAATTAATGAAATTTAAACAAAATTTGTGTAATTTTCTCCATTGTGTTATATATACACATCTCATTCTTCATTCTACTTCAAATCTTAAAGACCTCTTGCCATTATTGTGGGCACTCAAATATTATAGATTTGGAAAATTGCAACTGAAGTTGAAGTTGACAATCTTTGTAATTTTTATTTATTTATTTAGATTTTGCTAAATTTGTAGATTTCAATTAATCATTATTTTCTTATTATTTGTAGATCCATGGATTCTAACAATGGCTTAAACTTTTCACATTGATGACTATCCCCCAAGTGTAATAATATCACATGCAGTGACAAAGGTATTGTGTTTCCTAAATCCCATTAATAGGTGAAATTTTTGTAGAAGTATTGTAGAAATTTAGCAGTTATTACTCATAAAAGATGTCATTTATATAATGGATGGGGAGTAATTTTGTTTTAAAAATAATTTTGGATGGAATAAATGAAGTATCTATGCGGTTCTGAGATGATTTGCATGAGAACGTCTATTCTTGTTTGTCATTGTTTTTAGTCAATAGTAATTATTCATTTTATATGGTGATGAGTTTTATTTTCAAATTCACAATAAGCATGGAATAATTTAATCAAAACATGTATTTAGAAACTGTGAAAACTTAATATTTGATTGGTGTTACTGAGAGAAATAAAGCTTTTTTTAGCTAATTGTATTTTTTTAATCTCTTTTTGAGGTAGTTAACAAGTTTTTATGTAAATTATAGTTTTCAACATTTTTTATAAAAGAGAAGCCACAATGTAGATGGGATTTTAGTTGGATTTTCAACTAGATTTCAACAAATTGACAAATTATTGGTTTGCTACATTTTCTCAAAATAGTGAGATTTATGGGGACCCATAAATATTAGAGGGTATTGGGAATACGATAGGAAAATTTGTCAAAATAGCAGAAATGACAAAAAGAGGCAAATATACATCCTATGCGAGAATCCGTGTATATATGAACATAAGTGAATCCATACCTAAATCTGTGGAGCTAGAATACCATGAAGAGGTTTGGCAACAGACCTTAGATTATGAACATATCCCGTTCAGATGTCGAAGGTGCCATGAATATGGCCATTTATTTAAGGAATGCCCACTAAACATGGAGGAGATGGAGAATAAGGACAAGCAACAAAAGAAACCACATGACGACAAGGAAGGGTTCCAAGAAGTTAAAACGAAGAGGAGGCAACCAAAGGAACCCCATAACCCAGGAAAAGAATACCAAGCCCAGTCGAGTGGTAAAAACAGATTTGAAGTATTACAGGTGGAAGAAGACGAAGAAAGCGAGATCCAACCCATGGATTATCAGGATAAAGGAAAAGAAAGCAGCTCGAGTCAAGTCAAACCAACACCCAAGCGGAAAGGCCAAGGAGATCTCACGGACAAAGAGGACAAAGAAGAACGGGTTGGGATGGAAACCACCACAATGGAAATCGACCCAAGCAAGGGAGAGGAACTTAGTATGGAAGAAGAAGTCCTAAAGAAACTGTTGAATGAATGGAGACACTTAGATGAAATATTTATTCTAGAAGACCAAAAAAGACTGTACAAAGAGACTTTCCAATAGTATCAAGCCAAGCAAGGACAGGAACAAGTCGAGATTGCAGAAAAACTGGGGATGCACCAGGAAAACCCCCATGAGTATCAAAACAAAGAAAAAGGGGGAATAAAAGGGGCCGGAGAAACCTACAGGAATCCATACAGATTATGGGAGAAATGTTGGTGAACACAGGCAAGGTGGTACCGCTTTCAACGGTATACCAACAATTAAAGAAAGTTAACCAATGATAGTAACATCCTGGAACATAAGAGGCCTAAACAGCCAAGGAAAATAGATATACTTAGCAAAGATACTGAGAAAAGAGAAACCCAAATTAATGCTTCTTCAAGAAACTAAGATCACATGAGGGAAACTAGACGAAATCCTAAGTAATATGAAATCGAGGTATGAGGGTATGGCAATAGATGCAAGAGGAAGCACAGGAGGGATAGAAATTTTGTGGAATCTAGCAGAGGTAACTGTAGACTACTCGATAGGCATGCAACATATCCTCATAGGGTGGTTCCACCTCATAGGAAATAAAGACTAGTTCTTTCTCTCTGCAGTTTATGGCATGTACATCCCAGTAGAAAAGGAAAACTTCCTTCAAAGGATAAAATTTTTAAACCAAACGCATGAGGATAACCTATGGTTATTAGCGGGTGACTTCAACCTGATAACATCCTTGGAGGAGAAAAAAGGAGGAATGAGAAGGGAGGAGACAGAAATGGATAAATTTAGGGATATCCAAAAAGAACTTCACCTAGTGGATATCCCAACAATTAATGGTAAATATACATGGAACAACAGACAAGGAGGAAACAGGCAAATAACATCTCGTCTTGAAAGATTCTTGGCAACAAAAAATCTCATAAGCAAACATGTTTACTATGAGGCATCTCTCCTACCTTGCCTAGGTTCGAATCATTGGCCTATTAAACTAGAAGTGGAAATGAAGCAAGGACATTCAGATAGACCCTTCAGGTTTGAAGTCTTATGGCTAAGAAAACTGACCTTCATTGAGAAAATGAAGGAATGGTGGAATGAGAGCGAGAAAGAAGGTAGAAATCTAATGCATACTTTCCAACTTCATCTTAAATATCTTAAAGGTAAAATTAAAAAATGGAACAACGAAGAGTTCGGCAACATTCAACAGGAGCAAGAGTTGATCCAGGCTAAGATGAGTAAAGTACAAAATCAGATCATCAATGAAGGTAGAACTGATTCTCTAGTGGAGGAAGAAGGACAGTTGATAAATAAATTGGAGGAAAGGAGGCAACAAGAAGAAATATTGTGGAAGCAGAAATCAAGAATCCAATGGTTAAAGGAAGGGGAAAGGAATTCTAGGTTTTTTCATAAAGCCATGATCCAACACAGGCAACAAAATAGGGTATTCTCCTTAGTCGATCAGAAAGGCAACCACCTTACTCAAAACGAAGACATGGAGAACCTGTTAATTCAACATTTTCAAAGGCTAATGACGGAACCAAATCTAGACAGGGCGAAGAATATAAACAAAATCACTCGGAAAATTCCCCACTTGGTGAGTAGGGAATAGAACATGGCCCTTCTAAGGGAAATCTCTAAGTCAAAGGTAGAAGAAGTCATCAAAGGTTTGGCGAAAAGCAAAGCACCAAGCCTAGATGGGTTCTCCAGGAAGCAGAGATCACCTCACAAGTTACTTGACTAACAACTATGTACTTTGCTTCTACTGAATTGAGTGCAATTGATCTCTGCTTCCTGTTGTACCAAGAAACTGTTGCTAACCCAATACTGAAGATTCCCCCTAATGTGTTCTTCTTGTCTGATGGAATCCCTACCCAATCTACATTTGTGAAGCCTTTAATATTCACTCCTTTTGCCCGTCTGTACCAAAGACTAAACTAAGTGGTGCCCTTGAGGTATCTCAACACATGTTTAGTTGCCTTCCAATAGAGTTTGGTTTGCTTAACTAAGTTGGTTAACTTCAAAACACATGTTTGGTCATGTGTTCACCAAGTACATAAGTGAACCCACAAGCTATCTGTAAATAGTAGCCTCCACTACTTCACCTGAAGTAGCATCTTCCTTCCTCCAATTCCTTGTTAGAGGAGTCTCCATGGGTTTGTTTCTCTCTATGTGGAACTTATTCAGGATCTTGTTGGCATACTTTCCCTAAGAGACAAGTAGTTCCCCATCTCCATGCCATAATTCAATACCAAGGAAATAATACATGAGCCTGGGTCCTTCATCTCAAATTCTCTTTCAATATCCTATTTGCAAGATTTAACCAACTTCTCATCAGCTGTTAGAATTAAATCATTGACATACAATACTATAATCAATAATTTACCTTCAAACACAATATGGTAAAGGTTTTCATCTGATTCCATTTTGGTGAAGCCCAACCTAGTGAAATAGTTGTTGATCCTAGTGTACCAAGCACAGGGTACTTATTTCAATCCATACAATTCTCACTTCAATCTGCACACATGTGACTCTTTGTTGAAGGTCTCAAATCCTTCTGGATGCTCTATGTACACCTCTTCCTCAATCACTCTATTGAGGAAGGTTATCTTCACATCCATCTTATGTATCTTCCATCCCATTTGCACTGAAAGTGCTAGAATAAATCTGATTGAAGAGTACCTTACTAATAGATAAAATGTCTCCTCGTAATCAATTCCCTCCATCTGAGAGAAACCCTTGGCCACAAATTTGGCCTTGTGTTTCTTGACACTCCCAACTGTTTCTTGCTTCACCTTGTAGATCCACCTAGAACATACCACTAATTTCTCCTCTCATCATGGGACAACTTCCCAAGAATTGTTCCTGATAATGGAGTCATACTCCTCTACCATGGCATCAACCCATATTGGTTTTTGCACTGCTTCCTCGAATGAGGATGGCTTAGTCTCTACACCCTCACTCATCAGATCCATGTATCCATTATACCAATCTGGTGACCTCCTCTACATGCGCTATGATGTGGGTGCTCCCACATTCTCTCTAGCATCATGCATCAATATGTAATCTTCTCTAGTGTGCTTCCTTCCATCTTTAGATGTCTCTGCATGAGTGGGTGCTTCAACTATCTACTTCTTTTCTTATGGCTGATCCACAACATCTTGAGGTTCTTCCTTTGGAGCTAAAATCTCCTCATCTGCATGTAACTAATGCTCCCTCTCAAGGGAACATCTCATGGCCTTATGTTCATCAAACTTCACATATCTACGAACAACTATCATCCTGTGATATGGTAGGTACACTGGATAGTTGTGAGGTGTATCAGTGTACACCACAAATATGCCCAACTCAACTTTCTGATCTAGATTTTTCCTTGCATCCTTGGTATCATGGAAATAAACTGATGAACCAAAGATCCTAAAGTGTGACACATCTGGTTTCTTTGCTGAAAAATCTCCTTCTTGTGTACTCATCCCAAGAATCCAATGAGGACTCATGTTCTACGCATATACTGCTATGCTGCATGCTTCAGGCCACAAGTGAAATGGTAGGCCCTGATCATGTAACATCACCCATGAAGCTCCCACAAGAATTGTGTTCTTCCTTTCATCCACCCCATTCTGTTGTGGGTTATGGGGTGCTATTAAATCTCGTCAAATGTCTTATGATGCAAAAAAGTTCTTGAACTCATTTAGAACATATTCTCCATTATTATTGCTCCTAAGAGCCTTCACTTTTCCTGCCAGTGTCTTTCTCAACAAGTGCTTTAAATTCACAAAATTTAGTACACATCTAATCTTTTTTCTGCATGAAGAAAATTCAACACTTACGTGAGAAATCATCTACAAATATCACATAATACATGTGTTTTTCCGTGGAGGCTATCGAAAATGGTCCACACACATCTGAGTGGACCCATTAAATGATCGCTTGTGCTTGACTGTCCTTATCATGAAAGGTGGATTTGGTGTACTTCCCCAGTATACACCCTTTGCATGTATCTCGCTTCTCTAGTGCACCCTTGGGAAGTCCTGTAGAAATTTTTTGCATGATCTTCAAAGCTCCATGGTGCAAATGGACAAATCTTCTATGTCATAATTCACTGATGTCTCCGCTCTACTCCTTCTCTAATTTTGTGCTCAAAGCAACACAGTCTTCTACATCCAAATTATAAAGGTTCTTCACCCAAACCCCGATCTGCTTCACTTTTCCTGTGGCTATGTGATGAAGGAAGATCTTTCCTTTACTAAATATCAAATCATAGCCATGGTTTTCCTACATAAAAATTGAAACTAAATTCTTCTTCAGAACCATAACATACATGACATCTTTTAATGTGAGAGGAGAACCAAACTCCCCTTGAAAAGTAACAGTATCAATTTTGGTTGCGCTATACCTTCCATCATCTCCCATATCGATGTGCATCTAGAGGTCCTTCTCCTCCAAGTCACTGAAAAATTCTTTGTTTCCCGTCATATGGAATGAGGCCCCACTATCTAGATACCACACACTACCCATCACTGATGTCACCATGCATACAATGAGGGTGAAATCCAACTTGAATTGTGAAGCTAGAGCTTCACCTGTCGCTCCTCCTGAGGGATTCTTACTGGCCTTCTTGTGCAGAAACTTCGTGGCATAGTGTCCCAGCTCATGACAATGAAAAAATTTAACCTTTGACAAGTCCTTCTTCTTGCCTCCCTGACTAGAATCCTATTTGGATTGGGATTTCTTCCCTTTCCGTTTATTTTCCTTACCATCCAAGGCACATTCTCCTCATCATCATGCTTGGATGAGGTCTCATCTCTGGTGTTCCACCTTATCTCTTCTTGCACCAAGTCAGACAATAAATGCTCCCACTTTGGTAGATGCTCCCTCTCATTTACCAAATCCTGGTAGTTGTGTCAGCTCTTGGGGAGGCCTAGAAGTGTTAGGCTAACCATATCATCTTTAGAAACTATAATACCAACGCTCCCAAGCTCATCCTGACATTGGGTGAACCTTCTCAAGTATTGTGGTATTGTGTCACCCTTCTCCATTTTGATCTTCCGAATTTGGTGTATCCTTCCAGTGGGGATTCAACACAATATGATCTCGAACTCTTTCTAGTATGATCATCCTCACCTTTTCCACACACTTCATCCACTCTACCAGATGTTTAGCATCGATTGTTGGAGGCTTAGGAATATCATTGCCTATGAATTCCTTCAGCTTGTTGTCTTCCAAAACTTCCTCCATCATGTCCTTCCAAGTAATATAATTTGAGTTACCCTCAAGGTCATACTCGAGTCTCAATCCATAAAATGAAATCATGTTGCCTCTGAAGAATGATCTTGCAAATTCAATTTCACCTGCAAAGACTAACTCGTATTCTTCTCATCTAGTGTGATTTCAGTTGTGATACCATGTAGCAATTCCTTGTAGATTCAAACTACTTAAGTAATTTTCTGAAACAAAAGACTTGAATCTACTCTACTCGTCAGTGGAAATAATTAATCGATCCAGAAATCACAAAGCATACAAGAGAAAGAATTCAATCAACACATTACATAATGATTTCCTGGGGAAATCCACAGCTAAAAACCCCTACTATCTGTATATTGCATTAGTCAGAAAAAATGAGAAGATTACAATGCTTTTCTCAAGCCCGAGTAACCTCTACACTATCTCTATCTGTCTCATAGCTTCCTAGACAAGCCTTAGCCAAGCCTTTTCTGCTTTCCTAAGTCCCTATTTCCTTGCAATGTTTCCTTGGGAATTAGCCGCTATTAATTAGGGAAATTCCTTAATTGGAAATTCACAATCCATCATAGGCCTTCGCCGAACTGCATGCACCACCTATACAATTTGGATTATTATACAACTAATAGTACATTGCCCTTGAAATCCAATATCAACTGGGTAACTCTCAAATCCCACGTGCATGAGTTATTTATGACTAAATTATCAGTTAACTAGTTGAACACATGAAGCAACACCCCATTGTTAGACCTCCTACTAGTTCATCCATCAGTTGGAACTAGTTTAACTGACTTTAACTAAGTTAAATGGAATTTATTAATTACAACTCAAAATAAACTCAGCAAGGGCTCCTATAAAGTAGGAGACCTCTACATGACTCAAGTTAGACCCTCAACTTGAATTAACTAAACCAACTAAGTCAAATTAACTTAGTTAACTCATAAAAGTTGTCTTGTGATGTAGAATTTTTCTCATAATTTAATTCAAGGAAAAATTAAATCAGGATTTTTCTTATTGCGTTTTCAACAAAACTTGTGTATGAAGGGTATGAAACTCTTATCCATAAGGCTTTGGAAGATAGATGGATTATTACAAATACCAAAATTTATTTGTGGAAACTCATATTGACCTTTGTGTGTTCTAAAAGTCATCATATGGATTTATATTTATTTCATTTTGATTTGGTGGTATCTTGAATGTAGGTCAAGCTAAGTGGAAAACTTTGCTCCATGTAGTTCATCTAGGAGACTGTCAATAATTGGGATATAAAATGTGTCCTCGATCATCAACTTGTTGAAATCCCTAAAATCACAACACATGCACTAAGTTTCTTCATTCTTTAACGTCATGACTACAGGCGATGAGTAAGGCCTTATACTCGAACATACAGTCCTTTCCTTTGACATTTTGTAGATGATATTTTCTATTTAATTATTTTGTTCAAAAGAGTGTTGATAAGGATGTACATTCCATGGTTCACTTATTTGAATCAAGGGAATTCCGTGGCCATGATATCCTTAAGAAAGGGATAAACCCTTTGATGTCTCAAAGACATAATGATGTTTATCAAAGACTAGTTATAAATATGTGTGGATTTCTTTATTCATGTTATCCATAACATGTATGACATTAAATTGGGAAACAATTCCAGGTGACATATCTTTAATAACTTCTCCATATGATGATAGTTTAATATTTCATGGGATTGTACCATATTCCTTTGAAGGGTGTGTACATGTCCCTATTTAACAAAGCTCATATAGAGTTCTTTGAAACCCCTTGTGACTAGTCTCAATGCGCATATCCATTTTTCCCCTAATACTATAACAAAACTACCCATGTCAATGGAAAATGGATGGGTTTGAGTTGATAATCTCCCATTTGGAAATTGAAATTCTTACATATAACCCCACATTTCATCATACTTCCATTAGTGATCAGGATTTGAAACTTGTGCACTAGGTGTACCAAATAATGGTTTTTTTCTCCCACTCTTTTTCAAGTGAAATTGTGAGTATTTCCACTATCAAATAGGATTATGAATTTCAATGCTTAATGTGGCCCATTACTATCAAGGTTTTTGGAGTTGAAATGCTTGTTAATGCATGCAAGTTTTGTTGGTAGTAAATGGAGGTTTTTCCCAAATTTTAGTGTTGGGATATTCAACTTGTAATTCCTATTTGTCTTTGGTATTTATGTCTTTAGTCAGGGATTTATTGGTCATATTATTTTGGAGCAATTTATGTTCTTTAAACTTATGACTTGAAGCATATTTTTCATCAAAGTTATTGTAGAGTTCACATCTTCGACGGTATGCCATTTCTGTAGAAGACAACCTTTATACTTTTAATGGATGAGTAGGATTTGTACTTGGTGAACTAATTTGGGAAGGAAAAGTATGAGGAATGAGTTATAGTTTCTTTTATGTGTGCATTAATCACCATCTCAACTTCTAGGGCCCTCTTTGATGCTTCTAACCATGTAGTAGGACATTGCATTCAAACTTGTGTCAGAACCTGCCCCTAAAGGCTATTGAAGAATCAAGGGAAATTAGGTGTAGTGTGATTCTTCTTGACGTGATAACAATTTTTGGATACTTTTTACTTTTTCGTGTTAGCTTAATCTTCTTATTATTATTATTATTAATGCATGTGTGTGTACTTCATCAAACTCCTATAAAAAAAATAAGAACAATAACACAAGATGTTGGCTCTTTGCCAGGGCCAAAACCTCTCTTCTCTTGAGAGGAAAACACTTCGGTAAATTTCTCTTATTGAAGCTTCGTACTGATCAATGCCAAACCCTAGACCCTTGACTATAATTTCCTCCAATCATAAGTCAAGTCCTTTCTCCTTTTCGCACTTAGTTCCCCGACACTTAATCTTCCTTCTTCCAACACCTTTTCCTCCTTCTTCTTCCAGCACTTCACTCTTCTTCCAACTGTTGGGAAACCTTGTTGCACTTGCTCTAGATAATATGTTTCTCTTCTATGCTTAGAGATACCCTTCAATTTTGTAGACACATTCCTTAAAATGAGATCCTTTTTGAGATGTAGTTGTAGACTGACGTGACTATACAACAGCCCTAGATTCTCGCACATGTGGGAGGTTTACTTGATGTTGTATACCCTTCTCTCCTTCCCTGGAGTACCCTTCTTCTAAGCTTGAGTAGGAGGCCTTGTAGACCTAGATTTAACCCCAAACAGTGAGATATGGTTGATTTTTTGTTGTTGTTGTCATAATCGTAGAGACAACCTTCCTTTCCTCACATGTGTGGTTGTAACTAGCCCTAGAATAGTTCGGTTTTCTTCCTCCTTTATTTGCTTCCTTGGAGACCCTTTACTTGTCCTCTTATTACCGTTTTCTCAGCTTCCTAGTTTCACTAATTTCAGAGGTGATTTCTTGACGTTATAATGGAGTGGACAACCTATATATATAGAGGACTGTCCCTCCTTTTAAGCCAATTAGAAGTCTGACTTGAAGATTGTTTGCAGGCCACTTGTTATCTTTGCTTCAGATGGATTATTTGGTGGTGTCACATGCTTGGAGGAGACTTAACTTTGCCTGGAGGGTTATTATTTAACTCTTATACAAACATATACATGGAGTAACATTCCTTTAAGGTCTTCGACATTTTCTTTTGACCATTTGACTCACGTATAGCACTTTAATATGTGCTATACCTATTTCAATGAGCAAGAAACTCATTGACATATATTATAAAAATTATATTCCATTTCTTGAATAAATACAAATATCAAAAGTACATTTATGAATACCGCACCTAGTTACATTTCCTTCAACAATCCCTCTTAATTAGGGAGGTATTCATACAACATTACAAGGTGTTTTGGCTATGTTGCAATCTTAAATAATTCACATAAGAGAAAATAGATTGGCAATCCATCTGTTATAGCATCATATCAATTGACATTGTCAAAGTGCAAGGCCTTGACTAACAACTCCATCTCTTCATGAGATCATGAGCTACAATGTTGGTGAGATCAATGATTTATAAACACCTTCATCATTGTCTCTCAAGGTACATACCCACCCAAGTGTTCGCTGAGCATGACGTTCTAGGACTATTCTTGTCTTGGGTTCCCATCCATCAAAGAGTAGTGGTCCTCTTGCCTACTCTCGTCTTGGATTCCCTACACATCCTCAAAGAGTATCGGATGCCAGATGATTACCCAATCCTCCCATTCCTTCTTTCCAAGTGAATACAATAATGTTGTGTCTATCACTTCCTCTCAATTGAGGAAGACATGCCCAAGTATCCTCTGACAAGGTACTTGTCCAATTTGCTTTGTAATTGGGAACTTGTTATAACTGCCTCTTAACTAGGGACTTGTCCATTCATCAGCAACATCTTCTTCGTGGGTCGTCAACTGCTTGATCTTCTTCCTTGCTTTGATGTTATGAATTCTTGGTTTGAACATCCTTTTGATAGGGAACCATCCATCGATCACGTTCCTTCCTGGTTTGTCATGTCATTACTTCCTTTGGAAAGTGGTATTCTTGTCATATATCGGGATCTCTTGCCATATGGCTACTCCTTCTTTATATTGTCCATGCTTTGAAATATTCTTCTCATGGATGCTTCTTTTATCACCAAAAAATCGATCATCTAGCCTAACTTACTAGATGGGTCGAAGTACACCATGTAAATCCAATTTTACCATAGTAAAATTGCTTTCACTGTGAGAAATTACCTAATAAACCACCTTTATTAAGTAATTTATAGTTAAAGCCATGAAGAATAATTAAATTACTTTATTTTCTTCTAGGAATAATTAATTTAACCACTGTTTTATTATTATTCCTTATCAAATTTGACCCAATCATGAAAAATAAATAGATAAATCATTATTTATCTTATTTTTCTCTAAGAATAATTAATTAATCACTAATTAATTATTATTCTTTATTAAATTTGAATAAATCCCTTAGGAATAATTAAATAAATCCTTATTTGTTTATTATCCCTTAACTAATTCATTGAGATAATAAATAAATCATTTATTTATTTATTATTTCTAAATAAAAGTTTAAATGCTTTTTCCCTCCTAAACAAATATAATAAAACATTCCGCCCACGGGGCTTTGGATTGATGGTGAATGGGTGCACTGTTAAGGCACTCCTTGCGATAGGTCACTAGTTCAAATCCCCCGTGGGTGCTTACCTACCAAAATAATATATATATATATATATATATATATATATATATAGATATAACATTCCAAGTGGTAATTCCAATAATGGGATCAATAATATTTCTTTTATTGCTAATTATTCAAGGATAACTCAATATTTTGTTATAAATAGCAGGGTTTTCCATTCATTATTCACTTTTGATGATTTTCATTGTTGCACTCACTATTGTAACTCTTATTATTTTCATTGTCACACACCATGTTTTGTTGGGCTTATGCATTATAGAGGAGAGAGACTCTACAGAAGCTGAAAGTGTGTGAGGATAGCCAAGAACCAATCCCATAGAGGGGGACTAGTAATATATATATTTTTCCCTTCACAGGTGTTATAATAAAATCATTCTTTACATATCTGGTTTCCATTGGATGTTTTGGGGTTATTACTCTTTATTTCATTGTTTAACTATGATTGTAGCATAGATCAGAATTTTGGCAAGTTTTGTTTCTATCAATAGTTGCAAATCTACAATGTTTCACAGTCATTTCTACTGTTGAGATTGTTTGTCATCCATCATCTTAAGTGGGTTATTTTCGTACATCATTGAGAAGAAAACAATACAACAAATTGGTGACTTCGCTGGGTTTTATACTTCAGATCCAGAAACCTGGGTGACCTTTGGTTTTCAGCTTAGGGTTTCTTCTTTTTTTCAATTCTATTAATGTTTCCTAATGTTTTAACCCTAGATCTGATAAATTTTTAACTTCCGTAAGCTTTTTGGTTGTTTCCGCAAGTCACAAGAACCAGTCGCAGCAAAGGCGACACTTTTTTTCTCAAATTTCTAAACCATAAGTCTCGGAGCAGAAATCACATTTTTCAACCCAAAAGGTGCAATCTGGGCTCAAGAACGCAACTTTCTACCCAAAACATTCGATTTGGGCTCAAGAACGCAACTTTCTACCCAAAAAGTGCAATTTCACCAAAAAACAGGTCAGAACCTGCGATTTCTGGGTTTTAGGTTTTCTCTTAGATCTGTTTTTGGGTTTTGCTGAGAGCTATCTACTGGGTGTCTGGCCTCTGTCTCATCCTATTTAGGCCTTGATCCTTTCTATTTTACTCATCGAAGTCGAATTTAGCCTCCCTTAGGGTTTCTAGTACACTTCTGCCTTTTTAGGAGGAGTTTATCTGAGTGAGAAGTCTGAGTTTCTGCAACACTTTCAGCCACATTTTACAGATATGTAACCTTTTGTTTCAGATCTGATAAGATAGGTTGCTACCATCCATAGTTTCACATTCAAACTTGTTTGGTCATTCCCTTAGGGTCCCATCAGTTTCCCTAAGTGTTTCACCCATTTCCCTATATTTTTGCAACGATCTTCCCCTCTAGTTTTTTGCTATTACTGCACCACTTTCGAGCAGCTTAGAGTCACTTGATCCTAGTCACACCGAAATTCATATCTCTTGACTGTTTCAGTGTATTTTCCATCAGTTTAGCCACCTAGCAGTACAGTGCTTGCAAACCCTATTTGGGTGGGGTTTAGTTAATTGTTTTGTTGTTTATTTTCTATTATTTATTTCAGTTTATTTACAGCAATATTTTTCTTCTTTTTTACAAAGATTATCTAGACTTAATCAATTAATACACTTGCACACACAAGAGCACCTTAAGTGAAGGGCGCTTAGTTTACACCGCCAAGCCAAGACTTAACATAATAAATTTATCTCACCGCATCAGAGACATAAGATAGCCCTCTGAGTCCCCATCTTGACTCTTCTCTTGAATCCTCATCTGATTCTAAACCTCCTTCACCATTTTAGTGTTCCGTGTGTCCTTCCATCATTTCACCACCAAGGCGTGATTCGTGGAGACTATTAGGCCTTCAACCTCAGTTTTTTCTTGGGTGTATTACTCCTCCCAGTCGGGTTCAAATTCATAGCCCTCTGAGTCCCCATCTTGATTCTTCTCTTGATTCCTCATTTGATTCTAAACCTCCTTCACTGCATATCGTCACCATGTCTAGACCCATAGCTGGTGCAGGACCCCAATCTGGTGGCGGCTCCGGTAATATACCGATGGTCACATCAGGCGGAATAGTCTCAGGAACAGTTCTGGCAGCCCCCATGCTCCCTTTTATGGTTGGGTTAAGTCTACCAGATCTTAACCAGTTGATAAATGACCCCATACACCATGATGTCAATTGGCCCTTTATGCCGACTAAGCTTCCCTCAGAAATCCCAAAGTTTGATGGTTTTATTGGAGAGGATCCTACCAACCATATCCGATCCTTCCATATGCGGTGTTCATCCAACTCCATAACCAATGACTCCATTCGTCTTCGGCTCTTCCATCGCACGCTCACTGGAGACACTACAAAATGATATCTAGAGTAGCTTGCCACTTCTCATTCATTTTCGTGATGCTTGCTAAAGTGTTCTTGTCCTATTTCCAGTTACCTCTCCCGTATGAAACTGATACTGATCTTTTGACCACATTTTGTCAATCCTTCGCTACTTGCCTTTTTGACCATTTTCAAGAGTGGCATCGAAGGAGGAGCACATGTCGTGCACCACCTTTCGAAGACCGTGTTTATCTAGATTGGTTTCTCAAGAGCCTTTTATCCCCCATCGGGAAAGATGTTGCGTCCCATTTTCCTCAAACCGAGGAAGAATCTCTCCAGACCGCTTTGAGATATGATTTGATCTATGCTCAATCAGGTTATGTCTATATCGTTATTCCAGACCTCCCTCGTCCTGGAAGTGCTAATGCATCGGGGGCATCTCATGTCACCAACGGTATCATTGGATCCATTTCACACTCTTCGCCATATTCTCAGCAGAATTATGGCTATCCGCAGGGGGCACCACTTCCTCCAACATTTATTCCCCTCCTACTAGCAACATGTTTCTAGGGCCCCAACCCATTTATCAAATTGTTACTCCTTCTTATGCATAGCCTAGCACTTCAGCCCCTCATGCATTAGCTTTGCCACCTCCCATGCATCCTCAGCCCCAACAGCCACCACCCCCTCAGGGTCAGGTGTTTGCGTAGCAGAGTGATACTAATCCCTAGAATTTGAAGAAAAATAATAAGGGGAATGGTAACAAGGGTAACCAGGGTAACCAAGGTAACCAACCTAGTGAATCCCAGTGGAACCAGCCTAACACCAACAACTAGCAACAAGGCGGCCATCCCAAGAAAAGCAAACCTATTCATACGAATAAGCCTTATGCATGTTGTGGTGTACATGGCCACTACACACATGTGTGTCCCCTTTTACCCCAGATGTGCCAACTATGGGAAGCTCAAGTAGCTTCTCGAGGTCCACAATTACCTCAGAATCCTGTGCCACCTCAACCGGTTGTGCTCACAAATCCTTTCCCTCGGCAAGGATTTATTGCTGCTCAACCCCAAACATGTCAAACATCCCACCTCCCCCAACCTTCTGGTCCCGATGACTACTAGATCCTAATGATGAACTTTGATGAGGTTAACCCCTCCAATATCAACCTCCAAACACAGTCGTGCCAATATGACAAGCCCTCCACTTCGTCAGTTATCGAGCCCAAAACCAAAGTGTCCTCTGAGCCTTTTATGACACCAAATGATCCTTTACAAATCCCACAACCCAAATTTGAGGCCATTCCCAATATCCCAAAAGGACCATTACATCGTAATGCGGCTTCTAACATATTTGCCCATACATATAGTATAGTAGATGACTTGGCACAATCACCTGCCGCCATGTCAACACTAGAAGTCCTCCAGTCATGCCCTTCCCAAAAGAAGGCTCTACTAATTTCCTTGTGTACAGTGGATCCTTCCGATGATCGCTTGATTGTCTTTCTGATTGATATATCATAGCACCCCCCATTACACTCATCTATTGCTTTCTAGATACCAATTAGAGTCTGTAATGCCATCACCTCCAAATGCATTATTGACAAAGACGCATCCACCTCTATGATGTCCACTACTGTTTGGAAACAACTCAAGTCACCTGACTTGTCCCCCTCCACCATCACCTTGCATGCATGGGATGGACACTCCTCCCAGCCCCTTGGCATGTACCGCAACTGTCTAGTGACCCTTGCGGGAAAGACTGTCCATGTTGATATCGAAGTCATCAATGCCCCTTTGGATTATAATATTCTCTTAGGTTGTAGTTACACATATGCCACGTCAGTTGTTGCGTCTGCGGTGTTCCACAAGATGCGCTTCCCCCATCAAGGGAAGATTGTTATCATTGATCATTTGACTTACTACCAGCTGGCATCCGTGACCTCCCTCGAGTCCATCATCTTGTTGGTATCCGATAAACAGTCGTCTAGTCCTTGCACCAGTGTCTCACCTGGAGTTTATAAAGATTCATCATTGTTGGGTGCCTTCCTTAGTCCTCCCCCTCCCATTTCTGAACCTACTCCCATGAGTGTTTGCATGTTACAAGCGTCACAGTATGCCCTTAAGTAGTCCAGTACACCTGATCAACAACCAGCTCCCTAGCATCCTGTTGTTTCTCTTCCAGCTAAACCCTATAGACCCACTCCCCCGAGAGCTCCTCCGTTTGTGGGTGCCTCTCCTATGTTCCCTCTAGGAATTGTTCCTCCAGGTCTCAACCATCCAGGAGCTATTCCACCAGGGCATTAACTTGCTAGCCATATACCTTTCTTATTCCCCCTTTCGGGAGTTTTTTCCATACCTGTCATGGCTTCGCTTGTCCTTTCTAACATGACTCTCAGGATCCCAGTATGGTAAATCGATCCCCTACAAACATTCCGCTTGGTCAAACATGACCATATCACACTTTAACCCTGGCTCAACCGGTCTCCATGACCCTTGTTGCTGCTTCAGTACTGTTATAGACATTTTTGTGCCTTACAACATTGAGCATGAAATGTCCATAATCCAAGGGATCCAAAGTCCCTAAACATGTTGTTCCTACCCCTAGAGGAACAAGGCTAACAAACCACAGCAATTCACATAAGTTCTCCACCAGAAACTGCTCAAAAACAAGTCAATTCAGGATCAATTCAAAGGCTCCACTATTTGTCTGCGCTGAAATGCAGAGAGTACACTGGCTAGGTGCACTGCAACGCAGGTAGAAGCACTACCAGGGTGCGCTGAGCGGGAAGTGACAAATGGCAAGTTCATTCAACGAGGTGGAAAGACCCTGGAAGCTTCCAGAATCTTCTCCAATGACACTTGCCTCAAGGAATTCGACTAGTGATGAGTAAGAGGCTCTTAGTCTCCAAGTGGAAGCAAGAACTGACAGAGGGAGAGGACACTAGTCAGATCTCAAGCTGACTCATCTTCTCTCCAAACATCTATATATGGATCTCTCCTCCATGAGATCTAGAGGCTGGAATTTTGTTATTGCAAAGAATTGATGTTGGTTTGAGATTGGAATCATTGGGTGCTTAATGCTTTGAAGGAAGGTGAAGATAGGAATTTCATTTGCTGGGAAGGAGATGCTGGATTGGAGCCCTCTGGGTTGTATCTCTTCCTGAACCTTGTTATTCATCAATAAATCTATCTTGGTTTCTCCTATATACTGATGTATCTTTGATGTATGATTGCATTAGTATGTTTAGTTTATTTCTAATCCTAAACTAGTTATGAATATGAATCTATGTCTTTGTGTAGTGTTCTCTTCTTGTGATCTTGCAGGAACCTGTTGAAGTTGGGCGAGCGAGAAGGCAAGTAGCTGGGAACTATCAAAGAGAAGAGAAACCGGATCGATGGACAAACGGAAGACACCGGTTAGTCCATCCATCTCTCTTCATTCTTAATTCATAAAGGAAGAATACTAGAATAGCTATTTTTGTTTGTTGCTAAGGCACTGTCACACCTTAGGTGGATAGGATCGTCCTGCATAGGCATTTTTCCCCCCAACAAATTGGCGACTCTGCTGGGGAGATCTGTTTGGTCATTTTATTTGTGTTTCTATCATTGTTTGTTTCATAGACTCAACAGCAACAATCGAACTGCATCTGCTATTCTCAGATGCAAAGTAAACAGCTGCTGCTTTGATCCAATCACTGGATTTGTCTATGATCTAAACAATGGACTCACAAATGATTTGATGATCCTTTGTGATAGATCTTAGTCTTCCTTCAAAGCATCCCTTTGATTGTACCTTGCTTGTTGCTTTGATTTGGCCTGAAACGGTAGATTAAATAGCAAACTGTGACCCAGAACCCAGTGAGGAACTCTCGTTTCTCCTTCAGCGCAGACTCTGTGAAGAGGTTCTGCATTTCAACGCAGGTCCCGTGAAGGCTACCTGCGCTGAATGTCAAAACCTCTGTGTTGAGGGTGCGTTGATCCAGTTAGGCCTTGTGCAGCTAGGGTTCTCTGCTCTGTTTTGCCTTGTTTTGATCTCTGATTTTTGCAGCCTGTAACCAGCATAGGTACCTGTCTGATAACTCCTTTTCTCTGCTTAAATTCCACCTCCTTTTGTACAAAAAGACTGTGAGTGTTTTTATGTGTTTGTGGCGTCATTTACAGTTTTCCTTTGCAGGAGTGAAATAGTCATCCTGTAGCCCTTGATTCAGATCTGTTGATTGTGATCTTAGGAGAGAGTTCATTGGCTGTTTACAGTTGATTATACATTTACTTTTGCTTTTGGTTTGAGTTTGTCTCTTTTGAGTGTCAAAACAAGTATTCATTTCGAAAATCGTTAAGTGTTGTAATCTCTTCTACCCTTTCTGATTTCAAAAAAGTAAACTTGTTTGTATTTGTCATTTAAAAGCAAATTCAAAGTTGTACAAAAATCTTTCTTTTTAGGCATCAATATTAAGAAAGCGGAAAACAAACACCTGCATTGTGCAATTGCATCTTGATAGTTTGCATGCTTGATTTAGGAAAAGTGCATTAAAGTGTGTTGATTGCTCTTTGAGAAAAGATGGTGTCTTTCTTTTCCCTTTGTAGCTAGGATTTTCATTGTTGAAAAGATATAAAAGCTTGCTTATCATCTTTAGACTGCATTTAGGAATTTGTATCATACATCTCGTGGTGAACCTCAAAAGGCAAACTTCTAAAAAGATCAACCTAAAATAAATTGAATGAACTTAACAACGCTTTGTAACTTAATGCACAACATAGAGGTCTAGGCTAGAGACGTGTTCCGGCGTCGTAAAGCCTGGTGACTGACGATCTCGCTGATGGTGGGTGATTCCTCCTGAGGGACGATAGAGCTAGTACGGATTGTGCTCCCACGTACCGTCGAGTATATATTGGGAGACCCCTATAGGCATAAAACCTTTATCCTTAGGAAGCCGTGTCGGCCGCCCTACTGATCGCAATGCACTAAACACAGAATTCAGGAAGTGCGACCGCCCGTACCTTAAAAAGTATTCTGCGGTTTTGCGAAAAGTTTGGCACACCCTCTACCTAGAACTCCAGAGCAGTTCCTTTTGGCCTTTCTAAGACTCTATAACGGAAAAAGTCCATCCGAGCATTTGTCACTTCGGGCTCGTTAAAACATCGAAGGAGACTAGAGTCATCTTTAGCTTTTTCTCGACTCTTTAAAATTGAAAAAGCAAGTTGTGTCTAAAGCGTCGTTAAAATTTATTTTAAACGGAAAAATCACCCCTTTTTCCTGCGTTGATCTTTAGGTTGAGAAAATGGAGCACACCAACCAAGGAATTCCCCTTGGTGGAAATCCTAGTCCCTTCTCCTCTTGGGGAGATGTTGGTGCGCCCCATATGGCCACATTGTCGCTTCCAGGACTGACAATTGGCTTGCCGGTCTGGCTCTTCTCAACCAATGTCGTTCAGAACACCACTATTCCTGAACAGTCGAATCAACAGTTAGACCAGACCAGAGTTACCCACCAGCCTTCTACTTCATCTAATTCTTGCTCTCCTCCTTCCTCTTCGCTTGACGGAACTGGTAAAACAAAAAACCAAGTTCCTAAGGAGAAGAAGGAAAAGAAGAAGAAAGAGAAGAAGAAGAAGGAGCCAAAAGCGACTGGGGGCAAACAAGTGTCGTCTGACAAAAATCCACACACAGCACTGACTAGGCCTAGATCGCCATGTGTCATATGCAAGGGAGACCACTTCCACAGAGATTGTCCCTGCATCCCTCGGATACTAAGGGACTGGTCTCCCCGTTTGCACAATTCGGTGGCGTCAACCTCTGATAGCCATGTTGATAGCACACCGTCAACTAGTGAAAGCGAAGCCACAGGACAGAGAGGGAGAGCTAGATTTTCCTGCAAACTGTGTGAAGGCGACCATGCCATCCACCGTTGTCCCTTATTAGATGAGGCTAAAAGAGTTTTGGAAGATCGCCCGGTTTTACCAGTGCAACTTCCTCCTGGATATCAAAAACTCCTGCCAAGTCCTTCACCAGTTGAGAACCCGGCTGGCCCGCTCAGGTGGTCAGCCGAAGCACCTATCATTGAAGATGAACCGTCTGAATCCATACCTGACGAAAGTCAAAAGGTTGAAGCGGCAGTTGACCCGGTTTTGCCTTCAGAGGTTCTATCTTCGAATGATACCATCACAGAAGAGAATAAAGACGACACCGTCCAAATTCTCTTCATCAACACAGACTCCGACGAACAAGGGGGCAATTTTCCCATTCCTTTATCGCAGGAAGGAACTTCGTCAGAGTCATAGCCGGCCGTCTATTCGGTCCCACCACCAGGCAACCTAATTGTCTCGTTCGACTGGAACCAACTAGGCAGACCCCGTTTGCCAGCAAGCATACCATTCAGAATTATCATCCAAATATACAGAATGGTAATGGCTGGCACCATCATTGATGAGGGGGCATCTGTGAGTATCCTTTCCTCTATTGCTTGGAAATCGCTTGGTTCGCCAGCGCTTTTTCCTGAAATGAGAAATCTGACAGGCTTTGATAAAGGAACCAGTCGACCTTTAGGGATCCTCCCCAATGTGCCTATCACATTGAAAGGGAAGATCGTTCAAATGAACGTGATGGTTGTTCAAGGACCCTTGGATTATAACCTACTCCTTGGACGAGACTATATATATTGCATGGGAGCCATCGTCTCCTCACTCTTTAGAGTAATGTGTTTTCCGCGCGAAGGAAGAGTGGTCAAGCTCGTGGACCAGCTTTCATTTCCCAGATCACGCATCGCAAATAGTCATATACCATCCCTAAATGGTCTCTTCACGCAAGAAATGTCTCAACCCACGGTCCATCCTCCTGATGAGCGCGAGTAATCCGGGAGGATATGACTGGAACCCAGGGGGCATGCGTCCTGGTCTGCTTCGGCAGGAAAACTTTGGGTATAAGGTAGGTTTCCGCGGGAGAATATGACTAGTTTGTACCCCGCCCATGCTGGAAGAGGGTTATTCTAGAATAAGATTCTTTTGTCAAAGTTATGTGAGTTGACAGACGGAGTCTCTCACCTTTGTCTATTTCGGTAGATATCGCCGAAGAAGTGTTTTGTTTGGAAGATTAACGAGACAATCTTTGGGTAACCTGAAAGAGGTAGGCCTCTCCCGGTAAAACGAATGTTATATTAGACTAAGAAGGGGTAACCTTGAAATCGTACTTTATGCCTGGGGGCATGCAAACCTTTTGGAGTGCAAGCAAGGGGCGGCTATTTATTTTTTAAATTTTTAGGTCCTCCCTTTAAACCTGTAGGTCTAACCCTTTAAACTCGTAGGATTAGTCGTTCCCGAACTTGCGTAACCAAAGGATCCGGAGCAAAGCTTTCTAAGATCTAAGCTCCATAAAAAATAGCATCTTCAATGAGACATTCTTATCATATGACTGGATTAATCGAGCAGTTTTAGCACACAGTTCATGCTCGTTAAAAAATAAACGCAAGATCTGAGCAGTTTTAGTGCATAGTTCATGCTCGTTAAAAAATAAACATAAGATCGAGCAGTGTTTTTCCGCGTTTAAGCTCGTTAAAAAATGAACTATCTCCCAGTAAATAACCACCGTGAATGTAACATTATCAGCCATTAAAGCCTTGGTCGTGTTTGCACCGTCACCTCCACTTTTCCATTGGCCGATCGTTCACCTCCATATGATTGTTTACCCATTTTGAGGAACAGCTGCAAAGAGTGATTTCACTAGCCATCCTTGTGACACTGCCGTGATTGGAAAATTCCAACCCGTACCTGGAATCAGCTGCTAACCCATTTTATCACTCGTTCCTCAAAAGACGAGAATTCTTTAAGCTCTTTTCATCTGACTCGTAAAATATGAAAAGATTGCCGAGTTTTGGCCTTCCAGCTCGCTAAAGCGACCAGAAGAGCTATCCCTCCTCTAGATTTTAATCTTTTTGGACCTGAGGGATTATTGCACAAAAAGATCGAGCGCTTGTCTTATTCGGCTCGTTAAAACTATCGAAAAATCATCCCTTCTGTATTGTTTTATACTTTTTCGGACTTAAGGGATTAGATGACGAAAAAGGACTTTCGGAGTTGACTTTACGTACCTTTTCAGACTCTCTAAAAATGAAAAGGACCGAGTTATCTTTGTCGTTAGACTCGTTAAAAGCATTACATAGCGACAAACTTGTCTTTAGACAAGAACGAGTTTCACTATCGCTAGGCTCGTTAAAACATAGCGATGGGCTTGCCCGAAGGGAAAGTTATAGAACAAGCATATGTTATCCTCCTCAAGCTTGACAAAAATAAAGAGGTACTGGTCAGCAATGACTGGGGAAAAATTGGGAGAAACTCAAGAAAACTTTGATGGTAGCAAGTCGCTCTTGAACATGACACTTTTCCTCCGCACCACAGTCGGGTTGGGTTGTCTCATTCACCGGTCACATCACCATGGTCTCGCCATACCATCCATATTTAGGGTAATGCTACCGATCCATCGCATAAGTGTCGCCGTATGTTCAAGAGAAGTCGTTCAGAGAAGTCAACTGTGTCCCATCCACTGCCGTACATTATCCTTCATCCTTTCATGACCGCCACCCTGAATCATATGTCATCAGATCGTTTTCACCTCCATCGAAATCATTTGCTCCGTTCCGTGTCACTGATGTGGGATTCATTAAGGCCCTCCTTTGACGGATCGCTTCTTGTCGACGTCAGCTCATTATCCAAGAAGTCGATCTAGGAACAACCCCTTCAGTACTTTGAAGCTTGCATGCCTCAATGGCAAGTTTCTCACTTCCAGCGATAGGTATACATCAATGACCTTCGACCGAAAGATTTTGCGTGGTGTTCGACGCCAAGTCCTTTATTCACACCACGTGAATTGTACTGCAGTACCTTGAGGGTCATTATCATTATCGGTGATTCCTCTCGCGCTTGTTAACGGTTTACCTCATTGACCGGTAATCAAGCTATGTCTTTCCATGTTCGACTTTAGAACATTTCTCACATGGATCGACTTGTACTTAGAGTGAAGATTGGACGATTTGAAGACCCCGGATCTAGTTTCATCCATCCGGGCTGTGATATATATTCAGGAAAGATAAAGACATTGACATGTACATCATTGCAGCAGATAATCATCCTACACAAAGGATGATAATTTCATCAAAATTATCAGTCTACCATCAGACGATTGTATGTTCTATGTACAGAAAAATGAATTTATAAAGCTGAGCATGGGAATGCCCGCCTCAGCTAAATCATGAAAGCAGTATGAAAAATAATGTATTGTATTGTATTGTATTACAGGTCTCCTCCCAGCAATGAATGAATTTCGGATCCTCCTAATAAAGCATTTCACCCGATAAACGGCCTCATACTTTAGGGGGCAACTTTTATAGACATTTTTGTGCCTTACAACATTGAGCATGAAATGTCCATAATCCAAGGGATCCAAAGTCCCTAAACATGTTGTTCCTAACCCTAGAGGAACAAGGCTAACAAACCACAGCAATTCACATAAGTTCTCCACCAGAAACTGCTCAAAAACAAGTCAATTCAGGATCAATTCAAAGGCTCCACTAGCTGTCTGCACTGAAATGCAGAGAGTAAATTGGCTAGGTGCACTGCAACGCAGGTAGAAGCACTACCAGGGTGCGCTGAGCGGGAAGTGACAAATGGCAAGTTCATTCAACGAGGTGGAAAGACCCTGGAAGCTTCCAGAATCTTCTCCAATGACACTTGCCTCAAGGAATTCGACTAGTGATGAGTAAGAGGCTCTTAGTCTCCAAGTGGAAGCAAGAACTGACAGAGGGAGAGGACACTAGTCAGATCTCAAGCTGACTCATCCTCTCTCCAAACATCTATATATGGATCTCTCCTCCATGAGATCTAGAGGCTGGAATTTTGTTATTGCAAAGAATTGTTGTTGGTTTGAGATTGGAATCATTGGGTGCTTGATGTTTGAAGGAAGGTGAAGATAGGAATTTCATTTGCTGGGAAGGAGATGCTGGATTGGAGCCCTCTGGGTTGTATCTCTTCCTGAACCTTGTTATTCATCAATAAAGCTATCTTGGTTTCTCCTATATACTGATGTATCTTTGATGTATGATTGCATTAGTATGTTTAGTTTATTTCTAATCCTAAACTAGTTATGAATATGAATCTATGTCTTTGTGTAGTGTTCTCTTCTTGTGATCTTGCAGGAACCTGTTGAAGCTGGGCGAGCGAGAAGGCAAGTAGCTGGGAACTCTCAAAGAGAAGAGAAACCGGATCAAGGGACAAACGGAAGACACCGGTTAGTCCATCCATCTCTCTTCATTCTTAATTCATAAAGGAAGAATACTAGAATAGTTGTTTCTGTTTGTTGCTAAGGCACTGTCACACCTTAGGTGGATAGGATCGTCCTGCATAGGCATTTTTCCCCCCAACAAGTACCATCAACACCTCAATTGGTCTTCATCATGTAGTCAGTCTTCCTCCCATCCGCCCATATCCCAGCTTGATGAGGACACCATGGAAGCTATGTCTACCCCTGATTACCCCTGCACTTAAGTAAGGGGGCATTTCTCCAAGAGGATTTCGAACGCCATCTCCTTCCTAATTCTCCCAATGCGCTCTATCTCCAGAAATTTTTCTCACAACACATCCCTTTGATTTGTGTGTCTTTATTTCTGCCATGTAGCTAGGTAGATTGCATCATCTCATCCGTTGTCTTTTGCACCTTTCAAATGGATCCATCATCCACACTATATATCGGCCATGTCAATGGTGCGATTCGCTTCTCCCGGAATCTAGCCTCGGTAGCCTGGGCCATTTTTACCCCCTTGCATACGTTTTTCCTTTCAAACAGCATGTGCATTGGATCTGCCACCAATAATCAGGCCGAATATGATGTAGTGATAGGTTTGTTAGTCGATTCCCTTGCTCATCGCATCCTTCATCTTCATATTCATTTATATTCCTTGCTACTTGTCATGCAATTGAATGGTGTGTATCATGTGCATAACCAAGTCCTATTTAGAAAATATCTATGAGTGAATCTATTAGTACGTGAATTTGAAACCATTACATTCATTCATGTACCTAGAGCCCAAAATCATTATGTAGATACCATTGCAAACAACATTATAGATTGGCATTTATCACATGTATACCATAGAAGATAATCACATAAATGGCGAACCATCATCGTCATATAAAATGCATAATCATATTATGTACCATAAAAGTGTTTGGAGCCATAGCTCTAAATACATCCAGTACGTCCGTAGCATACTGGGGGGGCACATAGGCCCCTATATCTCCTTTGGAGGATCTCGTGCCAAGTTGGGTCAGGATGCTTGAATCCTTTTTTCAAGCACTCAAAACAAAATGGTGCTCCACAAACTCCTCCTATTAAGGGGCATAATTCCCACCTTTGCATACTAGATCAGTATGATTCCCATGCTTGGGGGCATGATGTTTTTCCCCTGGCCATCTTCTCACATAAGTCTCGGCCTAGATCCCACTGGATCTAGGTATGGTTGATTATCCTCCCATTCCTTGGATAACTTGTCCTACTAGCATCTCCGGTGATCCATATGCACATTGCATATCGTAGAAATTTGATACCATATCTTCAAATATTCTACTCTATTACCACCTAGTCCCCATGTTTGACTTAGTGGGTGAGGATGATTCTAGACCTCCTCTAGTGGTTCATTCTCATTTTCCTATTCCCTTAATTCTTTGCCAAGAACCATTGTTCCAAGAAGCATTAAGGCCATCTTTAGACAAGTAAGGCCACTTGCTTGAAAGTCGTAGATCCCAATTCCGATCCCACATAGATCCCGATTACAATCTTCGTAGCTCAGTTTGACGAAACGTCAAAACCATTGGAAATCTCCTACCGAGCTCTATAATGGGTCTTCTTCAGTTTTTGATGATTTGACACTTCACCTGGAAACCATTTTTCTAGAAAGGTCACTTCGTCGCCTCTCAAAATCGGATTTTGTCATAAAGAGATACTTGTACTTTGAGGTCCACCTCATCTTAATACTTTTTGTACCACATGTCGCTCTTCATCATGAGTAACCATCATTTACTTATGTTTTCATGGTCCCTACTAGGCCTAGTATGTGTGGCAACATCATCAATTCATCCTTGTTCAGAGCATCCGCGAAGAGACACCCTTGCATCCTTGGAGTCTATTTCATGTCCCGTCATCTCATGTCATAGTATTCCGTCCATATTTTCATACCCTCCATCCTTTGGTTCCCATTTTGGCCTCCAGTCATACTATCCCCATCCCCTGTGGAGTTGAGTCAGTTACTGCCAGGTCAACCATACACTTTATGCTCTCACAAGGGTAGTCATATGTTTTTCCCTCAACCCACTTTTCCTCATTATCCCTGGTGTCAGTCCATCAATCAAATTACTATTTTCCCTCATGCTTTAGTTAAGGTTCCTCATTGCCTCATCTATCACGAACCCAATTATGTCGACATCAGCTCATTTATTCCATAAGATGGCCTAGAGGGCGATGTATCTTGGTTCCAGATTCCATTCTTGTTCGATGCCTTGTATTGAGCAGAGGGTCTCATTATTTCCCTTTGACTTGGTCATTTCATGTTCATGATCCATACACTTGATGGTCCAGTGATGCAGCAGAATGTACGAATGATTCCCGGGTGTGTGTGAGATGTTTCAGACCCCATGAGGGGGTGGCCCTTCAAGTAGCCCCCCACATGCCTGGATGCATAACTACTATGCTACATCCTGAGATGTAGTTCCATAGAGTTGATGGGTTCGGTTCCTATTGATCACAATGTTCATAGCATGCACATCTCCTCCAGATGATCCATTCAGTTTTGCAGAGCCCTCCCTTTTTCAACAGGGCTTCTTTGGTTGTTCAACCCTCCCTCCCACCTCTTTTTTGAGGGAAGGGACTTTATATCTCATGTACTCAGATATTCTATTCATTTCTGGCTCATATTTTTACCAGGTGCCTTATGTATATGGGACACATTGTATTATTTTCTGTCTCTGTTATGCCAGCGTGTCATGTACCATTCAACATGTACTTTATTGTTTAGTTTCATTTTATGGCCGAACCATTATTTTTTTACTAAGATATCTCAGTGGGAATGGGTATGCCTCCCCCGCCTCATTGAGTTCTGGTACCACAACATAAAAGGATACTTGCATTATTCTCACCCCCTCTGTCACTATCCTCTCTCATCTTCAGTTTCATTGGCCTCTCTCTCTCTCTCTCCCCTTAACTCCCCTATGTTGTCTAAGTGATTGTGTCTTTACAACGTACTTCAGTTTTACATTTTTCTCCTAACACTCATACATTTGGGGGCAATCTATTATCACCAAAAAATTATCATCTAAACCAATTTACTAGATAGATCACAGTACACCATGTAAAGCCAATTTTACCATAGTAAAATTGCTTTCACTGTGAGAAATTACCTAATAAACCACCTTTATTAAGTAATTTATAGTTAAACCCATGAAGAATAATTAAATAAATCATTATTTACTTGATTTCCTTCTAGGAATAATTAATTTAACCACTGTTCTATTATTATTCATTGTCAAATTTGACCCAATCATGAAAAATAAACAGATAAATCATTATTTTTCTCTAAGAATAATTAATTAATCACTAATTAATTATTATTCTTTGTTAAATTTGACTAAATCCCTTAGGAATAATTATATAAATCCTTATGTGTTTATTATTCCTTAACTAATTCATTGAAATATTAAATAAATGATTTATTTATTTATTATTTCTAAATAAAAGATTAAATACTTTTTCCCTCCTAAACAAATATAATAAAATATTCCAAGTGGTAATTCCAAGAATGGGATCAATAATATTTTATTATTGCTCATTATTCAAGGATAACTCAATATTTTCTTATAAATAGGAGGGTTTTCCATTCATTATTCACTTTTGATTATTTTCATTGTTGCATTCACTGCTGTAACTTTGTGGTGAAGTAAAATTATAAGTGCGAACATGAAACCATTCCTCTAACCCAATAATGGGTCTAGCCACAACAGATACATTCTATGGAAAATTTCCTTAGATTAGAATCAATCAATAGGGCCTACCTCTTAGTCGCTTATCCTTCTTGATGATGTCCTCGCTTGCACGCTCCAACAATCTCTCACTTCCTTCTTCAAGCTCCTGAAACAAGTAAACAAAAACATAATAATAAACAAATTGTAATTCAACCTACTTAATGAGTCAAGAAGCATTAAGACGCGAATATGTAATATTACAAAACATGTAGGAAATCAATCAATAGTTGCATATATTAATATCAAATAGAGATTACAACCATTCGTCTTCACTCCAAACCAAACACACTTTCTCCCTTACACAACTAAATGGCTAAAACTAGTAATAGCTTGCTTTTCTAATCCTGATTTTCACACTAATCACTAGTTTGAGCTTGGGAAGTAGGGAGGTTTATATAGGAAAGATGGATGGGAGATGGATCCTCTTCTCATGGGAGAAGGACTTATCCCTTGAGGTAGTTCCATCATTATAGGGGAAAGGAGCCCAAACTGTCATCCTCGACCCCATCCGGCCAAACCATTTACCAAATTTTCGTCATGGAGCTTCTAGAGATGGAAGCTTCAGCGCTAATTTAAAATATTTCCATAACAGGACCGGCTCAACTAGAACACAGCTCAGTCGCTCCGATCGGCACGGGGAATAGTGCTAATCTCTGCACATCGACGTGGGGGAGACATAGGCCATTAGCATCGGTCTTATAAATTGGGCAAAACAGAAGTTTCGGGGGAAATGGTGCAAAAGGGAAATGATCTGCTCATGAAGAGGGACATAATGGGAGTTTCTCCATGAAGGAAAAGCATGCGAGGTTCACCGTAGAGGTCCTCCAAGATCAAGGAATGGGGAGTACAGGGACAGTGACAAAATGTTGTGTAACAGATGCCCCCTAAAGCGTGAAGGCCGAACCGGAGTGAGAGATGAAATGCTTTATAAATCAATGTGGGGAATCGATCTGCTGTTGGAAAACCTGCAAGAAAATACGGATACATATACATAAACTGAGATATTTGTCAAATGATACATGAATCGTGGCATGGACGCAGCCATCTAAATAATGGTCATGTAAATGGATCCAGGTATGAGTGCAGCCATCTATCAAAGAGGATCATAACAAAACCAAGGTATGGTCGCAACCATCCAAAAGTGAGAAGGATCACATATGAAAAATCATGGTCTGGTTGCAGCCAACCATCTAATAGAGACATGCATATCATCATAACCATGTCACACCACTTTTCAACCTGTACTTTTGTGATCTAAGTCCAGGGTCTTGCACTCCAACACGACCTTATCAAAGTACAGATCTTAGCATGCGAATAGATGTGTTGACATCAAACATGCTAGAAAGTTGCTTGATTACCAGTCAATGATTTAAATTGTTAACAAGTGCGAGAGAAACCACCAATAATGACAATGGACCTCAAGGTACTATCAGCACAATTCATGAAATGTGAATACAGGAACTGAAGTCGAACACCCGTGAAATCACTCGATCGAAAGCCAATGATGTGAATTTGTCATCAAGTGCAAAGAATTTTCCATTGAGGCATGCTAGCTCTAAGGTACTGGAAGGGAGTCTCACGATCAACTTCTCGGATAATGAGCTGATGTCACCGGAAAGTGACCATGTCAAAGGAGGGCCATAATGAATCCCACATCATCGACGTGAGACGAGAGGATGCAAAATAATTTTGGATCATACAGAGAAACAAAGGTAAGTGTAACTACAGAAGGACAACTCTTGAACATAGCGACAACACAACTGGAAGTTTGGAAGCTTTTGGATGCATAGGATCGGTGGTCATGGTGACATAGTAGAGATCAGATGGAAGGAAAAAATGAATGGCCCAAACCCAGGAAGGTCAACGATGTAAAGGAGGATGTCCCAACCTGACACGAAGCAAAGAGTGTCATGTTCAACAGTGAGCTACCAACACAACTCGATAGATTTCCAAATTTTTCCCCCACCATTTCTGGCAAGTACCCCAATTGTTTTTTAATCACAAGCTTGAAGGGGATAGCATATGCTTGCACTGTAAGTTCATCCTTTGGACGAATTCGACCTAGTAAGTTTAACAAACCCTAGGAAGGAGAAGCTCATGTTCGTCATGGTGACGAATCCAATGTTGTTTAATAATTTACGAGTCCGAGAAAGGTGTAACTCGGTACATTTTTCATGTTTAGAGAGTTTGAAAAAGACACATAAAAGAAAACTCCACATGTTCCCTTTTCGTATATTTGTGTCTCTCGAGCCCGAAAAGGTAGAGAATAATACTTGAGAGAATCACTTAATCATTTCAGTCAAGGAGTACCTTTTTCGTAAATAGTGCCTCCCAGTCCGAAAAAGGGGTAAACTTATACTAGGCGCACAACGTTTCACATCCATTAATGAGTTCGAAACGACAAGGGCTCGACCATCTTTTCATTTTTAAAGGGTCAGAAAAGAGTTGAAAGCGGACCCCCCATTTTTATTCTCTTTAACGAGTCAAAAAGGGAAAAATACTCGGCGATCTTTTCATATGGGTTTAACGAGTCGAGAAAAGAGCTGAAATATGACTCATCGCCATCGTCAAACATCCATCACCTATCACTGCACAAGCAAGGAAAAGTGTATTATCGAGTCCTTGAGGAAAAATAGGTCAAAAATATTTACAAAACCTGATATTTTCATGAAAAAATGAATAAAAAGGGGAAAAGTAAATATATTTTTACCATTTACCATTTTACCTTCGCAGTGAATAATTTTACCCACTTTTGCCCTAGTTTTTCCAAAGCGGATTGCAGGAGATTTGAGAGGTCAATCAACAAGCGTCAGTTCCAGGTAACAACTGAAGCCCTAAGCTCCATTTTCATGCTATTTATTTATGCTTTTAACAATTTTTTGGATTATTAGGGAGGTTTTTGAGAAAAAAATTCGCCCTCGGTAGGCGCAATTTCCGGGCACAGGATCGCGCTAGTCGAGGGTTATTTGCATGACCATCCACGTCAACCGGTGTGACTATTTCTAAAACACGAACAAAAACAAGTTTTCTCAAGAACTAACCATTAAAATTTGATTTTTATGTGCAAAAATTGATTATTGACTCAAATAAATGGCTTTTGGAGGAGAGAAATCGCCGCAAATGGTGGAATGGAAGTAAAGAGAACACAAAGATGTGGACACCCAGTTTGTAAGGGGAATGGGATAAATGAATTGAGCTTTGAGAAGCTTTTCGACTTCGCCCTTAATAGCAACGACCTTTCTAGGGTGCACCGGACGAAGTCTTTGGCGAACGGGTTTCACATCTGGATATGTTGGTATTTCATGCACCACGATGTTGGGATCAATGCCAATCATTTCTTCGTAAGACTACGCAAACACATCACGGAATTCCTGAAAAAGACGAGTATATGTCTTGATCTCATCTGGAGAACAAGATACCCCGATATGAACGTGTTCAAAAACGCCATGTTTAATAGAAATTTCAATTGGCATCATTTGGTTAATATTACCCAAATTTCCTTCTGACCATACTTCATGAGTAACAGCCAGTGGTGGAAATGGAGAAGAAGACTCTTCGAAAGAGGTAGACATGACCGTCGGGCGAGGTAGGAATGAGGAGCGATGATGGGTATCAATCCATGGTGGTTCCTCGAGAGACATGATTTCCATGGTACCTTCATCAACGAGGAAGGTCTCAGCTAAGGGATCAGAAGATTCCAAAGTGCCAAGCCAGGGGGATTGAGAATACACATTGAGAGAGGTCTTTGAGATATGATAATCAAAGGATGCAGAGTTCCAGCCGAAACAATTTCCATGTAATTGATTTCGGTGGGACTAAGTGGCATGACATCGCCCCAAGCGTCAACCAGATCTGCCGCAGGTATGAATCAGGGATCAGATTTGACCGAGATCATGTTGACGGAGGCAACATGAGGAGGTGGGAGTGGAAAAATCCCCATTAAGGCAGAATCTTTAAAGAGACCTACCCCCACACTCTCAAAGGGAGGACCAAAGTGCTTGACATACGAAACGTTGCCATCAAACGAGGAAGAGGCAAAGAAAGACAACTGATCAACAGTGACAATCCTCCCTTGATGGGGAAAATGGATCACACGAAACAAAGAGGAGGCCACGACATGCATGGCATGGGTCCAACTTCGGCCGAGTAGAAGATTATAATTGAGATTGGCGTCAACAATCTACACCTTGAATTGGACTGTCTTGCCTTCCAGGGTGATGGAAAGGTTGGGTACGACACCGAAGGGTCATGAATCGTGCCCATTGAAAGCTTCCAATGTGTTCGGAGACTGGTTCAGTATAGGGGAACCAATAGCCTTCCAGCATGCAATTGACATGATGCAGGTAGAAGCACCTTCATCAATGACATTGTGGTGGATGCTCTTTTCATTAATGATTACCTGAAAAAGAAAGGCAATCTGATGAGGGAGTCTCGGAACATGGTTCACTAGATCAAAATATATCAAATTAGAATCGATGGGATCAATGCCCCAAATAGCTGACAGCAAAGATTTCTACTATGATGGAAAGCTTTGGTGTACCTCGAGAGCCGACATGGCTGGTGGTGCCTGAGCAAAATATTCAACAATATTGTAGTGTTGAGCGGCTCGGGAATTGGGATTGTACGAGGATTTCCATAGCACACCTTGAGAGGGTGGTCATGGAGCGGAATCAAGGTTAGGGCGCTCGATTTGAAAAGGGCCAAAAACCAGGGTAGAATAAGAAGGTGGAGCTTCTTTTTCTTTCCCTACTGTGGGAGCTAGAGTTTGATAATCCTTCGATCGGGTAGCCACATTAATGGTCATGCTCATCATGAACACTTGAGATCTAGAGGAAGCAGATCGGGGTTGGTCTACCATCTAAGTCTGCTGAGATGGAAAAGGCTCTTTGAGGACAACAGCGGTCCCTTTGAGAAAACGACTAACTTCGGATAGTCATGGACAATCCTTAGTATAGTGATCCTCCTCTAAAATGAGGCAAGGATACTTAGGTTTCCGTTGTGGTGATTCGTCGGCAGAAAATTTTGGAGGACCCTGCTTCGGGGCATTGGTTTTAGCTTTGCCTTTGCCTTTCTTTTTTCCTTTCGAGGATTTGTCTGCTGCGGTAGATTGGACAGCGTGGACCTCTGAGGTTTTACCAGGGCCTGGGGGATTTTGAGATGAATAGTTGGGAGCAGTATTTGAGACCGACTTCTGTTTGGAAGAAGTTTTGACAGGGGCCTGGGATACTAAACCAATAACTCCATCAATGGGAGGGATAGCGGGTGACTTCGATGTCGTGGGATCAGATGATGGCCGTGGAGCGTTGGGTAATAATTCATATAAGGTGCCAGACTAAGAGTAGACCAAGTCCAAGTACTCGGCACAAGCGATGGCTTGCTCTTCAATGATGCAACCATCCATGGCTATATCGTGAGCAATTGGGGCTACAAAAGATTTGGTAAACCATTCGGTGAGCAACTAATTAGCTATCTCGAACTTGATCAGTCGATATCTATGTCTCCATTCATGGATATGATCGGAGATGTGTGTCTTAGTGTCTTTATTAAGCGATGTGAGCATATAGGTACCTGTTTCATAATGAATCGACAGTTAAAAATGCATGAGAAAGGCCATGGCTAATGAATTGAATTAATGAAAAGTACTTCGAGGTAGCTTGATGTACCATTTTTCTGCGGCACCCATGAGGGTTTGTTGGAAAAGACGAAGACGAATGGAATCGTCCACGTATGAGTTTGACGAGCATTAGAGGTGATATGTCATCACATGGGCCTGAGGATCTTCTTTAGATTTTCCATCGAACTTTGGGCAATCACTTGGTATCTTGGACGGCACCGGAGGCCAGTACGGCGAATGAAGAATCGGATCATTCGTAATACATGATACATCTGGGAACTCAAGTGTAGCCAAGAAAGGTAATTAAGTGTTAAAAGGCATGGGAGGTCGACACGCGGACCCATAAGGAGGAGCCCATCCCTACTGGTAAGGATCTTGACCCCAAAGTGGGGGATTTTGGCCATCTGGAATCTAAGGCTACGCCCATTACAATTACCTTGACCAAACGAGGGATTCAGACCTTGAATACCTTGAAACTGTCCATGCACAGGTTGCTAATACGCAACGTATGGGTTAAAAGATTGTTGAACATGTTGACCTTGTACATATGGGTATGGGACCTATTGTCCTTGAACATAGGGCTGTTGGGCATGTTGTCCCTAAATAAGAGGGTTCTGGACCTGCAGTACTTGGGCATAAGGTCAATACGCTTGTTGCCCTTGGACATAGGTATTCTACACCTGGTGTCCTTGGCCGACAGGATTCTAAACCTGTTAGCCTTGGACAAGAGGATTTTGCACCTGCTACTGCAATACTTGACCTTGAACCTATCCCTGCAAGGGTTGCCCTTGTTGATAAGTATACAAGGGTTGTTGCTGCCCAAGTTGGTTTTGCTAACCTTGCGGTTGCAAAATTTGTCCTTGGGTTTGCAAAGGTTGGCCCTGCGAGGGTATGGGTTGAGAGGCATGCAGAGAATATTGCATCTACTGTTACATTGCCTGTTGCAACTATTGGAAGGGTTGACCTTGCGTTTGTTGCAGGTGACCTTGCTGTGGGATAATCTACCCTTGCTGTTGCACGGAAATCCCTTGCTGCAACAAAGGTTGCCCTTGCAGTAACAAAGGCTTCCCTAGTTGTTGCAAAAGTTGTCCTCGTTGTTGCAAGGGTACTTGAACAGTGCTCGGGAAATTACCAAACTGAATCTGGTCGTAGCCAGGTTGGATGTACTACCCAGACATGATGGTGTAAGGTTGATTAACCAATCCTTGAGAACTATATGTAACATAAGGATTTTGGTATTGGACCTGAGCCCCATAAGGCTATTGATACTAAACATTGTTCGATCCAAACGGACCACTAGGATTCTGAACCTATTGGTATTAGACATTTCTTGATCCAGTAGGGTCAACAGGGTTGTAAATAATACTAGAAGAGGGTTGGCTTATACCAAGCATGTGAGCTTGTGAGATGCTCACATTAGTGGCACCTGACACCATAGAGACATTCAGGTTTTTCCCCCCAGGTGGTGGAACAAATTGGCCACTGACTAACGGGACAAAGGAACTAGTAGAGACAATCTTTGAAATCATCAGTTGCTACTGACGCGTAACTGGGATTGATGGTACAAGAGTGTTTGGGATGGTGGGTTGCACCGAGATTGAAGTAATAACTGGTTGGGAAGTAATGTTCGTGACAAACGGACCTGACGTAGGCGTGACGCCTGACGCCCAACTAGAGTTATGGTAAAGTGATGAGGCACTCGGTGTGCCCGAAACTAAGTGCCCTAAAGACACATAGCCGGGTGGCAAGCTGTCGAGAATACCTTATGAATAAGGGAAATCCTCGAGAGGGAACTGCAACTATAATTCTTCTCCCTCAACAGTGTGTGGAGTTGAAACTTCGGACTTGTCCGAAGAAGTGACGGGAGCATCGCCTTCGGGTTCCATGTCTGGAAACAAACAATGACAAAAAGTCGAATGTGTACTGGGGGGATAGTTCCAAAGGAACACCCGATTGATCATACAGACTATAAGGGCATTGTGGTGAATTCAGAGGATAGATAACTAATCCAAGCTGACCGTCAGTGGTCAGCGAGTTCTCTAGAGTTCGAATGGGATTATCCGGAGATTCCGGGTCAAGACCAACAGATGACCCTGAATTGAAAGTAGGTGGAGGATGAGATGATAATGGTTAAACACTCAAAACAATTGTGAGTTCAACATTTCAGTCCTCAAATGGCTCTGATAACTCAGGAAGTGGCTCCTCGAAAAATCTTTCAGACAAAGGAGAGGAAGAGGAAATGGGTGAACCAGATGGTTCAGCCACGATGACCTTGTCTTAGCCGACAGAACAAATAACTTCAAGGCTTTTAAAATGTCCTTTTAAGGGAACTCACGATTTGGACAAAAATCTAATAGGATGTTTTGGATCGTGGGAAATCAATTATTTAAGGCTCATAAAAGATTGATGTTCTTTCATTTTTTAAGAGTTGAGAAAGAAACAAAGATGACTTTATCGCTTTCGATTGGAAACGAGCTGGAAAGGATAAGTGCTAGAATGATCTTTTAAGTTTAATGAGTCAAAAATATCAAATGACTACTCTGGATGATCTAGGTAAATAGGATTACCAGGCAACTGTGAACTACAAAATACCTCCTCGTGAACCAAGAAGTACAAGAAGGCAATCTCCCTGAATGTTGTGTTTGGTGTATCACGTTCGCAAGGCAGGCGACTCGGCTTCCTAAGGATAAAAGGATTGCAACCTAGTGGGGTCTCCCATTATATACGCGACAGTACGGGGAGCACAAATCCGTGCTAGCATTGTCTAATGCCGAAGCTAATGACAACTACTAGGTTTACAGATGCCGGAACACGTCTCTAGCCTAGACCTTCTAGATGTGATCGTTAATGTCAAATGTGTCTTAGGTAAATTGGATTCATTTTAGATTTGATCTCGAGTTAAGTTTCAGTTTTCAAGTCTTAGCGATGCTACTCGAAAAACCTAAAATGAAACTAAATGGGACAAGACCCTTTCAATTCAATGAAATGCTTACATTAGAGAGGGTAGAAACTACTCAATCAAATGCAAACAATCAAGAAACTAAAAACGAAATGATTTTTCACTACTTCACTTTTTCGAAAAAATAAACTAATGAAAAATGCATTCCAATTCCTAATCTCCTGACAAGCACTTATCTATTAGTCATTTCGAAATGAAAAAAAATCTCTTCCTTTTCAAATGCTGATGCAATTCTAGTTTTTAAGAGATGCGAATCATAATGAAGCAACAAGCTAGAATTTCATATTTTCTCATGAAACAACGAAACAAACTTTCGCATACAATCTTCCAATGAAAAAAAAAATCAATACTATGAGCTCTTCAAGCATATGAAAAGATGAAAATAGAAGTTCATTCAGATCGATGAAACACCGAATTTTCCAAATACAAGACCAACAATGTAATCTACGATGGAAAAATACGTTCAAACTAGTAAACAAAAAATTTTCAAACTTGTGCAAAAAGAGGTCAAATTCGTAAGAGGGACCAAAAAACAAATGCAAGGAGAAAACACACCCACAACCAGACTAGATGAGTCCACAAGCTGCTGAATGGACGACTAGTTAGATGTCCTAGTGTCGATGGCCACTCAATGACTCAATCAATCAAACAGCAAGATGACAAGCCTACAAGCAAGCAAAACCAAACAAAAAGTAGCTTTCTAATCAGGGATAAAGACATTTAAAAGGCTCACAAGGTAAAAAACACAAGAGCAGAACACACTAGCCAAGATTGGGGTCTAGCCCTAATATTCACTTACAGGAATCAGCACGAATACCTAACTGACAACAAGCGCTAGAGTCGGGTTGGCGCGATTGTTCCTCTACAACTCACGCTAATCGGCACGACTGTCGGCCAATTACACGCGTTGTCCGAGGAAACTAAGAAAAAAAAATTTAAAAAGTCAAAACAGGGACCAAATCTGCTACTATGGATTTTAGACTTAGGTGGGTAAGCAGGACAAAAGCAACAGAACAAAATGGAAAATGTGAAACTAGAAAAGTTCTCACGAAATCATGAAATCCAAAACAAACAAAAGAATGGGATCTCCCCGATGGAATCGCCAATTTGTGGTGAAGTAAAATTATAAGTGCAGACAAGAACAAATTCTTCTAGCCCAATAATGGGTTTAGCCACAACAGATACATTCTATGGAAGAAGATTTCCTTAGATTAGAATCAATCAATAGGGCCTACCTCTTGGTCGCTTATCCTGCTTGATGATGTCCTCGCTTGCTCACTCCAGCAATCTCTTGCTTCCTTCTTCAAGCTCCTGAAACAAGTAAACAACAACAGAAAAAAAACATAATAATAGACAAATTGTAATTCAACCTACTTAATGAGTCAAGAAGCATTAAGACACGAATATGTAATATTAAAAAACATGTAGGAAATTAATCGATAGTTGCATATATTAATATCAAAGAGAGATTACAACCATTCGTCTTGACGTCGCAATCTTCCTCTGACAAGACCAAGTTCCCACACACTTCTGCTAGCACTTCATCATGGCTTCAAACAACAATAGTTTAAAGACTCTTCCCTTTAGGCTTCACTCCAAACCAAACACGCTTTCTCCCTCACACAACTAGATGGCTACAACTAGTAAAAGCTTGCTTGTCTAATCCTGATTTTCACACTAGTAACTAGTTTGTACTTGGGAAGAAGGGAGGTTTATATAGGAAATATGGATGGGAGATGGATCCTATTCTCATGGGAGAAGGACTTATCCCTTGAGGTAGTTCCATCATTATAGGGGAAAGGAGCCCAAACTGTCATCCTCGACCCCAGCTGGCCAAACCATTTACCAGACTTTTGTTGCATAGCTTCTAGATATGGAAGCTTCAACTCTAATTTAAATAAAAATTCCATAACAGGACCGGCACGACTAGAACACAGCTCAGTCGCTACGATCAACAATGGGAATAGTGCTAATCTATGCACATCGATGCGGGGGAGACAAAGGCCTTTAGTGCCGGTCTTGTAAATTGGGAAAAACAGATGTTCCAAGGGAAATGGTGCAAAAGGGAAATGATTTTCTCATGAAGAGGGACATAATGGGAGTTTCTCCATGAAGGCAAAGCATGCGAGGTTCACTATAGAGGTCCTCCAGGATCAAGGAATGGGGAGTACAGGGACAGTGACAAAATTCTATGTAACAAACTCTGATTATTTTCATTGTTGCACACCATATTTTTGTTAGATTTATGCACTATAGAGGATAGAGACTCTACAGAAGCTGAAATCATTTGAGGATAGCCAAGAACTCGTCCCATAGAGGGAGACTGGTAACATATACTTGTTCCCTTCACAGGTGTTATAATAAAATCATTATTTACATATCTGGTTTCCATTGGATGTTTGGGGTTATTACTCTTTATTTCATTGTTTAACTATGATTGCAGCATAGATCATAATTTTGGCAGGTTTTGTTTCTATGAATAGTTGCAGATCTGCAATGTTTAGCAGTCATTTCTATTGTTGAGATAGTTTGTCATCCATGATCTTAAGTGGGTTCTTTTCGTACATCATTGAGAAGAAAACACTACAACAACTTCTTTGAACTTGCTTGTTCCCATGCTTCTGTCGAGTATCCCTTCATGACTTCATCCTGTGATTGCTTCAACATTAAGTTTTGTTGGATGGATTCCTTCATCATGATATCTTTGTAGAGAAGAATAAGTTATCTGCACCTTTTGTATCTTCGAGGCTTTCATAGGTGTCCAGGTTCTTTCCTTCCTTTGTCAGAGTTGTCCTACCTTCTTTCGGGAGATATCTTCAAAGTATCTTGTCAGATAGTTATTCTTGGTGATCATGGTGTTCTTCACATGCTTGATCTCTTTCTTCATTTACTTATTCATGGATAGGTAGGTCAAAACTTGTGCTCCTTGTGGGGGCACTTCTTCATTGATTGCTTCTAGGACTAGTCATCATTTCACTTGCTTCTTAGTTAGAAATATTATACTCCTTATGTGAGTATTACCTTTTGTCAACCTTAATTGCATTGTAGTACATGCCTTCGAGCATGTTATTGGTGAAAGATATTCTTTCATACTTGATCATGTCATATAACTATCCCCATGACTCAATAATGTACATATGATAACATGACTAAACTTTGATGCATACATACCTCATATCGATTCTCCTTTCATCATCTTAGCTTCATTTGGTTGTCCATGGTGTGGCCCTTCTTGCTTCATCTTAGCTTGCCTTCATATCATTGTTTTATTGAATCCCATGAATGAGATTCCCAATGAGACATTTGCTTTTGTTTATGAATCTTCAATTGAAAATTCCAACATAGGATCCTGAAGACCCTTACCATACAAATGTTCCTTACCTTTTGATGATGGATGTTTTCTAAGATTCTTAATCATGATCAATTTTCTTTCATTGTGGATGAGGTCCTATTGTAGGTATGTTCCTTCTACATGAATATCTTGAGCTATATCTACCATGCCCCTATATTCTAGAAGATATTTCTAACCATTCATTTTGTTCTCATTTATAGATGCTCTTTCTACATGAGTGTATAGAACTCTATGTACTTCATGCTTTTAGATTCTAGAAGATTTTTCTAGCCATGCAATTTTATTATATTCCTACATGATCCTATGGTACTCAAAACTTTGAAAGAAGACTTTAAGTAAATAAGCACACTTAGTCATAGAAGAGATCTAGAGGATCTTCCTTCTTTCGCTTCTTGTCTTCTTCTTTCATTTCTTGAGTCACATGAGCTTCTTCCCCTTTTCTTTTGTTGTTATTGTCCTTCTTTAGTTTAAGACAATTCCTTTTTGTAGTGTCTATATTCTTGGCATCCATAGCTTTGGATTTTGGACATATCTTTGTTGTTTGCTCTTCGTGGACCAAATTTGCCAAATTTTCCCTTTCTCTTGGCCAAGGTAGCAAATCCTTTCTCCTTTGATCCCACATCTTCCTTGGCTTTGAGTCTAGTTTCATTTGTTGTACATAGAGACCACATTTCACTTAGTGTGTTCTCTTCCTTCTTGGCATATATGCTTGACGTGAAGTTGCCCCAATCCTCACGTAAAGCATTGAGTACTACAATTGTCATTTCTTTGTCAGACATGACTTCCCCTAGCTCTTGAAGTTGATCTCTCATCTCAAAGATCTGCATGAATTAGGTAGCTATTCCTTCCTTTGATATCTTCATCTTGTACAGTTCATTTATTAGAGATATCACTTCTCCATTTGTGGTTATCGAGAATAGCTCTACTAGTTTATCATAGATTTCGTTTGATGTTTCAAATTTGGAGACATAAGGAATGTGAAAGTCCTTGATAGATTCTATTAGAATCCTTTCAGTTCTTGTCTCACCCTTATTGTACATGGCTAAGGCTTGGGTTTTTTCCTTAGCAGGGATAGTGATATTCCCTTTGACATGTTCTAGAAGTTCATTCTCCTTGAGAAGTAAATCAGTCCTCTTCTTCCATGCAAGAAAGTTATTGTTACCTACCAATTTGTTGCTTTCCTTGCAAAAAGACATTGATGTATATTCAGAAGGGGACATATACTTACTTGATAGATCTTTAGATGTAGTGGATTTTCTTTCTCCTTGAAGACTTGATGGCTTTCCTTCCTAGGATCTTGATGTTCTTCAAGTTTCCTTCTCCAAGTGGACTTGCTTGATGATGAGATTTGCTTGATGACTTGTAGATGACATATGTACCTCTTTGATCTTCTCTTCTCTATGGATGCCTTTATGTAACGCTCTTCTTCTTGCTTTGTAGTCTTCCTTGATGAATGATAGATGGTATACCTTCTTGTCCTTGAAGTGATTGATGCTTCAACTTTGTAGATGTTCTTTATTGATGAGTGTTCTTGAGATGCCCTTTCCTTGATGTGTCACCTTAGCTCTCATACCATGTTGAAGAATCAAGGGCAATTAGGTGTAGTGTGATTCTTCTTGACTTGATAACAATTTGTATATACTTTTTACTTTTTCTTGTTAGCTTAATATTCTTATTATTATTATTAATGCATGTGTGTGTACTTCATCAAACTGCTATAAAAAACATAAGAACAAGAACACAAGATGTTGGCTCTCTACCAAGGCCCAAACCTCTCTTCTCTTGAGAGGAAAACCCTTCAGTAAATTTGTCTTATTGAATATTATTATTGATCAATGCAAAACCCTAGACCCTTGACTAAAATATCCTCCAAGCACAAGTCAAGTCCTTTCTCCTTTCTGCACTTAGTCTTCCTTCTTCCGACACTTCGTTCCCCGGAACTTCATCCTCCTTCTTCTTCCGGCACTTCATTATTCTTTCAACTATTGATAGATCTTGTTGCACTTTCTCTAGATAATATGCTTCTCTTATATGATTAGAGATATCCTTCACTTATGTAGAAACCTTCCTTCAAATGAGATCCTTCTTGAGATCTAGGTGTAGATTGAAGTGACTATTCAGCAACCCTAAATTCTCACACATGTGGGAGGTTTACTTGATGTTGTATACTCTTCTCTCCTTCGCTTGAGTACCCTTCTTCTACGCTTCAGTAGGAAGCCTTGTAGGCCTAGATTTAACCCCAAACAATGAGAGATGGTTGATTGTTTGTTGTTGTTGTCATAACTATAAAGTAAACCTTCCTTTCCTTCACCGTGTGGCTGTAACTATCCCTAGAATAGTTCGGTTTTCTTCCTCCTTTCCTTGCTGCCTTGGAGACCCTTTAATTGTCCTCTTATTACCCTTTTATTGGCTTCCTACCTTCACTAATTTTAGAAGTGATTCCTTGACATTATAGTGGAGTGGACAACCTCTATATATAGAAGATTGTCCCTCCTTTTAGGCCAACTTGGAGACTGTTTGCAGGCCGAATTGTTATCTTTGCTTCAGATGGCTTCTTTGATGGTGTCACATGTTTGGAGGAGACTTGACTTTCCTTGGAGGGTTAATCTTTGACTCTTATACAAACATATACATGGAGTAACATGCCCTTAAGGTATTCAATGTTTTCTTTTGACCATTTGACTCTCCTACAGAACTCTAATATGTGCTAAACCTATTTCAATGAGAAAGAAACTCATTGACATATATTATAAAAAAAACTTTTCTTGAATAAATACAAATATAAAAATTACATTTATGAATATCGAACCTCGTTACATTTCCTTCAACATAGGCCACTACTGAAACATTTTTTATTGAAGAAATATGTTAACTTCTCTAAATTAATGGCTACGTGCTCAATGATTGATTTAAATTCGGTGACTGAACTTATTTGGTGTAACTTGGTAAGTCACCCCAAATAATGAGTATCTCTCTCGAGCATGAAAATCCTTAACAAATTGGCTCAAAACAATGTAGCCTAAATATGTTTTCTTATGTCATTCAAACCATTACCATCTCTATGGATTTAAATATAGGACCCTCATCCTCAGTTTCCACATGTCATTAGTAATACCCTAGAGGTAATGTAATTTACCATGTAAGTGATACATCATGACAGGTTAGAATGGTCATAAAACTTGTTTCAATTCCAGCTTAAGAGAATGGTGCCATATGTTATTATCTTGGATTGATCTATTATCATGCAAACCCAAGAAGTATTGTGGATGGATAAATAGTAATGAATTAAAATTTTATTCTTGGTGTGGCTCAATGTGTTATGAAATCCCATGGTTTTTTTCTTGTATGCACTAAACTAACATACTCAAAAACTTCTCAATCAACTTTTTCCAATTTTCAGAATTTTTATCTAGCTTCTTAGTAAAATCCTCCAACTCATTTATATCGTCCTAACATTGTGTAAGCTAACACTCCTTTAATTCCAACTTGCTTGTATCAGGGTCGTGTTCATGTTATCAAATCTAATATGAGGATGTTTATAGGTATTATCCTTCATGGATTCTCACTAGAAAAAGTTATTGGTTCCTAAGGATATGGGGGTGTTAAACTCTATATATTTTTTATATATGTGTGGGATGTAATAGTAGTACTTTACCCAATATCTTAGGGAACTAAGGAGGCTCAACTGTGGCATTAATTATATTAGTCGACTACCCTGGTACCAGAAGGTGGTTTCCCCAAGTACTATTTTATATGTAGTATAGCAACAAGACAGTCAATTAGCTTATCTAATGATAGTAATAGGTATACCTAGCAGAATTTCTATATTCCTGAAATTACGTGGAAGTGATACTTCATATGTTAATATTGTTTGATGCAATACTACTAAAATGGTACCATTAAGGGTTACAGGGGTTTCCAACCAAATGAAACCATGTGTAGTTCCTATGTGTATTCTTCCTCAATCACAATTGTACCCACTAATGACAAACCATTGTGTTATTTAAATATGCTTGAATATGTCTTTAAAAAAAATTGAGTTTTACTAATGCTAGAAAAAGATCTTAAAGCCACCAAAAAATAGCTTGTGCAAGGTAGGGCTTGAGGACACAAATTCTACTATACCTCTTGGATTGGCTATTATGTCCCCAGTTATGAAATTCCATAGCTTCTCTAGATCTAATGGCACTAAATTTACTGAAATTTGTGGTCTCTATAAAAATATATTCAACCCACGAAATTTGCAACCTTTATAGAAAAAAACCTTAGAAAAAGCATGAATAACTTCAATTCCTAGACATTGTTTTGGATGTTTTTTTTAATTGGGTAATTTTTTTAGATAAATTCAGTTCTAGAATTGGATTCTTCAATTTCTGCATAGAAATTTGTAGAAAAAACATGAATTATGCCATCTTCATTTTTCTACCAAAAACTAGCAAAAGGAATGGCTCTATATCTCACGTTGTGCCAAAAAGCACTCCCAATCTGTGTGAAAGAAAGATATTTGGTGCCCCTTGTAGTGTAACTCACATAAAATATAGTACAAAACCCAAGAACACAAGAAAAATAGAGAGTTATGTTCACTTTCCTCTTCAAGGGGGAAACCTTCAAGAGTAATGCTTCAGTTATAATGACAATTCTTAACCAAACATTACATAACCTTCTACTCTATATATAGCTATCCACAGAGAATTATAACTACATATTGTCCCCATATAATGAGTATTAACTAATTATATTTTACTTTATTAATAAAAAGAACCATTATTTCAATGAATGATAATTAATTGATTATTTAATGAGCCCTATTCAAGGAAGGTGGTCTCAAATATCAGTAAAGTATCTGAGGAGGTTAGAGTAAGATTCTAACAACTCTATAAATTGTGTTTCTAACTACTTGATGCAACATGATGCAATGTTAATGCATAAGAAACTAAATAATACAAACCACAATGCTAATTCAACATTAGTGCAACTACAATAATTGATGCTAGTGCAATCGAAAATGATGTTCCAATAATGAAAGAAAAAATTCAGTAAGCCCCCTTAATGCTAATACACCCCTAAGTGATGTCTCGCGGACATAATATACATGTAAATGGTGTAACAAAGAAAAAAAAACCTAAACCATTGAATCTATCTGTTGTATTGAAATTGTTGTCACAACATATAACACAATACTCAATGTATAGGAAATTAATCGTCATATAATACAACACTATCAAAATGCCAATTTAAGCATACATTTAAATATTCAATGGCATTCCTGTAGAAACCAAGGCCACATAGCTAGCATTCCCTTTCGCTTAGTTTAATTTAGCTACTAATAGATTTTGTATTGCTATGATGTAATTAGTCAAAAAATTGGTCAAAAGTAATGTTGTTGTCATATTGCTTTTTTTCCAAGATGTTATATAACAATTTCTTTTTTTATTTTAATGTGTCATCTACAAAGCCAATTGGTTCAAGAACTTTAGTTCTTTTCATGGGTGGCATTGCGAAAGATACAATGTAAATTTGATAATGTTAATTGTAACCCGGTACACACTTCTGGGCATGTTAATTTATATTGGCAATTTCATGTTTAATATTATTGAAACAAAGACTTATGTGACTTAGTTGGTTTGAAAAATATTTGAAATTTCAGCAGAAAATTTGGCAATTTTTTTAAATCATAATTTTAATATTTAAAATATTTAAATCGGGGTACAAACTTCTAGCCATGTTAATTTATATTGGCAATGTCATGTTTAATATTATTGAAACAACGACTTATGTGGCTTAGAAAAATTAGATTTAAAAAAAATTAAAATAAATTAAAATTTTCTCAAATGTAAACATTAAGTAACGTCATTTCATTTTTTGGTGAATTTAGATTTAATGTCAACATCAATGCATTATTACCCTGTTGCGGCAAGGAACGATAAGGTAGGATACGATAGGTGAGTTTTTAATATTTCCTCGAGGCCATTATTCCATCTTCCTTCGTCTATTTTGTAATTCCTTGTCCTCGAAATCTATGCAGTAAAAATCCCATGATTCTTCTGTCTGTCCTTGCTGAAATCTTGTAATCTATTTATCTTGTTTCTCCATTGCAGGTGTGCAACCATCCCCCATGCAATCAATGCCAGGAGAATACCATAGGGACGTGGGCCTAACTAGCACTAGTCAAGTGTAGAATTTGATAAGAATAACTATAATTAAAGTTTAAAAACTTTGTTATAAAAATGATAGTGAGTGGAGGTATTAATTTTTTTCTTTATCACAGCTCGGAAAACTTTGAAGTTAGCATCATGATGCCATGTTAAATTCAATAATAATTTAATTTACTTTATCTCTTTCACATGATTTATTCTACCAGGTCATAAACTTGTATCATTCAAAGAACATATATAAGAGGAAGTTTTACAAATTCAATAAATCAATTATGTACAACAGCATCCATGGACACATGTTAGAGTAATTGTCGACGGATGAATGCATGACATAATGAATATAAATATTTAATAGCCAGAGCTTCGTTATTTGTTAAACACAGCCAGTTCTGAACACCATCATACGGTTTCATTCATTCTCACTTGAGATGGTGGTAGCTGGTTGAATTTACGCGACAAAGAATTTAAATTATTTTATTAAAAACAAAATCTACCCGGACCTATGGTACACATGTAATAATGGATCTAGGGTAAACATGCAATAATGATGGTATCCGACAACATACGAACGACGACCATATTATCATTACGAAATAAGACCCCAAACAATTTAACTAATCAAAATGTAGAAGAATTAGATTTAAAAAATAAATAACTAAATAACTAAATAAATTAGAATAAGTATATATATATTAGATAACATCACTTAATTTTTTAGTGAATTTAGATTTAATATTAACCTCACTACATTGTGAATACATTATTACCCTACTTCGACCGGGAATAATAACAACCTAATCACCTTAATTTTGTTTATGTTTGATAAACATATGATGCAACAGGGTGTCAACTCAACTCAGGTGCACATCAACGTATAATGCAAAACTTAAAATATGACAACCCTAAGCCCATCATCCCTTCCGTCACGAAAACACAAAGAATAAAATTACACGATCAAGTGATGCTAATGGTGATGTTATAGTAGTGGAGTGTGCCAAAACTTTTGATTAGGTGTGGGATAGTGCCAGGTCCATTATTTGGTGTTATGGAACATATAATAGAAGAATGTAATGTCCTTCCATTTTTATAAAGGTAAGTAACTTTTGGAACTTTGTTTTTACGAGATAAGGTTTTATAATCCTATACAAGATGTCAAATATGATGTGTATTTATTTAGTTAATGTGGTTTTATTTTTTTAACAAGTACTAAAAAAATGTTTAAAATCATACTTTGGAAAAAGTACGTATTTCAAAATTTAATGATACACATAAAAAGTAAAAGGTAAAATGTATGAAATCTTCCGAAAATATGGATTTTCGAACTATTTTGTCCTTTATAATATATTTTCGGTCTGTCTTTTATACTCTTTTTTCTGGAAAATATGAACTTTTTAATGGACAGTGAAAGGCACATTCATTTTGAGAAAACTAAAATGGATCTCTTTTCAAATTATTTAAACAAAGATTTAGATTGCTTAACATAAAATGATAACATTAATCTACTAAAATTTTTACTACAATCCTTTCCAATGCCATTTACAAGTTCTCTATTGAGGTGTCCTATAAAAAGAATAATAGAACTTCGAACCCTTAATATGATAATGATTGTAAAATTTTCAAGAAAGTGATTAGAGACACTCTTAACGAAACTGTAAATACTAAAGAAATAAGTATACACAAAACTCTCACTAAAAGAAAGAAAATATCCGATATAAATGGGAGGCAAGAGCATCTTATTCACCTTTCTAAAGTTTAGCCCAAAAATTTTTGGAGGAAAATTCTTGTTTGTAAAACGAAAGAAAATAATTCAACCGCCCTAAAAAATCATGGGAATATCTATCTTAAGAATATTTGTGATATTCCTAATGCCATGGGCACCATCTTGAACACCCCTATAGAGGAGGATATCTTCTCTTCGCAAGATGTTGAATTTGGGATTAAGCAACTTGCTAGTGCAAAAGCTAGGGATATTGAAGACTATCACGTTGAAATTTGCAAAATGGGAAGGTTTATCCTCATCCCTCATATACACAAACTCCTAAATCCGATAGTGAAACAAGTCTTCCCTAAGCCCTGGATGTGAAGCCTTATTGTGCATATATTTAAAAATGGGTATAAAAACATTCCCTCTAACTACAAGGCTATTATGATAAACCATATTTTATCCAAGCTAGATGGACTCATTTTGGAAAATAAGATTGGCATTTGGCTTGAAAGCCATGGTAAAAGACCTAAAGAGCAAGTTGGATTTAGGAGACATCAGTCAACTATAGACCATCTTGTTACTCTTAGGATCATTGCAGAGGAATTTAGTAATAATAATAATCATCTCTTATGTTGTTTTGTTGACTTTATATAAGATTTTGACAATGTTCCTTCGGATAAGCTATGGAAGAGGTTGGAAGAGATAATGGTTCCTCCAAACCTGAGGGTTATTGTGACTAGGCTTTACAAGAATGTTATTGTCAAGGTCAGGACCACAAGGGTTGGTGAGAAGAAATTACATGCAATATCATGGTTAAACAAGGACATCCATTATACCCTACCCTTCTTGGCATTTACTTTGATAAGCTAAAAGAGTTTCTGGAAGTTGCAAGATGTGGTAGCCCCAGGCTCACTAGTATAGTCATTATTCTTCTGATTTATGGCGATGATATCATTCTTCTAGCTAAGAGCCATGACAGTCTCAACAAGCAGCTCATAATCCTCGAAGATGGGTATGATTGTTCATACCGACAAGGCTAAAGTCATGATAATTAAATCCAAAAATATCAAGTATGGTGATTTCATTTATGATAGTAACTACTTGTAGAAAGTTTCTTCATACACATATTTGAGAATCGACATTCATCATCAGCTCAATTGGCCTTAAAACATTGAGAAAAGGATAATTTGAGGGTGGAAATATTATTATGGTCTTGAAAACAATTGTAATTCAACAGATCTTTGGACATGGAGTAAAAAAAATTCCTCTTTGAGACTCTCGTCAACCTTATTATCTTATATGGATGTGAGGTTTGGAGTTGCAGTATATCTAGAGAATCGTGGAGGAAGATTGAGCTGATCCAAAATCAATTTATAACCTACAATCTCAAGATTAAAGGAAATACTCCCTACCCTATCCTCTAGATTGAATCTAGCATTTTTCCGATTTAAAGGATGGCTATGATTAGGTATCTCATGTATAAGAAGAAGCTATACAACATGGAAGCCAAGAGGTATCCTAAAATTTCTTCTAAGTCAAGAAAAATCCCCCACCTCCAGCTCAAACGAGGTTGGAATAAGGATGCCTAACTTTAGCTAGACCATTGGGGGGTAAAGGAGGAGATCACCTTGAAAAATAAGGGAAATATTAAAAATATTACTACTTCCAAATTTAAGGATAAGTTGTGGGACAATAAGGAGTTAAAGGGGAAATGGAAGCTAAGATATTATAAGGAGGTGATCAATGTCAATCTCAAAAGCCAAAATTATCTTACTATCTTGACTAGTGCTAAGAAGAAAATGAACATTCCCAAGATTAGAACTAATTCTCATGAGCTTCAAAGTGAAACAAGGCATTGGTGTATTCCCGAGACACCTTGGGAAGAAAGAGTTTGTCACCTTCGCAATACTAAGAGGGTTGAAGATGAAAATAACTTTCAAAGTCTTCAAAGTCTTGAAGATGAAAATAACTCGTTCTAATTTTCAAAGTCTTTGCCACACTACCAACCTTCTTGACTTGTTAAGTCAACAAAAGCACATTGAACTAGGTACAATTTTTTCCCTTCTTTTCGATCATAGAAATAAAATATTAAATAATCTCAATTAACCTCTTACTTTCTTAAGGTTGAATAGAATATATTGGTCTTAATGAATGTTAACCACCATCATTATATGTGTGTGTGTGTGTGTGTGCATGTGTTACTTTTAAAAGTATTAGAAATTCATGATTATAATTTCTTCATGTTACTATTACAAATTTGGTAAGTAATTTGCAATTATATATATCTATATATATTTTGATTTCATGATGTATAATCATATATATAATAATAAAAATAAAGATAAATATTTATAAGATGTAGATTTATTGGTTTGTGTGGGGCCTAGTCTTTATCAAGGCATTAATTCAAATCTTATGGGGTGGGGTTGAGGGTGTTAGTCATCTATGGGGATAGAAACTATTTCATGTGGAATTCAGGCTCAACGAAGTCTCACACAATCTTAGTGACAACATCCTACAAGTGTACAGACTTCACACAATCTTCATAATAGCATCTCACATGTGAACAAATATTACACAATTTTGATAACTTCATATGAACAAATTGTTTTTTTCCATTTAACATGGAAATAGGCTCAACCAACACAAACAACGAAAATTCAATTTTAAATTGAGACCACCATGTAGCAAGTGCCTCTTAGGAAAACAATCATCTTTGAAACAAAGATGCAACACACCTTGTTGAAAATGAGGAGGAGATAATGTTGTCAAAACACTCAGACATGTTTCTAAGGTCTAAAGTATTAATGTAACCGACATATAAGGGTTGAAGAGCGTATCCGTCCACCAACATACAAGGGTTTGGGAGTGGATCTTTTCCTCAAAATTAAAACAAAAGATTCTTAACGCCGTGAATTATGGGGAATGCATATGGATATCTTCAATGGGAATTAGTGTTTTTAGTTGAAAGTATGTGATATAATTTTGGATGAGATTGTGATTTCTTGTTATTTAAAATACATTTTTTAATTTAAAATGCATTTTTGAATGTATAAATGGATTTAACGTCTTTAAAATTTCTTGAAACATTAAAAACCAAACCTTTTTTTTCTAGCAAAATTCACTAAAAAGATAACAACAATAAGAAGTCAAACATTTATGAGTAAAACTATGCTTAAAAATATTACCCAAATGTTTTTTCAATTAGATTTATTTAGGGTGGTTGGGTTGAGTGGTTGTTATCTTCCCCACCCATGTTCAAATCCCTGCTAATGACATGATGAGATTTAATGCATTGAGAAATATTGTTGTGGTAGCATAGTGCATATGAATATTATTGTATTAGTTTCTAGCTCTTAAGTGAGTATACATGTGGGCTTCCCTGATATGGACAACCCTACTATAGTCCTCAATTCTTTTCTCGAAAATAAATTAATTAATTAAGCTTATAATTATGATCCTCTCATAAGTGAGTTATAGAAAATGTGTAATCTATTCAAATGTATTAGTATAGCTACCACAAGCATGGTATAACATTCAGTTTTGTGTTTGACTGAGTATTAGTTTATCTTTAACCAAAAAAATTTATGGAACTTATCCATAGTTTAACATTAGGAATTCAATTTATGTTATTTTTTATTATTTTTTAGATTTATTTATTTGTAAGGTGATTGGTTGAAGTCTTATTATGAGTTGTTTAGTAACTTCCATTTCTATTCATTACTAATTTTTTGTTTTTTGTTTTATTCTATTATTTCTATTTTCATGAATTATAATTTCTTCACAATCATTTCAATTTAAAATGAGTTTTTCTATTAGTTACTATTTTTTTTGTTTTTTGTTTTATTTCCTTTTTATTTAACCTTTTGATTTTGATTTTTTTTCCATTTTCAAAATTTAAAGAGGAAAAAATATTTTTTAAACATATTCCAATATTTTTTTTAGGTTTTTTTTTGTTTTTTTATTTGACCTTTCTATAATTTTCACAACAAAACCTCAATTTCAATGAATATAATTAAATTAGTAAAAAACAATTCTAAAAATAAGAAATTAATGAAATTTAAACAAAATTTGTGTAATTTTCTCCATTGTGTTATATATACACATCTCATTCTTCATTCTACTTCAAATCTTAAAGACCTCTTGCCATTATTGTGGGCACTCAAATATTATAGATTTGGAAAATTGCAACTGAAGTTGAAGTTGACAATCTTTGTAATTTTCTTATTATTTGTAGATCCATGGATTCTAACAATGGCTTAAACTTTTCACACTGATGACTATCCCCCAAGTGTAATAATATCGCATGCAGTGACAAAGGTATTGTGTTTCCTAAATCCCATTAATAGGTGAAATTTTTGTAGAAGTATTGTAGAAATTTAGCAGTTATTACTCATAAAAGATGTCGTTTATATAATGGATGGGGAGTAATTTTGTTTTAAAAATAATTTTGGATGGAATAAATGAAGTATCTATGTGGTTTTGAGATGATTTGGATGAGAACGTCTATTCTTGTTTGTCATTGTTTTTAGTCAATAGTAATTATTCATTTTATATGGTGATGAGTTTTATTTTCAAATTCACATTAAGCATGGAATAATTTAATCAAAACATGATTTAGAAACTGTGAAAACTTAATATTTGATTGATGTCACTGAGAGAAATAAAGTTTTTTTTAGCTAATTGTATTTTTTTAATCTCTTTTTGAGGTAGTTAACAAGTTTTTATGTAAATTATAGTTTTCAACATTTTTTATAAAAGAGAAGCGACAATGTAGATGGGATTTTAGTTGGATTTTCAACTAGATTTCAACAAATTGACAAATTATTGGTTTGCTAAATTTTCTCAAAATAGTGAGATTTATGGGGACCCAGAAATATTAGAGGGTATTGGGAATACGATAGGAAAATTTGTCAAAATAGCAGAAATGAAAAAAAGAGGCAAATATACATCCTATGCGAGAATCCGTGTATATATGAACATAAGTGAACCCATACCTAAATCTGTGGAGCTAGAATACCATGAAGAGGTTTGGCAACAGACCTTAGATTATGAACATATCCCGTTCAAATGTCGAAGGTGCCATGAATATGGCCATTTATTTAAGGAATGCCCACTGAACATGGAGGAGATGGAGAATAAGGACAAGCAACAGAAGAAACCACAGGATGACAAGGAAGGGTTCCAAGAAGTTAAAACCAAGAGGAGGCAACCAAAGGAACCCCATAACCTAGGAAAAGAATACCAAGCCCAGTCGAGTGGTAAAAATAGATTTGAAGCATCACAGTTGGAAGAAGACAAAGAAAGCAAGATCCAACCCATGGATTATCAGGATAAAGGAAAAGAGAGTAGCTCGAGTCAAGTCAAACCAACACCTAAGCGAAAATCCCAAGGAGATCTTGCAAAAAAATAGGACAAAGAAGAATGACTTGGGATGGAAACCACCACAATGGAAATCAACCCAAGGGAGAGGAACTTAGCATAGAAGAAGAATTATTAAAGAAATTGTTGAATGAATGGAGACACCTAGATGAAATATTTATTCCAGAAGGCCAAAAAAGATTGTACAAAGAGACTTTCCAATAGTATCAAGGATAGGAACAAGTCGAGATTGCAGAAAAACTGGGGATGCACCAGGAAAACCCCCATGAGTATCAAAACAAAGCAAAAGGGGGGAATAAAAGGGGCTGGAGAAACCTACAGGAATCCATACAGATTATGGGAGAAATGTTGGTGAACACAGGCAAGGTGGTACCGCTTTCAGCAGTATACCAACAATTAAAGAAAGTTAACCAATGATAGTAACATCCTGGAACATAAGAGGCCTAAAAAGCCAAGGAAAATAGATATACTTAGGAGAGATACTGAGAAAAGAGAAACCCCAATTAATGCTTCTTCAAGAAACTAAGATCACATGAGGGAAACTAGAAGAAATCCTAAGTAAGATGAAACCGAGGTATGAGGGTATGGCAATAGATGCAAGAGGAAGCACAGGAGGGATAGAAATTTTGTGGAATCTAGCAGAGGTAACTGTAGACTACTCGATAGGCATGCAACATATCCTCATAGGGTGGTTCCACCTCATAGGAAATAAAGACTAGTTCTTTCTCTCTACAGTGTATGGCCTGTACATCCCAGTAGAAAAGGAAAACTTCCTTCAAAGGATAAAATTTTTAAACCAAACGCATGAGGAAAACCTATGGTTATTAACGGGTGACTTCAACCTGATAACATCGTTGGAGGAGAAAAAAGGAGGAATCAGAAGGGAGGAGCCAGAAATGGATAAATTTAGGGATATCCAAAAAGAACTTCACCTAGTGGATATCCCAACAATTAATGGTAAATATACATGGAACAATAGACAAGGAGGAAACAGGCAAATAACATCTCCTCTTGAAAGATTCTTGGCAACAAAAAATCTCATAAGCAAAGATGTTTACTATGAGGCATCTATCCTACCTTGCCTAGGTTCGGATCATTGGCCTATTAAACTAGAAGTGGAAATGAAACAAGGACATTCAAATAGACCCTTCAGGTTTGAAGCCTTCTGGCTAAGAGAACCGACCTTCATTGAGAAAATGAAGGAATGGTGGAATGAGAGCGAGAAAGAAGGTAGAAATCTAATGCATACTTTCCAACTCTGTCTCAAATATCTAAAGGGTAAAATTAAAAAATGGAACAAGGAAGAGTTCGGCAACATTCAACAGGAGCAAGAATTGATCCAGGCTAAGATGAGGAAAGTACAACATCAGATCATCAATGAAGGTAGAACTGATTCTCTAGTGGAGGAAGAAGGACAGTTGATAAATAAATTGGAGGAAAGGAGGCAACAAGAAGAAATATTGTGGAAGCAGAAATCAAGAATCCAATGGTTAAAGGAAGGGGAAAGGAATTCTAGGTTTTTTCATAAAGCCATGATCCAACACAGGCAACAAAATAGGGTATTCTCCTTAGTCAATCAGCAAGGCAACCACCTTACTCAAAACGAAGACATGGAGAACCTGTTAATTCAACATTTTCAAAGGCTAATGACGGAACCAAATCTAGACAGGGCAAAGAATATAAACAAAATCACTCGGAAAATTTCCCACTTGGTGAGTAGGGAATAGAACATGGCCCTTCTAAGGGAAATCTCTAAGTCAAAGGTAGAAGAAGTCATCAAAGGTTTGGCGAAAAGCAAAGCACCAGGCACAGATGGGTTCTCTGGGAAGCAGAGATCACCTCACAAGTTACTTGACTAACAACCATGTACTTTGCTTCTACTGAATTGAGTGCAATTGATCTCTGCTTCCTGTTGTGCCAAGAAACTGTTGCTAACCCAATACTGAAGATTCCCTCTAATGTTTTCTTCTTGTCTGATGGAATCCCTACCCAATCTACATTTGTGAAGCCTTTAATATTCACTCCTTTTGCCCGTCTGTACCAAAGACTAAACTAAGTGGTGCCCTTAAGGTATCTCAACACATATTTAGTTGCCTTCCAATAGAGTTTGGTTTGCTTAACTAAGTTGGTTAACTACAAAACACATGTTTGGTCATGTGTTCACCAAGTACATAAGTGAACCCACAAGCTATCTGTAAATAGTAGCCTCCACTACTTCACCTGAAGTAGCATCTTCCTTCCTCCAATTCCTTGTTAGAGGAGTCTCCATGGGTTTGTTTCTCTCTATGTGGAACTTATTCAGGATCTTGTTGGCATACTTTCCCTAAGAGACAAGCAGTTCCCCATCTCCATGCCATAATTCAATACCAAGGAAATAATACATGAGCCTAGGTCCTTCATCTCAAATTCTCTTTCAATATCCTATTTGCAAGATTTAACCAACTTCTCATCAGCTGTTAGAATTAAATCACTGACATACAATACTATAATCAATAATTTACCTCCAAACACAATATGGTAAAGGTTTTCATCTGCTTCCATTTTGGTGAAGCCCAACCTAGTGAAATAGTTGTTGATCCTAGTGTACCAAGCACAGGGTACTTATTTCAATCCATACAATTCTCACTTCAATCTGCACACATGTGACTCTTTGTTGAAGGTCTCAAATCCTTCTGGATGCTCTATGTACACCTCTTCCTTAATCACTCTATTGAGGAAGGTTATCTTCACATCCATCTTATGTATCTTCCATCCCATTTGCACTGAAAGTGCTAGAATAAATCTGATTGAAGAGTACCTTACTAATAGATAAAATTTCTCCTCGTAATCAATTCCCTCCATCTGAGAGAAACCCTTGCCCACAAATTTGGCCTTGTGTTTCTTGACACTCCCAACTGTTTCTTGCTTCACCTTGTAGATCCACCTAGAACATACCACTAATTTCTCCTCTCATCATGGGACAACTTCCCAAGAATTGTTCCTGATAATGGAGTCATACTTCTCTACCATGGCATCAACCCATATTGGTTTTTGCACTGCTTCCTCGAATGACGATGGCTTAGTCTCTACACCCTCACTCATCAGATCCATGTATCCATTATACCAATCTGGTGACCTCCTCTACATGCGCTATGATGTGGGTGCTCCCACATTCTCTCTAGCATCATGCATCAATATGTAATCTTCTCTAGTGTGCTTCCTTCCATCTTTAGATGTCTCTGCATGAGTGGGTGCTTCAACTATCTACTTCTTTTCTTATGGCTGATCCACAACATCTTGAGGTTCTTCCTTTGGAGCTAAAATCTCCTCATCTGCATGTAACTAATGCTCCCTTTCAAGGGAACATCTCATGGCCTTATGTTCATCAAACTTCACATATCTACGAACAACTATCATCCTATGATATGGTAGGTACACTGGATATTTGTGAGGTGTATCAGTGTACACCACAAATATGCCCAACTCAACTTTCTGATCTAGATTTTTCCTTGCATCCTTGGTATCATGGAAATAAAATAATGAACCAAAGATCCTAAAGTGTGACACATCTAGTTTCTTTGCTGAAAAATCTCCTTCTTGTGTACTCATCCCAAGAATCCAATGAGGACTCATGTTCTGCACATATACTGCTATGCTGCATGCTTCAGGCCACAAGTGAAATGGTAGGCCCTGATCATGTAACATCACCCATGAAACTCCCACAAGAATTGTGTTCTTCCTTTCATCCACCCCATTTTGTTGTGGGTTATGGGGTGCTATTAAATCTCGTCAAATGTCTTATGATGCAAAAAAGTTCTTGAACTCATTTAGAACATATTCTCCATTGTTATTGCTCCTAAGAGCCTTCACTTTTCCTACCAGTGTCTTTCTCAACAAGTGCTTTAAATTCACAAAATTTAGTACACATCTAATCTTTTTTTTGCATGAAGAAAATTCAACACTTACGTGAGAAATCATCTACAAATATCACATAATACATGTGTTTTTCCGTGGAGGCTATCGAAAATGGTCCACACACATCTGAGTGGACCCATTAAATGATCGCTTGTGCTTGACTGTCCTTATGATGAAAGGTGGCTTTGGTGTACTTCCCCAGTATACACCCTTTGCATGTATTTCGCTTCTCTAGTGCACCCTTGGGAAGTCCTGTAGAAATTTTTTGCATGATCTTCAAAGCTCCATGGTGCAAATGGACAAACCTTCTATGCCATAATTCACTGATGTCTCCTCTCTACTCCTTCTCTAATTTTGTGCTGAAAGAAACATAGTCTTCTACATCCAAATTATAAAGGTTCTTCACCCAAACCCCGATCTGCTTCAGTTTTCCTGTGGCTATGTGATGAAGGAAGGTCTTTCCTTTACTAAATATCAAATCATAGCCATGGTTTTCCTACATAGAAATTGAAACTAAATTCTTCTTCAGAACCATAACATACATGACATCTTTTAATGTGAGAGGAGAACCAGACTCCCCCTGAAAAGTAACAGTATCAATTTTGGTTGCGCTATACCTTACATCATCTCCCATATCGATGTGCATCTGGAGGTCCTTCTCCTCCAAGTCACTGAAATTTTTTTTGTTTCCCATCATATGGAATGAGGCCCCACTATCTAGATACCACACACTACCCATCACTGATGTCACCATGCATACAATGAGGGTGAAATCCAACTTGAATTGTGAAGCTAGAGCTTCACCTGTCGCTCCTCCTGAGGGCTTCTTACCGGCCTTCTTGTGTAGAAACTTCGTGGCATAGTGTCCCAGCTCATGACAATGAAAAAATTTAACCTTTCACAAGTCCTTCTTCTTGCCTCCCTGGCTAGAATCCTATTTGGATTTGGATTTCTTCCCTTTCCATTTATTTTCCTTACCATCCAAGGCACATTCTCCTCATCATCATGCTTGGATGAGGTCTCCTCTCTGGTGTTCCGCCTTATCTCTTCTTGCACCAAGTCAAACCATAAACGCTCCCACTTTGGTAGATGCTCCCTCTCATTTACCAAATCCTGGTAGTTGTGTCAGCTCTTGGGAAGGCCTAGAAGTGTTAGGCTAACCATATCATCTTTAGCAACTGTAATACCAACGCTCCCAAGCTCATCCTGACATTGGGTGAACCTTCTCAAGTATTGTGGTATTGTGTCACCCTTCTCCATTTTGATCTTCCAAATTTGGTGTATCCTTCCAGTGGGGATTCAACACAATATGATCTTGAACTCTTTCTAGTATGATCATCCTCACCTTTTCCACACACTTCATCCACTCTACCAGATGTTTAGCATTGATTGTTGGAGGCTTAGGAATATCATTGCCTATGAATTCCTTCAGCTTGTTGTCTTCCAAAACTTCCTCCATCATGTCCTTCCAAGTAATATAATTTGAGTTACCCTCAAGGTCATACTCGAGTCTCAATCCATAAAATGAAATCATGTTGTCTCTGAAGAATGATCTTGCAAATTCAATTTCACCTGCAAAGACTAACTCGTATTCTTCTCATCTAGTGTGATTTCAGTTGTGATACCATGTAGCAATTCCTTGTAGATTCAAACTAATTAAGTAATTTTCTGAAACAAAAGACTTGAATCTACTCTACTCGTCAGTGGAAATAATTAATCGATCCAGAAATCACAAAGCATACAAGAGAAAGAATTCAATCAACACATTACATAATGATTTCCTGGGGAAATCCACAGCTAAAAACCCCTACTATCTGTATATTGCATTAGTCAGAAAAAATGAGAAGATTACAATGCTTTTCTCAAGCCCGAGTAACCTCTACACTATCTCTATCTGTCTCACAGCTTCTTGGACAAGGCTTGGCCAAGCCTTTTCTGCTTTCCTAAGTCCCTATTTCCTTGCAATGTTTCCTTGGGAATTAGCCGCTATTAATTAGGGAAATTCCTTAATTGGAATTTCACAATCCATCATAGGCCTTCGCCGAACTGCATGCACCACCTATACAATTTGGATGATTATACAAGTAATAGTACATTGCCCTTGAACTCCAATATCAACTGGATAACTCTCAAATCCCACATGCATGAGTTATTTATGACTAAATTATCAGTTAACTAGTTGAACACATGAAGCAACACCCCATTGTTAGACCTCCTACTAGTTCATCCATCAGTTGGAACTAGTTTAACTGACTTTAACTAAGTTAAATGGAATTTATTAATTACAACTCAAAATAAACTCAGCAAGGGCTCCTATAAAGTAGGAGAAACTCTACATGACTCAAGTTAGACCCTCAACTTGAATTAACTAAACCAACTAAGTCAAATTAACTTAGTTAACTCGTAAAAGTTGTCTTGTGATGTAGAATTTTTCTCATAATTTAATTCAAGGAAAAATTAAATCAGGGTTTTTCTTATTGCGTTTTCAACAAAACTTGTGTATGAAGGGTATGAAACTCTTATCCATAAGGGGTTGGAAGATAGATGGATTATTACAAATACCAAAAATTATTTGTGGAAACTCATATTGACCTTTGTGCGTTCTAAAGTCATCCTATGGATTTATATTTATTTCATTTTGATTTGGTGGTATCTTGAATGTAGGTCAAGCTAAGTGGAAAAATTTGCTCCGTGTAGTTCATCTAGGAGACTATCAATAATTGGGATATAAAATGTGTCCTCGATCATCAACTTGTTGAAATCCATAAAATCACAACACATGCACTAAGTTTCTTCATTCTTTAACGTCATGACTACAGGCGATGAGTAAGGCCTTATACTCGGACATACAGTCCTTTCCTTTGACATTTTGTAGATGATATTTTCTATTTCATTATTTTGTTCAAAAGAGTGTTGATAAGGATGTACATTCCATGGTTCACTTATTTGAATCAAGGGAATTCCATGGCCATGATATCCTTAAGAAAGGGATAAACCCTTTGATGTCTCAAAGACATAATGATGTTTATCAAAGACCAGTTATAAATATGTGTGGATTTCTTTATTCATGTTATCCATAACATGTATGACATTAAATTGGGAAATAATTCCAAGTGACATATCTTTAATAACTTCTCCATATGATGATAGTTTAATATTTCAGGGGATTGTACCATATTCCTTTGAAGGGTGTGTACATGTCCCTATTTAACAAAGCTCATATAGAGTTCTTTGAAACCCCTTGTGACTAGTCTCAATGCGCATATCCATTTTTCCCCTAATACTATAACAAAACTACCCATGTCAATGGAAAATGGATGGGTTTGAGTTGATAATCTCCCATTTGGACATTGAAATTCTTACATATAACCCCACATTTCATCATACTTCCATTAGTGATCAGGATTTGAAATTTGTGCACTAGGTGTACCAAATAATGGTTTTTTTCTCCCACTCTTTTTCAAGTGAAATTGTGAGTATTTCCACTATCAACTAGGATTATAAATTTCAATGCTTAATGTGGCCCATTACTATCAAGGTTTTTGGAGTTGAAATGCTTGTTAATGCATGCAAGTTTTGTTGGTAGTAAATGGAGGTTTTTCCCAAATTTTAGTGTTGGGATATTCAACTTGTAATTCCTATTTGTCTTTGGTATTTATGTCTTTAGTCAGGGATTTATTGGTCATATAATTTTGGAGCAATTTATGTTCTTTAAACTTATGACTTGAAGCATATTTTTCATCACAGTTATTGTAGAGTTCACATCTTCGATGGTATGCCATTTCTGTAGAAGAAAACCTTTATACTTTTAATGGATGAGTAGGATTTGTACTTGGTGAACTAATTTGGGAAGGAAAAGTATGAGGAATGAGTTATAGTTTCTTTTATTTGTGCATTAATCACCATCTCAACTTCTAGGGCCCTCTTTGATGCTTCTAACCATGTAGTAGGACATTGCATTCAAACTTGTGCCAGAACCTGCCCCTAAAGGCTATTAAAGAATCAAGGGAAATTAGGTGTAGTGTGATTCTTCTTGACGTGATAACAATTTTTGGATACTTTTTACTTTTTCGTGTTAGCTTAATCTTCTTCTTCTTATTATTATTATTATTAATGCATGTGTGTGTACTTCATCAAACTCCTATAAAAAAAATAAGAAAAAGAACACAAGATGTTGGCTCTTTGCCAGGGCCAAAACCTCTCTTCTCTTGAGAGGAAAACACTTCGGTAAATTTCTCTTATTGAAGCTTCGTATTGATCAATGCCAAACCCTAGACCCTTGACTATAATTTCCTCCAATCATAAGTCAAGTCCTTTCTCCTCTTCGCACTTAGTTCCCCGACACTTAATCTTCCTTCTTCCAACATTTTTCCTCCTTCTTCTTCCAGCACTTCGCTCTTCTTCCAACTGTTGGGAAACCTTGTTGCACTTGCTCTAGATAATATGTTTCTCTTCTATGCTTAGAGATACCCTTCAATTTTGTAGACACATTCCTTAAAATGAGATCCTTTTTGAGATGTAGTTGTACACTGAAGTGACTATACAACAGCCCTAGATTCTCGCACATGTGGGAGGTTTACTTGATGTTGTATACCCTTCTCTCCTTACCTGGAGTACCCTTCTTCTAAGCTTGAGTAGGAGGCCTTGTAGACCTAGATTTAACCCCAAACAGTGAGATATGGTTGATTTTTTGTTGTTGTTGTCATAATCGTAGAGACAGCCTTCCTTTCCTCACATGTGTGGTTGTAACTAGCCCTAGAATAGTTCGGTTTTCTTCCTCCTTTATTTGCTTCCTTGGAGACCCTTTACTTGTCCTCTTATTACCATTTTCTCAACTTCCTACCTTCACTAATTTCAGAGGTGATTTCTTGACGTTATAGTGGAGTGGACAACCTCTATATATAGAGGATTGTCCCTTCTTTTAAGCCAATTAGAAGTCTGACTTGAAGATTGTTTGCAGGCCACTTTTTATCTTTGCTTCAGATGGATTATTTGGTGGTGTCACATGCTTGGAGGAGACTTAAATTTTCCTGGAGGGTTATTATTTAACTCTTATACAAACATATACATGGAGTAACATTCCCTTAAGGTCTTCGACATTTTCTTTTGACCATTTGACTCACGTATAGCACTTTAATATGTGCTATACCTATTTCAATGAGCAAGAAACTCATTGACATATATTATAAAAATTATATTCCATTTCTTGAATAAATACAAATATCAAAAGTACATTTATGAATACCGCACCTAGTTACATTTCCTTCAACAATCCCTCTTAACTAGGGAGGTATTCATACAACATTACAAGGTGTTTTGGCTATGTTGCAATCTTAAATAATTCACATAAGAGAAAATAGATTGGCAATCCATCTGTTATAGCATCATATCAATTGACATTGTCAAAGTGCAAGGCCTTGACTAACAACTCCATCTCTTCATGAGATCATGAGCTACAATGTTGGTGAGATCAATGATTTATAAACACCTTCATCATTGTCTCTCAAGGTACATACCCACCCAAGTGTTCGCTGAGCATGACCTTCTAGGAGTATTCTTGTCTTGGGTTCCCATCCATCAAAGAGTAGTGGTCCTCTTGCCTACTCTTGTCTTGGATTCCCTACACATCCTCAAAGAGTATCGGATGCCAGATGATTACCCAATCCTCCCATTATTTCTTTCCAAGTGAATACAAGAATGTTGTGTCTATCACTTCCTCTCAATTGAGGAAGACATGCCCAAGTATCCTCTGACAAGGTACTTGTCCAATTTCCTTTGTAATTGGGAACTTGTTATAACTCCCTCTTAACTAGGGACTTGTCCATTCATCAGCAACGTCTTCTTCATGGGTCCTTCAGCTGCTTGATCTTCTTCCTTGCTTTGATGTCATGAATTCTTGGTTTGAACATCCTTTTGGTAGGGAACCATCCATCGATCACTTTCCTTCCTGGTTTGTCATGTCATTACTTCCTTTGGAAAGTGGTATTCTTGTCATATATCGGGATCTCTTGCCATATGGCTACTCCTTCTTTATATTGTCCATGCTTTGAAATATTCTTCTCATGGATGCTTCTATTATCACCAAAAAATTGATCATCTAGCCTAACTTACTAGATGGGTCGAAGTACACCATGTAAATCCAATTTTACCATAGTAAAATTGCTTTCACTGTGAGAAATTACCTAATAAACCACCTTTATTAAGTAATTTATAGTTAAACCCATGAAGAATAATTAAATTACTTTATTTTCTTCTAGGAATAATTAATTTAACCACTGTTTTATTATTATTCCTTATCAAATTTGACCCAATCATGAAAAATAAACAGATAAATCATTATTTATCTTATTTTTCTCTAAGAATAATTAATTAATCACTAATTAATTATTATTCTTTATTAAATTTGACTAAATCCCTTAGGAATAATTAAATAAATCCTTATTTGTTTATTATCCCTTAACTAATTCATTGAGATAATAAATAAATCATTTATTTATTTATTATTTCTAAATAAAAGTTTAAATGCTTTTTCCCTCCTAAACAAATATAATAAAACATTCTGCCGACGGGGCTTTGGATTGACGGTGAATAGGTGCACTGTTAAGGCACTTCTTGCGATAGGTCACTGGTTCAAATCCCCCGTGGGTGCTTACCTACCAAAATATATATATATATATAATAAAACATTCCAAGTGGTAATTCCAATAATGGGATCAATAATATTTTTTTATTGCTAATTATTCAAGGATAACTCAATATTTTGTTATAAATAGCAGGGTTTTCCATTCATTATTCACTTTTGATGATTTTCATTGTTGCACTCACTGTTGTAACTCTTATTATTTTCATTGTCACACACCACGTTTTGTTGGGTTTATGCATTATAGAGGAGAGAGACTCTACAGAAGCTGAAAGTGTTTGAGGATAGCCAAGAACCAATCCCATAGAGGGGGACTAGTAATATATATTTTTTCCCTTCACAGTTGTTATAATAAAATCATTCTTTACATATCTCGTTTCCATTGGATGTTTTGGGGTTATTACTCTTTATTTCACTGTTTAACTATGATTGTAGCATAGATCAGAATTTTGCCAGGTTTTGTTTCTATCAATAGTTGCAAATCTACAATGTTTCGCAGTCATTTCTAATGTTGAGATTGTTTGTCATCCATGATCTTAAGTGGGTTATTTTCGTACATCATTGAGAAGAAAACAGTACAACAAATTGGTGACTTCGCTGGGTTTTATACTTCAGATCCAGAAACCTGGGTGACTTTTGGTTTTCAGCTTAGGGTTTCTTCTTTTTTCAATTCTATTAATGTTTCCTAGTGTTTTAACCCTAGATCTGATAAATTTTTAACTTCTGTAAGCTTTCTGGTTGTTTTCGCAAGTCACAAGAACCAGTCGCGGCAAAGGCGACACTTTTTTTCTGAAATTTCTAAACCATAAGTCTCGGAGAAGAAATCACATTTTTCAACCCAAAAGGTGCAATCTGGGCTCAAGAATGCAAATTTTATCCCAAAACATGCGATTTGGGCTCAAGAACGCAACTTTCTACCCAAAAAGTGCAATTTCACCAAAAAACAGGTCAGAACCTGCGATTTCTGGGTTTTAGGTTTTTTCTCAAATCTGTTTTTGGGTTTTGCTGAGTGCTATCTACTGGGTGTCTGGCCTCTGTCTCATCCTACTTAGGCCTTGATCCATTCTATTTTACTCGTCGAAGTCAAATTTAGCCTCCCTTAGGGTTTCTAGTACACTTCTGCCTTTTTAGGAGGAGTTTATCTGAGTGAGAAGTCTGAGTTTCTGCAGCACTTTCAGCCACATTTTACAGATGTGTAACCTTTTGTTTCAGATCTGATAAGATAGGTTTATACCATCCACAGTTTCACATTCAAACTTGTTTGGTCATTCCCTTAGGGTCCCATCAGTTTCCCTAAGTGTTTCACCCATTTCCCTAAATTTTTGCAGCGATCTTCCCCTCTAGTTTTTTGCTATTACTGCACCACTTTCGAGCAGCTTAGAGTCACTTGATCCTAGTCACACCGACATTCATATCTCTTGACTGTTTCAGTGTATTTTCCATCAGTTTAGCCACCTAGCAGTACAGTGCTTGCAAACCCTATTTGGGTGGGGTTTAGTTAATTGTTTTGTTGTTTATTTCAGTTTATTTACAGCAATATTTTTCTTCTTTTTTACAAAGATGATCTAGACTTAATCAATTAATACACTTGCACACACAAGAACACCTTAAGTGAAGGGCGCTTAGTTTACACCGCCAAGCCAAGACTTAACATAATAAATTTATCTCACCGCATCAGAGACATAAGATAGCCCTCTGAGTCCCCATCTTGACTCTTCTCTTGAATCCTCATCTGATTCTAAACCTCCTTCAACATTTTCATGTTTCGTGTGTCCTTCCATCATTTCACCACCAAGGCGTGATTCGTGGAGACTATTAGGCCTTCAACCTCAGTTTCTGCTTGGGCGTATTACTCCTCCCCGTCGGGTTCAACTTCATAGCCCTCTAAGTCCCCATCTTGATTCTTCTCTTGATTCCTCATTTGATTCTGAACCTCCTTCACTGCATATCATCACCATGTCTAGACCCATAGCTGGTGCAGGACCCCAATCTGGTGGTGGCTCCGGTAATATACCGATGGTCACATCAGGCGGAATAGTCTTAGGAACCGTTCCGGCAGCCCCCATGCTCCCTTTTATGGTTGGGTTAAGTCTACCAGATCTTAACCAGTTGATAAATGACCCCATACACCATGATGTCGATTGGCCCTTTATGCCGACTAAGCTTCCCTCAGAAATCCCAAAGTTTGAGGGTTTTATTGGAGAGGATCCTACCAACCATATCTGATCCTTCCATATGCGGTGTTCATCCAACTCCATAACCAATGACTCCATTCGTCTTCGGCTCTTCCAACGCACGCTCACTGGAGACACTACAAAATGATATGTAGAGTAGCCTGCCACTTCTCATTCATTTTCGCGATGCTTGCTAAAGTGTTCTTGTCCTATTTCCAGTTACCTCTCCCGTATGAAACTGATACTGAGCTTTTGACCACATTCTTTCAATCCTCCGCTACTTGCCTTTTTGACCATTTTCAAGAGTGGCATCGAAGGAGGAGCACATGTCGTGCACCACCTTTCGAAGACCGTGTTTATCTAGATTGGTTTCTCAATAACCTTTTATCTCCCATCGGGAAAGATGTCGCGTCCCATTTTCCTCAAACCGAGGAAGAATCTCTCCATACCGCTTTGAGATATGATTTGATCTATGCTCAATCAGGTTATGTCTATATCGTTATTCCAAACCTCCCTCATCCTGGAAGTGCTAATGCATCGGGGGCATCTCATGTCACCGACGGTATCATTGGATCCATTTCACACTCTTCGCCATATTCTCAGCAGAATTATGGCTATCCGCAGGGGGCACCACTTCCTCCAACATTTATGCCCCTCCTACTAGCAACATGTTTCTAGGGCCCCAACCCATTTATCAAATTGTTACTCCTTCTTATGCATAGCCTAGCACTTCAGCCCCTCATGCATTAGCTTTTCCACCTCCCATGCATCCTCAGCCCCAACAGCCACCACCCCCTCAGGGTCAGGTGTTTGCGTAGTAGAGTGATACTAATCCCTAGAATTTGAAGAAAAATAATAAGGGGAATGGTAACAAGGGTAACCAAGGTAACCAAGGTAACCAACCTAGTGAATCCCAGTGGAACCAACCTAACACCAACAACTAGCAACAAGGCGGCCAGCCCAAGAAAAGCAAGCCTATTCGTACGAATAAGCCTTATGCATGTTGTGGGGTACATGGCCACTACACACATGAGTGTCCCCTTTTACCCCAGATGTGCCAACTATGGGAAGCTCAAGTAGCTTCTCGAGGTCCGCAATTGCCTCAGAATCCTGCGCCACCTCAACCGGTTGTGCTCACAAATCCTTTCCCTCGGCAAGGATTTATTGCTGCTCAACCCCAAACATGTCAAACATCCCACCTCCCCCAACCTTCTGGTCCCGATGACTACTAGATCCTAATGATGAACTTTGATGAGGTTAAACCCTCCAATATCAACCTCCAAACACAGTCGTGCCAATATGACAAGCCCTCCACTTCATCAGTTATCGAGCCCAAAACCAAAGTGTCCGCTGAGCCTTTTACGACACCAAATGATCCTTTACAAATCCCACAACCCAAAGTTGAGGCCATTCCCAATATCCCAAAAGGACCATTACATCGTAATGCGGCTTCTAACATAGCTGCCCATACATATAGTATAGTAGATGACTTGGCACAATCACCTGCCGCCATGTCAACACTAGAAGTCCTCCAGTCATGCCCTTCCCAAAACAAGGCTCTACTAATTTCCTTGGGTGCAGTGGATCCTTCCAATGATCGCTTGATTGTCTTTCCGATTGATACATTAGAGCACCCCCCATTACATTCATCTATTGCTTTCCAGATACCAGTTAGAGTCTGTAATGCCATCACCTCCAAATGCATTATTGACGAAGGCGCATCCACCTCTATGATGTCCACTACTGTTTGGAAACAACTCAAGTCACCTGACTTGTCCCCCTCCACCATCACCTTGCATGCATGGGATGGACACTCCTCCCATCCCCTTGGCATGTACCGCAACTGTCTAGAGACCCTTGCAGGAAAGATTGTCCATGTTGATATCGAAGTCATCAATGCGCCTTTGGATTATAATATTCTCTTAGGTTGTAGTTACACATATGCCATGTCAGTTGTCACGTCTGCGATGTTCCACAAGATGTGCTTCCCCCATCAAGGGAAGATTGTTATCATTAATCATTTGACTTACTACCAGCCAGCATCCATGACCTCCCTCGAGTCCATCATCTTGTTGGTATCCGATAAATAGTCGTCTAGTCCTTGCACTAGTGTCTCACCTGGAGTTTATAAAGATTCATCATTGTTGGGTGCCTTCCTTGGTCCTCCCCCTCCCATTTCTGAACCTACTTCCATGAGTGTTTGCATGTTATAAGCGTCACAGTATGCCCTTAAGTAGTCCAGTACACCTGATCAACAACCAGCTCCCCAGCATCCTGTTGTTTCTCTTCCAGCTAAACCCTATAGACCCACTCCCCCGAGACCTCCCCCGTTTGTGGGTGCCTCTCCTATGTTCCCTCTAGGAATTGTTCCTCCATGTCTCAACCATCCAGGAGCTATTCCGCTAGGGCATTTGTTGGAAATAATACTGAGAGGGGGGTGAATCAGTATTATCAGATCAATAAAACCTTTTCAATTTCATACTCAGAAACATATACGCGACTTCAGTTAAGTGAACCCGCGTGTACACGCGACTGTGTCTAAAGCAACTAGCGTATATGCAGATATCTTATGATTCAGTTAATCTTATCTTCAGTAAATGCATCAGAACATTATTAAGCAATTTAGCAGTAAACAGGTGCAGTATAACAGAACAGAACATCACACAAGAGCCACACACATGAACACCATGATATAAGGTGGAAACCCAATGTGGGTGAAAACCACCTGCTGCAATTCGTCTCTTTCTTCTTTAATGAGAAACTTCTTTTACAATATACTGGTGCAGTCCTTTACCAGTATGCAGGCTACAACCTGCAGAGGGCTACAACCCTCTCTCTCGTTTTCCAACTACTTTTGGAAGGGAGCTACAACCCCCTCAGCTCTTGTACTAGCTGATCCATTTACTAGTACGTAGGTGCTGACCCTACAACCTTCAGGGACCACGTTTCATCAATTTTCAGACTGGATCCAAGAGTACAAAGCAAACATTACCGCAATACAATCATCAACTTATACTTGCATCATAATTCATTAAACAACCCAATACCGAATCACTGAAACCCTGTTATCAAGAACACAGAACCCAAACCAGAATCTAGAACTCTGCAACAACCACCAGAATCAGCAACAACCTGAAATATCAACCCTTATCATGCATACGCTACTTCACTGTACCAAAACCGCGTGTATACGCGCTTTCTCCAAAGGCAACCCGCGTGCAGATCTAGAAATGATTACTTCTGCCTTTGCTGTCAGATCCGACCCTTGCCAAGCGTCCCGAACAGATAACCAGCAATACCAGATCCTCTCACTGCGTCAGACACCCACACACACTTACTCTTTGCCTAGTGATCTTCTCCTTATATAGCCTTAGGCCTTGTTCAATACCAAGAGCCAAAACCATAGAAACACAATACCATCAACTTCAAAACTAGGGATCGACACGCCCGTCGAGATATAATGGTCCGAAACCATAGGCACAACTTCCAAGGACTAACCGCCATGGACCAAAGGTGCTTTTCCACATACACGCGCTTTTTCTGAAGCCAACTTGCGTGTACACGCGACTTGGGCTTAACAAACCTGCGTGTATGAACTTCCTTGGCAAGCTGTACTAGGATCTGTCTTCTGAGTAAGTTGCCATCACCTGAACCAACTTCTGAGTATCTGTACCAACCTCTGAGTGAGTTGCCATCAAGGACAACACTTGAATCATAATGCCAACAGCATTAACTTGCTAGCCATATACCTTTCTTATTCCCCCTTCGGGAGTTTTTTCCATACCTTTCATGGCTTCGCTTGTCCTTTCTAACATGACTCTCAGGATCCCAGTATGGTAAATCAATCCCCTACAAACATTCCGCTTGGTCAACCATGACCATATCACGCTTTGACCCTGGCTCAACCGGTCCCCATGACCCCTGTTGCTGCTTCAGTACCATCAACACCTCAATTGGTCTTCATCATGTAGTCAGTCTTCCTCCCATCCGCCCATATCCCAGCCTGATGAGGACACCATAGAAGCTATGTCTACCCCTGATTACCCCTGCACTTAAGTAAGGGGGCATTTCTCCAAGAGGATTTCAAAGGCCATCTCCTTCCTAATTCTCCCAATGCGCTCTACCTCCAGAGATTTTTCTCACAACACATCCCTTTGATTTGTGTGTCTTTATTTCTGTCATGTAGCTAGGTAGATTGCATCATCTCATCCGCTGTCTTTTGCACCTTTCAAATGGATCCATCATCCACACTATATATCGGACATGTCAATGGTGCGATTCGCTTCTCCCGAATCTAGCCTCAGTAGCCTGGGCCATTTTTACCCCCTTGCATATGTTTTTCCTTTCAAACAGCATGTGCATTGGATCTGCCACCAATAATCAGGCTGAATATGATGCAGTGATAGGTTTGTTAGTCGATTCCCTTGCTCATCGCATCCTTCATCTTCATATTCATTTATATTCCTTGCTACTTGTCATGCAATTGAATGGTGTGTATCATGTGCATAACCAAGTCCTATTTAGAAAATATCTATGAGTGAAGCTATTAGTACGTGAATTTGAAACCATTACATTCATTCATGTGCCCAGAGCCCAAAATCACTATGTAGATACCATTGCAAACAAGATTATAGATTGGAATTTATCACATGTATACCATAGAAGATAATCACATAAATGGCGAACCATCATCGTCATATAAAATGCATAATCATATTATGTATCATAAAAGTGTTTGGAGCCATAGCTCTAAATACATCCAGTACGTCCGTAGCATACTGGGGGGGCACATAGGTCCCTATATCTCCTTTGGAGGATCTCGTGCCAAGTTGGGTCAGGATGCTTGAATCCTTTTTTCAAGCACTCAAAACACAATGGCGCTCCACAAACTCCTCCTGTTAAGGGGCATAATTCCCACCTTTACATACCAAATCAGTATGATTCCCATGCTTGGGGGCATGATGTTTTTCCCCTGGCCATCTTCTCACATAAGTCTCGGCCTAGATCCCACTGGATCTAGGTATGGTTGATTATCCTCCCATTCCTTGGATAATTTGTCTTACTAGCATCTCCGGTGATCCATATGCACATTGCATATCGTAGACGTTTGATACCATATCTTCAAATATTCTACTCTATTACCACCTAGTCCCCATGTTTGACTTAGTGGGTCAGGATGATTCTAGACCTCCTCTAGTAGTTCATTCTCATTTTCCTATTCCATTAATTCTTCTCCAAGAACCATTGTTCCAAGAAGCATTAAGGCCATCTTTAGACAAGTAAGGCCACTTGCTTGAAAGTTGTAGATCCCGATTCCGATCCCACATAGATCCCGATTACAATCTTCGTAGCTCAGTTTGACGAAACGTCAACACCGTTGGAAATCTCTCACCGAGCTCTATAATGGGTCTTCTTCAGTTTTTGATGATTTGACACTTCACCTGGAAACCATTTTTCTAGAAAGGTCACTTCGTCGCCTCTCAAAATCGAATTTCGTCATAAAGAGATATTTGTACTTTGAGGTCCACCTCATCTTAATACTTGTTGTACCATATGTCACTCTCCATCATGAGTAACCATCATTTACTCATGTTTTCATGGTCCCTACTAGGCCTAGTCTGTGTGGCAACGCCATCGATTCATCCTTGTTCAGAGCATCCGCGAAGAGACACCCTTGCATCCTTGGAGTCTATTTCATGTCCCATCATCTCATGTCATAATATTCCATCCATATTTTCATACCCTCCATCCTTTGTTGCCCATTTTGGCCTCTAGTCATACTATCCCCATCCCTTGTGGAGTTGAGTCAGTTACTGCCAGGTCAACCATACACTTTATGCTCTCACAAGGGTAGTCGTATGTTTATCCCTCAACCCACTTTTCCTCATTATCCCTGGTGTCAGTCCATCAGTCAAATTACTATTTTCCCTTGTGCTTTAGTTAAGGTTCCTCATTGCCTCATCTATCATGAACCCAATTCTGTCGACATCAGCTCATTTATTCCATAAGATGGCCTAGAGGGCGGTGTATCTTGGTTCCAGCTTCCATTCTTGTTTAGTGCCTTGTATTGAGCAGAGGGTCTCATTATTTCCCTTTGACTTGGTCATTTCATGTTCATGATCCATACACTTGATGGTCCAGTGATGTAGCAGATTGTACGAATGATTCCCGGGTGTGTGTGAGATGTTTCAGACCTCATGAGGGGGTGGCCCTTCAAGTAGCCCCCCACATCCCTGGATGCATAACTACTATGCTACATCCTGAGATGTAGTTCCATAGAGTTGATAGGTTCGGTTCCTATTGATCGCAGTGTTCATAGCATGCACATCTCCTCCAGATGATCCATTCAGTTTTGCAGAGCCCTCCCTTTTTCAACAGGGCTTCTTTGGTTTTTCAACCCTCCCTCCCACCTCTTTTTTGAGGGAAGGGACTTTATATCTCATGTACTCAGATATTCTATTCATTCCTGGCTCATATTTTTACCAGGTGCATTATGTATATGGGACACATTGTATTATTTTCTGTCTCTGTTATGCCAGCTTGTCATGTACCATTCAACATGTACTTTATTGTTCAGTTTCATATTTATGGCCGAACCATTATTTTTTTACTAAGATATCTCAGTGGGAATGGGTATGCCTCCCCCGCCTCATTGAGTTCTGGTACCACAACATAAAAGGATACTTGCATTATTCTCACCCCATCTGTCACTATCCTCTCTCATCTTCAGTTTCATTGGCCTCTCTCTCTCTCTCTCTCCTTAACTCCCCTATGTTGTCTAAGTGATTGTGTCTTTACAACGTACTTCAGTTATACATTTTTCTCTTAACACTCGTACGTTGGGGGCAATCTATTATCACCAAAAAATTATCATCTAACCCAATTTACTAGATAGATCAAAGTACACCATGTAAAGCCAATTTTACCATAGTAAAATTGCTTTCACTATGAGAAATTACCTAATAAACCACCTTTATTAAGTAATTTATAGTTAAACCCATGAAGAATAATTAAATAAATCATTATTTACTTGATTTCCTTCTAGGAATAATTAATTTAACCACTGTTCTATTATTATTCATTGTCAAATTTGACCCAATCATGAAAAATAAACAGATAAATCATTATTTTTCTCTAAGAATAATTAATTAATCACTAATTAATTATTATTCTTTGTTAAATTTGACTAAATCCCTTAGGAATAATTATATAAATCCTTATGTGTTTATTATTCCTTAACTAATTCATTGGAATAATAAATAAATGATTTATTTATTTATTATTTCTAAATAAAAGATTAAATACTTTTTCCCTCCTAAACAAATATAATAAAATATTCCAAGTGGTAATTCCAAGAATGGGATCAATAATATTTTATTATTGCTCATTATTCGAGGATAACTCAATATTTTCTTATAAATAGGAGGGTTTCCCATTCATTATTCACTTTTGATTATTTTCATTGTTGCACTCACTGCTGTAACTTTGTGGTGAAGTAAAATTATAAGTGCGAACATGAAACCATTCCTCTAGCCCAATAATGGGTCTAGCCACAACAGATACATTCTATGGAAAATTTCCTTAGATTAGAATCAATCAATAGGGCCTACCTCTTAGTCGCTTATCCTTCTTGATGATGTCCTCGCTTGCGCGCTCCAAAAATCTCTCGCTTCCTTCTTCAAGCTCCTGAAACAAGTAAACAAAAACATAATAATAGACAAATTGTAATTCAACCTACTTAATGAGTCAAGAAGCATTAAGACGCGAATATGTAATATTACAAACATGTAGGAAATCAATCAATAGTTGCATATATTAATATCAAATAGAGATTACAACCATTCGTCTTCACTCCAAACCAAACACACTTTCTCCCTCACACAACTAAATGGCTAAAACTAGTAATAGCTTGCTTTTCTAATCCTGATTTTCACACTAATCACTAGTTTGAGCTTGGGAAGTAGGGAGGTTTATATAGGAAAGATGGATGGGAGATGGATCCTCTTCTCATGGGAGAAGGACTTATCCCTTGAGGTAGTTCCATCATTATAGGGGAAAGGAGCCCAAACTGTCATCCTCAACCCCATCCGGCCAAACCATTTACCAAATTTTCGTCACGGAGCTTCTAGAGATGGAAGCTTCAGCGCTAATTTAAAAGATTTCCATAACAGGACCGGCGCAACTAGAACACAGCTCAGTCGCACCGATCGGCACGGGGAATAGTGCTAATCTCTGCACATCGATGCGGGGGAGACAAAGGCCATTAGCATCAGTCTTATAAATTGGGCAAAACAGAAGTTTCAGGGGAAATGGTGCAAAAGGGAAATGATCTGCTCATGAAGAGGGACATAATGGGAGTTTCTCCATGAAGGAAAAGCATGCGAGGTTCACCGTAGAGGTCCTCCAGGATCAAGGAATGGGGAGTACAGGGACAGTGACAAAATGTTGTGTAACAGATGCCCCCTAAAGTGTGAAGGCCGAACCGGAGTGAGAGATGAAATCCTTTATAAATCAATGTGGGCAGTCTTTTCAAATGATACATGAATCGTGGCATGGACGCAGCCATCTAAATAATGGTCATGTAAATGGATCCAGGTATGAGTGCAACCATCTATCAAAGAGGATCATAACAAAACCAAGGTATGGTCGCAACCATCCAAAAGTGAGAAGGATCACATATGAAAAATCATGGTCTGGTTGCAGCCAGCCATCTAATAGAGACATGCATATCATCATAACCATGTCACACCACTTTTCAACCTGTACTTTCGTGATCTAAGTCCAGGGTCTTGCACTCCAACACGACCCGATCAAAGTACAGATCCTAGCATGCGAATAGATGTGTTGACGTCGAACATGCTAGAAAGTTGCTTGATTACCAGTCAATGATGTAAATTGTTAACAAGTGCGAGAGAAACCACCAATAATGACAATGGACCTCAAGGTACTATCAGCACAATTCACGAAATGTGAATACAGGAACTGAAGTCGAACACCCGTGAAATCACTCGATCGAAAGCCAATGATGTGAATTTGTCATCAAGTGCAAAGAATTTTCCATTGAGGCATGCCAGCTCTAAGGTACTGGAAGGGAGTCTCACGATCAACTTCTTGGATAATGAGTTGATGTCACCGGAAAGTGACCGTGTCGAAGGAGGGCCATAATGAATCCCACATCATCGACGTGAGACAAGAGGATGCAAAATAATTTTGGATCATACAGAGAAACAAAGGTAAGTGTAACTCTTGAACATATCGGCAACACAACTGGAAGTTTGGAAGATTTTGGATCCATAGGATCGGTGGTCATGGTGACATAGTAGAGATCAGATGGAAGGCAAAAATGAACGGCCCAAACCCAGGAAGTTCAACGATGTAAAGGAGGATGTCCCAACCCGACACGAAGCAAAGAGTGTCATGTTCAACAGTGAGCTACCAACATGACTCGATAGATTTCCAAATTTTTCCCCCGCCATTTCTGGTGAGTACCCCAATTGTTTTTTCTTCACAAGCTTGAAGGGGATAGCATATGCTTGCACTGTAAGTTCATCCTTTGGACGAATTCGACCTAGTAAGTTTAACAAGCCCTAGGAAGGAGAAGCTCGTGTTCGTCATGGTGATGAATCCAATGTTGTTTAATAATTTACGAGTCCGACAAAGGTGTAACTCGGTACATTTTTCATGTTTAGAGAGTTTTAAAAAGACACGTAAAAGAAAACTCCACATGTTCCCTTTTCGTATATTTGTGTCTCTCGAGCCCGAAAAGGTAGAGAATAATACTTGAGAGAATTGCTTAACCATTTCAGTCAAGGAGTACCTTTTTCGTAAATAGTGCCTCCCAGTCCGAAAAATGGGTAAACTTATACTAGGCGCACAACGTTTCACATCCATTAATGAGTTCGAAACGACAAGGTCTCGACCATCTTTTCATTTTTAAAGGGTCAGAAAAGAGTTGAAAGCGGACCCCCCATTTTGTTCTCTTTAATGAATCAAAAAGGTAAAAATACTCGGCGATCTTTTCATATGGGTTTAACAAGTCGAGAAAAGCGCTGAAATATGACTCATCGCCATCGTCAAACATCCATCACCTGTCGCTGCACAAGCAAGGCAAAGTGTATTATCGAGTCCTTGAGGAAAAATAGGTCAAAAATATTTACAAAACCTGATATTTTCATGAAAAAATGAATAAAAAGGGGAAAAGTAAATATATTTTTACCATTTACCATTTTACCTTCGCAGTGAAGACTTTTACCCACTTTTGCCCTAGTTTTTCCGGAGCGGATTGCAGGAGATCTGAGAGGTCAATCAACAAGCATCAATTCCAGGTAACAACTGAAGCCCTAAGCTCCATTTTCATGCTATTTATTTATGCTTTTAACAATTTTTTGGATTATTAGGGAGGTTTTTGAGAAAAAAATTCGCCCTCGGTAGGCGCGATTTCCGGGCACAGGATTGCGCTAGTCGAGGGTTATTTGCATGACCATCCGCGTCAATCGGTGCGACTGTTTCTAAAACATGAACATCGATGTCGTGGATAGGGAAAAAACAAGTTTTCTCAAGAACTCACCATTAAAATTTGATTTTTATGTCCAAAAATTGATGATTGACTCAAATAAATGGATTTTGGAGGAGAGAAATCGCCGCAAATGGTGGAATGGAAGTAAAGAGAACACGAAGATGTGGACACCCAGTTTGTAAGGGGAATGGGATAAATGAATTGAGCTTTGAGAAGCTTTTCGACTTCGCCCTTAATAGCAACGGCCTTTCTAGGGTGCACCGGACGAAGTCGTTGGCGAACGGGTTTCACATCTGGATATGTTGGTATTTCATGCACCACAATGTTGGGATCAATGCCAAGCATTTCTTCGTAAGACCACGCAAACACATCACGGAATTCCTGAAAAACACGAGTATATGTCTTGATCTCATCTGGAGAACAAGATACCCCGATATGAACATGTTCAACAACGCCATGTTTGATAGAAATTTCAATTGGCATCATTTGGTTAATATTACCCAAATTTCCTTCTGACCATACTTCATGAGTAACAGTCAGTGGTGGAAATAGAGAAGAGGACTCTTCGAAAGAGGTAGACATGACCGTCGGGCGAGGTAGGAATGAGGAGCGATGATGGGTATCAATCCATGGTGGTTCCTCGAGAGACATGATTTCCATGATACCTTCATCAACGAGGAAGGTCTCAGCTAAGGGATCAGAAGATTCCAAAGTGCCAAGCTAGGGGGATTGAGAATACACATTGAGAGAGGTCTTTGAGATATGATAATCAAAGGATGCAGAGTTCCAGCCGAAACAATTTCCATGTAATTGATTTTGGTGGGACTAAGCGGCATGACATCGCCCCAAGCGTCAACCAGATCTCCCACAGGTATGACTCAGGGATCAGATTTGACTGAGATCATGTTGACGGAGGCAACATGAGGAGGTGGGAGTGGAAAAATCCCCATTAAGGCAGAATCTTTGAAGAGACCTACCCCCACACTCTCAAAGGGAGCACCAAAGTGCTTGACATACGAAACGTTGCCATCAGACGAGGAAGAGGCAAAGAAAGACAGCTGATCAACAGTGACAATCCTCCCTTGATGGGGAAAATGGATCACACGAAACAAAGAGGAGGCCATGGCATGCATGGCATGGGTCCAACTTCGGCCGAGTAGAAGATTATAATTGAGATTGGCATCAACAATCTACACCTTGAATTGGACTATCTTTCCTTCCAGGGTGATGGAAAGGTTGGGTAAGACACCGAAGGGTCATGAATCACGCCCATCGAAAGCTTCCAATGTGTTCAGAGACTGGTTTAGTGTAGGGGAACCAATAGCCTTCCAGCATGCAATTGACATGATGCAGGTAGAAGCACCTTCATCAATGACATTGTGGTGGATGGTCTTTTCATTAATGATTACCTGAATAAGAAAGGCAATCTGATGAGGGAGTCTCGGAACATGGTTCTCTAGATCAAAATATATCAAATTAGAATCGATGGGATCAATGCCCCAAATAGCTGACAGCAAAGATTTCTACTATGATGGAAAGCTTTGGTGTACCTCGAGAGCCGACATGGCTGGTGGTGCCTGAGAAAAATATTCAACAATATTGTAGTGTTGAGCGGCTCGGGCATTGGGATTGTACGAGGATTTCCATAGCACACCTTGAGAGGGTGGTCATGGAGCGGAATCAGGGTTAGGGCGCTCGATTTGCAAAGGGCCAAAAACCAGGGTAGAATAAGAAGGTGGAGCTTCTTTTTCTTTCCCTACTGTGGGAGCTAGAGTTTGATAATCCTTCGATCGGGTAGCCACATTAATGGTCATGCTCATCATGAACACTTCAGATCCAGAGGAAGCAGATCGGGGTTGGTCTACCATCTGAGTCTGCTGAGATGGAAAAGGCTCTTTGAGGACAACAGGGGTCCCTTTGAGAAAACGACTAACTTCGAATAGTCGTGGACAATCCTTAGTATAGTGATCCTCCTCTAAAATGAGGAAAGGATACTTAGGTTTCCGTTGTGGTGATTCGTCGGCAGAAAATTTTGGAGGACCGTGCTTCAGGGCATTGGTTTTAGCTTTGCCTTTGCCTTTATTTTTTCCTTTCGAGGATTTTTCCACTGCGGTAGATTGGATAGCGTGGACCTCTGAGGTTTTACCAGGGCCTGGGGAGTTTTGAGATGAATAGTTGGGAGCAGTATTTGAGACCGACTTCTGTTTGGAAGAAGTTTTGACAGGGACCTGGGATACTAAACCAATAACTCCATCAATGGGAGGGATAGCGGGTGACTTCGATGTCGCGGGATTAGATGATGGCCGCAGAGCGTTGGGTAATAATTCATATAAGGTGCCAGACTGAGAGTAGACCAAGTCCAAGTACTCGGCACAAGCGATGGCTTGCTCTTCAATGATGCAACCATCCATGGCTATATCGTGAGCAATTGGGGCTACGAAAGATTTGGTAAACGATTCAGTGAGCAACTGATTAGCTATCTCGAACTTGATCAGTCGATGTCTATGTCTCCATTCATGGATATGATCGGAGATGTGTGTCGCAGTGCCTTTATTAAGCGATGTGAGCATATAGGTACTTGTTTCATAATGAATCGGCAGTTAAAAATGCATGAGAAAGGCCATGGCTAATGAATTGAAGTAATGAAAAGTACTTCGAGGTAGCTTGATGTACCATTTTGCTGCGGCACCCATGAGGGTTTGTTGGAAAAGACGAAGACGAATGGAATCGTCCATGTATGAGTTTGACGAGCATTAGAGGTGATATGTCATCACATGGGCCTGAGGATCTTCTTTAGATTTTCCATAGAACTTTGGGCAATCACTTGGTATCTTGGACGGCACCGGAGGCCAGTACGGCGAATGAAGAATCAGATCATTCGTAATACATGATACATTTGGGAACTCAAGTGTAGCCAAGAAAGGTAATTAAGTGTTAAAAGTCATGGGAGGTCGACAAGCGGACCCATAAGGAGGAGCCCATCCCTGCTGGTAAGGATCTTGACCCCAAAGTGGGGGATTTTGGCCATATGGCATCTGAGGCTACCCCCATTGCAATTACCTTGACCAAACGAGGGATTCAGACCTTGAATACCTTGAAACTGTCCATGCACAGGTTGCTAATACGCAACGTATGGGTTAAAAGATTGTTGAACCTGTTGACCTTGTACATATGGGTATGGGACCTATTGTCTTGGAACATACGGCTGTTGGGCATGTTGTCCCTAAACAAGAGGACTCTGGACCTGCAGTACTTGGGCATAAGGTAAATACGCTTGTTGCCCTTGGACATAGGTATTCTACACCTGGTGTCCTTGGCCGACAGGATTCTAAACCTGTTGGCCTTGGACAAGAGGATTTTGCACCTGCTACTGCAATACTTGACCTTGAACCTATCCCTGCAAGGGTTGCCCTTGTTGATAGGTATACAAGGGTTGTTGCTGCCCAAGTTGGTTTTGCTAACCTTGCGGTTGCAAAATTTGTCCTTGGGTTTGCAAAGGTTGGCCCTGTGAGGGTATGGGTTGAGAGGCATGCAGAGAATATTGCATCTACTGTTACATTGCCTGTTGCAACTATTGGAAGGGTTGACCTTGCGTTTGTTGCAGGTGACGTTGCTGTGGGATAATCTACCCTTTCTGTTGCACGGAAATCCCTTGCTGCAACAAAGGTTGCCCATTGTTATAGGGAAAAGTGTCTATTTAGAACTACTCTATCCCACTAAGGTGTGACAGCTACCTTAGAAACAAACAGAGAAAAACTACTTTTGTATTTCCTTTATGAATTATAGATAGAGAGGAATAGAAAGAACCAACATGTGTCTTGCGCTAATCCTTTGATCCGATCCCTCTCTTCTTTGATGGTCTCCAGCTACCTACTCCCTTGCATGCCCAGCTTCACAAAGTACCTGTAAGATCACAGAAGTCGAGCACTATACAAAGACGTGGATCTATATTCATAAACAACTTAGGATCAGATTTAAGTTAACCATACAAATGTAACTAGCATCAATGATACAAAAGCATGGAGGAGAACTCAAATAGTTTTTATTGATAAACAAGAAAATATCCAGGAGGAGTTACAACCAGTGGTTCTAACCCAGCATCAACCTCCCAGCAAAGAAGCCCCTCTTCACCTCAAACAAAGCATAAATCACCCAACAATCTGATGTTTTGTCTCTAGAAACCAACAACAATTCCTTACAATATGCAAAATTCCAGCCTCTGGATCTCTGGGATGAGGGATCCATATATAGATATGTGTAAGGAGGATGAGTCAGCATGTGATTTGATTAGTGTCTTCTCTTTGTCAGTTCTTGCTTCCACTTGGAGACTGAGGGCCTCTTACTCATCCTTGGTCGAATTCAGTGAGGCAAGTGTCATAGGAGAAGATTCTGGAAGCTTCCATTGCCTGTCCACCTCGCGGAATGACACTGCCATTTGTCATTTCTCACCCATCGCACCCTACAAAAGGGAGTTTTGAAATGCAACGCACCCTCACAGTGCATTTGGGTGAGATGCAACGCACCTAGCCAGTGGAGCAGCTGCAATGATCCTGTTTTGACCAATTCTGAGCAGTTTCTGGTGGAGAACTTCTGGGAGAAGCTATAATTTGTTGACCTTGTTCCTTTAGGGGTTAGAACAACACTTTTAGGGACTTAGGAGCCCTTGGTTTATGGACATTTCATGCTTGGAGTTGTAGGGCACAAAAATGTCTATAACACCCTTGTAGTAACAAAGGCTTCCCTAGTTGTTGCAAAAGTTGTCCTCGTTGTTGCAAGGGTACTTGAACAGTGCTCGGGAAATTACCGAACTGAATCTGGTCGTAGCCAGGTTGGATGTACTACCCAGACAGGATGGTGTAAGGTTGATTGACCAATCCTTGAGAACTGTATGTAATGTAAGGATTTTGGTATTGGACCTGACCCCATAAGGCTGTTGATACTAAACATTGTTCGATCCAAATGGACCACTAGGATTCTGAACCTATTGGTATTAGACATTTCTTGATCCAGTAGGGTCAACAGGGTTGTAAATAATACTAGACGAGGGTTGGCTTATACCAAGCATGTGAGCTTGTGAGATGCTCACATTAGTGGCACCTGACACCATAGAGACATTCAGGTTTTTCCCTCCAGGTGGTGGCACAAATTGGCCACTTACTAACGGGACAAAGGAACTGGTAGAGACAATCTTTGAAATCATCAGTTGCTACTGACGCGTAACTGGGATTGATGGTACAAGAGTGTTTGGGATGGTGGGTTGCACCGAGATTGAAGTAATAACTAGTTGGGAAGTAATGTTCGTGACAAACGGACCTGACGTAGGCATGACGCCTGATGCCCAACTAGAGTTATGGTAAAGTGATGAGGCACTCGGTGTACCCGAAACTAAGTGCCCTAAAGACACATAGCCGGGTGGCAAGCTGTCGAGAATACCTTCTGAATAAGGGAAATCCTCGAGAGGGAACTGCAACTATAATTCTTCTCCCTCAACAGCGTGTGGAGTTGAAACTTCGGACTTGTCCGGAGAAGTGACTGGAGCATCGCCTTCGGGTTCCATGTCTGGAAACAAACAACGACAAAAAGCGGAACGTGTACTGGGGGGATATTTCCAAAGTAACACCTGATTGATCATACAGACTATAAGGGCATTGTGGTGATATCTCAACAACATCAAAAAGAGGATTCAGAGGATAGATAACTAGTCCAAGCTGACCGTCAGTGGTCAGCGAGTTCTCTAGAGTTCGAATGGGATTATCCGGAGATTCCGGGTCAAGACCAACAGATGACCCTGAATTGAAAGTAGATGGAGAATAAGATGATGATGGTTGAACACTCAAAACAATTGTGAGTTCAACATTTTGGTCCTCAAATGGCTCTGATAACTCAGGAAGTGGCTCCTCGAAAAAGCTTTCAGACAGAGGAGAGGAAGAGGAAATGGGTGAACCAGATGGTTCAGCCACGATGACCTTGTCTTAGCCAATAGAACAAATAACTTCAAGGCTTTTAAAATGTCTTTTTAAGGGAACTCACGATTTGGACAAAAATCTAATAGGATGTTTTGGATCGTGGGAAATCAATTATTTAAGGCTCATAAAAGATTGATGTTCTTTCATTTTTTAAGAGTCGAGAAAGAAACAAAGATGAATTTATTGCTTTCGATTGGAAACGAGCTCGAAAGGATAAGTTCTCGAATGATCTTTTAAGTTTAATGAGTCAAAAATATCAAATGACTACTCTGGATGATCTAGGTAAATAGGATTACCAGGCAACTGTGAACTACAAAACACCTCCTCATGAACCAAGAAGTACAAGAAGGAAATCTCCCTGAATGTTGTGTTTGGTGTATCATGTTCGCAAGGCAGGCGACTCGGCTTCCTAAGGATAAAAGGATTGCAACCTAGTGGGGTCTCCCGTTATATACGCGACAGTACGGGGAGCACGGATCCGTGCTAGCATTGTCTAATGTCGAAGCTAATGACAACTACTAGGTTTACAGATGCAAGAACACGTCTCTAGCCTAGACCTTCTAGATGTGATCGTTAATGTCAAATGTGCCTTAGGTAAATTGGATTCATTTTAGATTTGATCTCGAGTTAAGTTTCAGTTTTCAAGTCTTAGCGATGCTACTCGAAAAACCTAAAATGAAACTAAATGGGACAAGACCCTTTCAATTCAATGAAATGCCTACATTAGAGAGGGTAGAAACTACTCAATCAAATGCAAACATCAAGCAACTAACAACGAAATGATTTTTCACTACTTCACTTTTTCGAAAAAATAAACTAATGAAAAATGCATTCCAATTCCTAATTTCCTGACAAGCACTTATCTATTAGTCATTTCGAAATGAAAAAAAATCTCTTCCTTTTCAAATGATGATGCAATTCTAGTTTTTAAGAGATGCGAATCATAATGAACCAACAAGCTAGAATTTCATATTTTCTCATGAAACAACAAAACAAACTTTCGCATACAATCTTCCAATGAAAAAAAAAATCGATACTATGAGCTCTTCAAGCATATGAAAAGATGAAAATAGAAGTTCATTCAGATCGACGGAACACCGAATTTTCCAAATACAAGACCAACAATGTAATCTAAGATGGAAAAATACGTTCAAACTAGTAAACAAAAAATTTTCAAACTTGTGCAAAAAGAGGTCAAAGTCGTAAGAGGGACCAAAAAACAAATGCAAGGAGAAAACACACCCACAACCAGACTAGATGAGTCCACAAGCTGCTGAATGGACGACTAATTAGATGTCCTAGTGTCCATGGCCACTCAATGACTCAATGAATCAAACAGCAAGATGACAAGCCTACAAGCAAGAAAAACCAAACAAAAAGTAGCTTTCTAATCAGGGATAAAGACATTCAAAAGGCTCATAAGGTAAAAAACACAAGAGCAGAACACACTAGCCAAGATTGGGGTCTAGCCCTAATATTCACTTACAGGAATCAGCACGACTGCCTAACTGACAACAAGCGCTAGAGGCGGGTTGGCGCAATTGTTCCTCTGCAATTCACGCTGATCGGCACGACTGTCGGCCAATTACACGCGTTGTCCGAGGAAACTAAGAAAAAAAAATTAAAAAAGCAAAACAGGGACCAAATCTGCTACTATGGATTTTAGACTTAGGTGAGTAAGCAGGAGAAAAGCAACAGAACAAAATGGAAAATGCGAAACTAGCAAAGTTCTCACGAAATCATGAAATCCAAAACAAACAAAAGAATGGGATCTCCCCGATGGAGTCACCAATTTGTGGTGAAGTAAAATTATAAGTGCGGACAAGAACAAATTCTTCTAGCCCAATAATGGGTTTAGCCACAATAGATACATTCTATGGAAGAATATTTCCTTAGATTAGAATCAATCAATAGGGCCTACCTCTTGGTCACTTATCCTGCTTGATGATGTCCTCGCTTGCTCACTCCAGCAATCTCTCGCTTCCTTCTTCAAGCTCCGGAAACAAGTAAACAACAACAGCAAAAAAACATAATAATAGACAAATTGTAATTCAACCTACTTAATGAGTCAAGAAGCATTAAGACACGAATATGTAATATTACAAAACATGTAGGAAATCAATCGATAGTTGCATATATTAATATCAAAGAGAGATTACAACCATTCGTCTTGACATCGCAATCTTCCTCTGATAAGACCAAGTTCCCACACACTTCTGCTAGCGCTTCATGATGGCTTCAAACAACAATAGTTTAAAGACTCTTCCCTTTAGGCTTCACTCCAAACCAAACAAAATTTCTCCCTCACACAACTAGATGGCTACAACTAGTAATAGCTTGCTTGTATAATCCTGATTTTCACACTAGTAACTAGTTTGTACTTGGGAAGAAGGGAGGTTTATATAGGAAATATGGATGGGAGATGGATCCTCTTCTCATGGGAGAAGGACTTATCCCTTGAGGTAGTTCCATCATTATAGGGGAAAGGAGCCCAAACTGTCATCCTCGACCCCATCTGGCCAAACCATTTACCATACTTCTGTTACATAGCTTCCAGATATGGAAGCTTCAGCTCTAATTAAAAAAAGAAATCCATAACAGGACCGGCACGACTAGAACACAGCTCAGTCGCTACGATCGATGATGGGAATAGTGCTAATCTCTGCACATCGATGCGGGGGAGACAAAGGCCATTAGCGTCGGTCTTGTAAATGGGGAAAAATAGACGTTTCAGGGGAAATGGTGCAAAAGGGAAATGATTTGCTCATGAAGAGGGACATAATGGGAGTTTCTCCATGAAGGCAAAGCATGCGAGGTTCACTATAGAGGTCCTCCAGGATCAAGGAATGGGGAGTACAGAGACAGTGACAAAATTCTATGTAACAAACTCTGATTATTTTCATTGTTGCACACCATATTTTTGTTGGATTTATGCACTATAGAGGATAGAGACTCTATAGAAGGTGAAATCATTTGAGGATAGCCAAGAACTCGTCCCATAGAGGGGGACTGGTAACATATACTTGTTCCCTTCACAGGTGTTATAATAAAATCATTATTTACATATCTGGTTTCCATTGGATGTTTGGGGTTATTACTCTTTATTTCATTGTTTAACTATGATTGCAGCATAGATCATAATTTTGGCAGGTTTTGTTTCTATGAATAGTTGCAGATCTGCAATGTTTAGCAGTCATTTCTATTGTTGAGATCGTTTGTCATCCATGATCTTAAGTGGGTTCTTTTCGTACATCATTGAGAGGAAAACACTACAACAACTTCTTTGAACTTGCTTGTCCCCATGCTTCGGTCGAGTATCCCTTCATGACTTCATCCTGTGATTGCTTCAACACTAAGTTTTGTTGGATGGATTCCTTCATCATGATATCTTTGTAGAGAAGAATAAGTTATCTGCACCTTTTGTATCTTCGAGGCTTTCATAGGTGTCCAGGTTCTTTCCTTCCTTTGTCAGAGTTGTCCTACCTTCTTTCGGGAGATATCTTCAAAGTATCTTGTCAGATAGTTATTCTTGGTGATCATGGTGTTCTTCACATGCTTTATCTCTTTCTTCATTTACTTATTCATGGATAGGTAGGTCAAAACTTGTGCTCCTTGTGGGGGCACTTCTTCATTGATTGCTTCTAGGACTAGTCAGCATTTCACTTGCTTCTTAGTTAGAAATATTATACTCCTTATGTGAGTATTACCTTTTGTCAACCTTAATTGCATTGTAGTACATGCCTTCGAGCATGTTATTGGCGAAAGATATTCTTTCATACTTGATCATGTCATATAACTATTCCCATGACTCAATAATGTACATATGATAACATGACTAAACTTTGATGCATACATACCTCATATCGATTCTCCATTCATCATCTTAGCTTCATTTGGTTGTCCATGGTGTGGCCCTTCTTGCTTCATCTTAGTTTGGCTTCATATCATTGTTTTATTGAATCCCATGAATGAGATTCCCAATGAGACATTTGCTTTTGTTTATGAATCTTCCCTTGAAAATTCCATCATAGGATCCTGAAGACCCTTACCATACAAATGTTCCTTACCTTTTGATGATGGATGTTTTCTAAGATTCTTAATCATGATCAATTTTCTTTCATTGTGGATGAGGTCCTATTGTAGGTATGTTCCTTCTACATGAATATCTTGGGCTATATCTACCATGCCCCTATATTCTAGAAGATATTTCTAACCATTCATTTTGTTCTCATTTATAGCTGCTCTTTCTACATGAGTGTATAGAACTCTATGTACTTCATGCTTTTAGATTCTAGAAGATTTTTCTAGCCATGCAATTTTATTATATTCCTACATGATCCTATGGTACTCAAAACTTTGAAAGAAGACTTTAAGTAAATAAGCACACATAGTCATAGAAGAGATCTAGAGGATCTTCCTTCTTTCACTTCTTGTCTTCTTCTTTCATTTCTTGAGTCACATGAGCTTCTTCCCCTTTTCTTTTGTTGTTATTGTCCTTCTTTAGTTTAAGACAATTCCTTTTTGTAGTGTCTATATTCTTGGCATCCATAGCTTTGGATTTTGGACATATCTTTGTTGTTTGCTCTTCGTGGACCAAATTTGCCAAATTTTCCCTTTCTCTTGGCCAAGGTAGCAAATCGTTTCTCCTTTGATCCCACATCTTCCTTGGCTTTGAGTCTAGTTTCATTTGTTGTACATAGAGACCACATTTCACTTAGTGTGGTATCTTCCTTCTTGGCATATATGCCCCAATCCTCACGTAAAGCATTGTGTACTACAGTTGTCATTTCTTTGTCAGACATGACTTCCCCTAGCTCTTGAAGTTGATCTCTCATCTCAGAGATCTGCATGAATTAGGTAGATATTCCTTCCTTTGATATCTTCATCTTGTACAGTTCATTTATTAGAGATATCACTTCTCCATTTGTGGTTATCGAGAATAGCTCTACTAGTTTATCATAGATTTCGTTTGATGTTTCAAATTTGGAGACATAAGGAATGTGAAAGTCCTTGATAGATTCTATTAGAATCCTTTCAGCTCTTGTCTCACCCTTATTGTACTTGGCTAAGGCTTGGGTTTTTTCCTTAGCAGGGATAGTGATATTCCCTTTGACATGTTCTAGAAGTTCATTCTCCTTGAGAAGTAAATCAGTCCTCTTCTTCCATGCAAGAAAGTTATTATTACCTACCAATTTGTTGCTTTCCTTGCAAAAAGACATTGATGTATATTCAGAAGGGGACATATACTTACTTGATAGATCTTTAGATGTAGTGGATTTTCTTTCTCCTTGAAGACTTTATGGCTTTCCTTCCTAGGATCTTGATGTTCTTCAAGTTTTCTTCTCCAAGTGCACTTGCTTGATGATGAGATTTGCTTGATGACTTGTAGATGACGTATGTACCTCTTTGATCTTCTCTTCTCTATGGGTGCCTTTATGTAATGCTCTTCTTCTTGCTTTGTAGTCTTCCTTGATGAATGATAGATGGTATACCTTCTTGTCCTTGAAGTGATTGATGCTTCAACTTTGTAGATGTTCTTTCTTGATGAGTGTTCTTGAGATGCCCTTTCCTTGATGTGTCACCTTAGCTCTCATACCATGTTGAAGAATCAAGGGCAATTAGGTGTAGTGTGATTATTCTTGACTTGATAACAATTTGTAGATACTTTTTACTTTTTCTTGTTAGCTTAATATTCTTATTATTATTATTAATGCATGTGTGTGTACTTCATCAAACTGCTATAAAAAACATAAGAACAAGAACACAAGATGTTGGCTCTCTACCAAGGCCCAAACCTCTCTTATCTTGAGAGGAAAACCCTTCAGTAAATTTGTCTTATTGAAGATTATTATTGATCAATGCAAAACCCTAGACCCTTGACTAAAATATCCTCCAAGCACAAGTCAAGTCCTTTCTCCTTTCTACACTTAGTCTTCCTTCTTCCGACACTTCGTTCCCCGGAACTTCATCCTCCTTCTTCTTCCGGCACTTCACTATTCTTTCAACTATTGATAGATCTTGTTGCACTTTCTCTAGATAAGATGCTTCTCTTATATGATTAGAGATATCCTTCACTTATGTAGACACCTTCCTTCAAATGAGATCCTTCTTGAGATCTAGGTGTAGATTGAAGTGACTATTCAGCAACCCTAAATTCTCACACATGTGGGAGGTTTACTTGATGTTGTATACCCTTCTCTCCTTCGCTTGAGTACCCTTCTTCTACGCTTCAGTAGGAAGCCTTGTAGGCCTAGATTTAACCCCAAACAATGAGAGATGGTTGATTGTTTGTTGTTTTTGTCATAACTATAGAGAAAACCTTCCTTTCCTTCACCGTGTGGTTGTAACTATCCTTAGAATAGTTCGGTTTTCTTCCTCCTTTCCTTGCTGCCTTGGAGACCCTTTAATTGTCCTCTTATTACCCTTTTATCGGCTTCCTACCTTCACTAATTTTAGAAGTGATTTTCTGACATTATAGTGGAGTGGACAACCTCTATATATAGAAGATTGTCCCTCCTTTTAGGCCAACTTGGAGACTGTTTGCAGGCCGAATTGTTATCTTTGCTTCAGATGGCTTCTTTGATGGTGTCACATGTTTGGAGGAGACTTGACTTTGCTTGGAGGGTTAATCTTTGACTCTTATACAAACATATACATAGAGTAACATGCCCTTAAGGTATTCAACATTTTCTTTTGACCATTTGACTCACATATAGCACTTTAATATGTGCTAAACCCATTTCAATGAGAAAGAAACTCATTGACATATATTATAAAAAAAAAAAAAAAAAATCTTGAATAAATACAAATATAAAAATTACATTTATGAATATCGAACCTAGTTACATTTCCTTCAACATAGACCACTACTGAAACATTTTTTATTGAAGAAATATGTTAACTTCTCTAAATTAATGGCTACGTGCTCAATGATTGATTTAAATTCGGTCACTGAACTTATTTGGTGTAACTTGGTAAGTCACCCCAAATAATGAGTATCTCTCTCGAGCATGAAAATCCTTAACAAATTGGCTCAAAACAATGTAGCCTAAATATGTTTTCTTATTTCATTCAAACCATTACCATCTCTATGGATTTAAATATAGGACCCTCATCCTCAGTTTCATCATGTCATTAGTAATACCCTAGAGGTAATGTAATTTACCATGTAAGTGATACATCATGACATGTTAGAATGGTCATAAAACTTGTTTCAATTCCAGATTAAGAGAATGGTGCCATATGTTATTATCTTGGATTGATCTATTATCATGCAAACCCAAGAAGTATTGTGGATGGATAAATAGTAATGAATTAAAGTTTTCTTCTTGGTGTGGCTCAATGTGTTATGAAATCCCATGGTTTTTTTCTTGTATGCCCTAAACTAACATACTCAAAAACTTCTCAATCAACTTTTTCCAATTTTCAAAATTTTTATCTAGCTTCTTAGTAAAATCCTCCAACTCATTTATATCGTCCTAACATTGTGTAAGCTAACACTCCTTTAATTCCAACTTTCTTGTATCAGGGTCGTGTTCATGTTATCAAATCTAATATGAGGATGTTTATAGGTATTATCCTCCATGGATTCTCACTAGAAAAAGTTATTGGTTCCTAAGGATATGGGGGTGTTAAACTCTATATATTTTTTATATATGTGTGGGATGTAATAGTAGTACTTTACCCAACATCTTAGGGAACTAAGGAGGCTCAACTGTCGCATTAATTATACTAGTCGACTACCCTGGTACTAGAAGGTGGTTTCCCCAAGTACTATTTTATATGTAGTATAGCAACAAGACAGTCAATTAGCTTATCTAATGATAGTAATAGGTATACCTAGCAGAATTTCTATATTCCTGAAATTACGTGGAAGTGATACTTCATATGTTAATATTGTTTGATGCAATACTACTGAAATGGGTACCATTAAGGGTTACAGGGGTTTCCAACCAAATGAAACCATGTGTAGTTCCTATGTGTATTCTTCCTCAATCACAATTTTACCCACTAAATGAAAAACCATTGTGTTATTTAAATATGCTTGAATATGTCTTTAAAAAAAATTGAGTTTTACTAATGTTAGAAAAAGATCTTAAAGCCACCAAAAAATAACTTGTGCAAGGTAGGGCTTGAGGACACAAATTATACTATACCTCTTGGATTGGCTATTATGTCCCCAGTTATGAAATTCCATAGCTTCTCTTGATTTAATGGCACTAAATTTACTGAAATTTGTGGTCTCTATAAAAATATATTCAACCCACGAAATTTGCAACCTTTATAGAAAAAAACCTTAGAAAAAGCATGAATAACTTCAATTCCTAGACATTGTTTTGGATGTTTTTTTTTAATTGGGTAATTTTTTTAGATAAATTCAGTTCTAGAATTGGATTCTTCAATTTCTGCATAGAAATTTGTAGAAAAAACATGAATTATGCCATCTTCATTTTGCTACCAAAAACTAGTAAAAGGAATGTCTCTATATCTCACGTTGTGCCAAAAAGCACTCCCAATCTGTGTGAAAGAAAGATATTTGGTGCCCCTTGTAGTGTAACTCACATAAAATATAGTACAAAACCCAAGAACACAAGAAAAATAGAGAGTTATGTTCACTTTCCTCTTCAAGGGGGAAACCTTCAAGAGTAATGCTTCAATTATAATGACAATTCTTAACCAAACATTACATAACCTTCTACTCTATATATAGCTATCCACAGAGAATTATAACTACATATTGTCCCCATATAATGAGTATTAACTAATTATATTTGACTTTATTAATAAAAAGAACCATTATTTCAATGAATGATAATTAATTGATTATTTAATGAGCCCTATTCAAGGAAGGTGGTCTCAAATATCAGTAAAGTATCTGAGGAGGTTAGAGTAAGATTCTAACAACTATGTGAATTGTCTTTCTAACTACTTGATGCAACATGATGCAATGTTAATGCATAAGAAACTAAATAATACAAACCACAATGCTAATTCAACATTAGTGCAACTACAATAATTGATGCTAGTGCAATAAAAAATGATGTTCCAATAATGAAAGAAAAAATTCAGTAAGCCCCCATTAATGCTAATACACCCCTAAGTGATGTCTCGCAGACATAATATACATGTAAATGGTGTAACAAAGAAAAAAAAAACTAAACCATTGAATCTATCTGTTGTATTGAAATTGTTGTCACAACATACAACACAATACTGAATGTATAGGAAATTAATCGTCATATAATACAACACTATCAAAATGCCAATTTAAGCACACATTTAAATATTCTATGGCATTCCTGTAGAAACCAAGGCCACATAGCTAGCGTTCCCTTTCGCTTAGTTTAATTTAGCTACTAATTTATTTTGTATTGCTATGATGTAATTAGTCCAAAAATTGGTCAAAAGTAATGCTGTTGTCATATTGCTTTTTTTCCAAGATGTTATATAACAATTTCTTTTTTTATTTTAATGTGTCATCTACAAAGCCAATTGGTTCAAGAACTTTAGTTCTTTTCATGGGTGGCATTGCGAAAGATACAATGTAAATTTGAGGATGTTAATTGTAACCCGGTACACACTTCTGGGCATGTTAATTTATATTGGCAATGTCATGTTTAATATTATTGAAACAACGACTTATGTGGCTTAGTTGGTTTGAAAAATATTTGAAATTTCAGCAAAAAATTTGGCAATTTTTTTAAATCATAATTTCAATATTTAAAATATTTAAATTGGGGTACAAACTTCTGGCCATGTTAATTTATATTGGCAATGTCATGTTTAATATTATTGAAACAACGACTTATGTGGCTTAGAAAAATTAGATTTAAAAAAAATTAAAATAAATTAAAATTTTCTCAAATGTAAACATTAAGTAACGTCATTTCATTTTTTGGTGAATTTAGATTTAATGTCAACATCAATGCATTATGAATGCATTATTACCCTGTTGCGGCAAGGAACGATAAGGGAGGATACGATAGGTGAGTTTTTAATATTTCCCCGAGGCCATTATTCCATCTTCCTTCGTCTATTTTGTAATTCCTTGTCCTCGGAATCTATGCAATAAAAATCCCATGATTCTTCTATGTGTCCTTGCTTAAATCTTGTAATCTATTTATCTTGTTTCTCCATTGCAGGTGTGCAACCATCTCCCATGCAATCATTGCCAGGAGAATACCATAGGGACGTGGGCCTAACTAGCACTAGTCAAGTGTTGAATTTGATAAGAATAACTATAATTAAAGTTTAAAAACTTTGTTATAAAAACGATAGTGAGTGGAGGTATTAATTTTTTCCTTTATCACATCTCGGAAAACTTTGAAGTTAGCATCATGATGCCATGTCAAATTCAATAATAATTTAATTTACTTTATCTCTTTCACATGATTTATTCTACCAGGTCATAAACCTTTATCATTCAAAGAACATATATAAGAGGAAGTTTTACAAATTCAATAAATCAATTATGTACAACAGCGTCCATGGACACATGTTAGAGTAATTTTCGCCGGACGAATACATGACATAATGAATATAAATATTTAATAGCCAGAGCTTCGTTATTTGTTAAGCATCGCTAGTTCTGAACACCATCATAAGGTTTCATTCATTCTCACTTGAGATGGTGGTAGCTGGTTGAATTTACGCGACAGAGAATTTAAATTATTTTTTAAAAACAAAATCTACCCAGACCTGTGATACACATGTAATAATGGATCTAGGGTAAACATGCAATAATGATGATATCCGTCAACAACGAACGACGACCATATTATCATTACGAAATAAGACCCCAAACAATTTAACCAATCAAAATGTAGAAGAATTAGATTTAAAAAATAAAAAATAAATAACTAAATAAATTAGAGTAAGAGTATATATTAGATAACCTCACTACATTGTGAATACATTATTACCCTACTTCGACCGGGAATAATAACAACCTAATCACCTTAATTTTGTTTATGTTTGATAAACATATGATGCAACAGGGTGTCAACTCAACTCAGGTGCACATCAACGTATAATGCAAAACTTAAAATATGACAACCCTAAGCCCATCATCCCTTCCGTCACGAAAACACAAAGAATAAAATTACACGATCAAGTGATGCTAATGGTGATGTTATAGTAGTGGAGTGTGCCAAAACTTTTGATTAGGTGTGGGATAGTGCCAGGTCCATTATTTGGTGTTATGGAACATATAATAGAAGAATGTAATGTCCTTCCATTTTTATAAAGGTAAGTAACTTTTGGAACTTTGTTTCTACGAGATAAGGTTTTATAATCATATACAAGATATCAAATATGATGTGTATTTATTTAGTTAATGTGGTTTTATTTTTTTAACAAGTAAAATACACTTTTTTATCTTTTTAATAGGAGATGATATTTTATATTTTATAGTTGTAGAAATTATTTCAAGTTATGAAATATGATGTATTTGATTAATTTATGTGGGTTTGTAGTCAATTATATATTATTATTTTAATTATAAGAGATATGAGTTTATAGTTATTATGATGTATTTGATTAATTTATGTGGGTTTTAGTTAATTATATATTATTATTTTAATTATAAGAGATATGAATTTAGGATACCCTAAACTTGAGAGTTTGAACCGTAGCATAATTAGGAGTTGAGGAGCGATGGAGGCGTTTCTTGGACTTAGGGTTTCAGAAGACATTCTCAGCGCCGCCGCGGACCCAAAAGATCTGATCTGCCCCGGATCGGCTAGAGGTCTGGCCGATGGATACTCTGAGCTCGGAGCCCCCTTTGGGTCCTGGATCGAATCTGCGGATGGAAAGGATTTTCACGCATCGAACCATAGCAAACTGCGCTTCCCCTCCTTCAGGGTGCAGATAGACTACTCCACGGCGGCATCAGAAACTTTTTGTCCGATGTTTTATACCCCAAAACAAATGGTCTTCATCCTGTCACGTCTTGATACGCCATCGTACGAGAATTTTTGGCACAGGAATGGAAGATCTGTTTGCGACTATGAAGGGAAGAGGCATCTGCTAGCTTTCATGGCCCATTTAGGCACCCTGTGGATTCGATCTGCCGATCGAGGAAGATTCTTAAAAGGTAAAGCCGTAGATCAAGTTGGGGGTGGGAGTAGGGCCCTGGTTCCACGGCGTTTTGAGATTTCTATGCCCTCTGCAGCGCAGATCTGGGCTTATACCACTTCGACGCAGCTGTTCATGCTCTGGTATGGAAAATTTGTTTGTGACTATGGAGAAAAGAGGAGCAGGCCAGCTCCTAAGCCTCGTCTTGGTACGCCGCGATCTCGATCTGCAGATCTAGGGCGGATTTTAAAATGGCAAAGCCGTAGATTAAGTATGGGGAGGAGTAGGGACCTGTCTTCGCGGTGTTCTGAGACCCCTATGATCTCTACAGCGCAGATCCGGGCCTTTATCACCTCGACGCAGCTTTTCAACAGAGGTTCTGAAGACTATGTCATGCAAATGAGCGGAAGCCCTAATAGTAGTCCCGATTTGGGAAGCGGCATACTAGATCGGGCCAGACTTTGCAGAACTGGGGTGGATCTACTAGTTTCTGCCAGATCCAGGCAGAAGCAAAATGGGTTTTCGCCAGATTCAGAAAACAATTCCGAAAACCGGGTTTTGATCAAGGCAGACACAGCGGATCTGAAGCAAATTTTCATCAGATCAACAGAGGGAAGACATGTTTGTATGCAGATCTGGGAGCGGATGAGTATTCTGGAACTGAAAAAAGAGATCCAGGACAAACTCGGAATCCCAGCTGTATTACAAAACCTTTTATTTTCAGGGTTTTGCATGCAGGATCAATACACACTTCAGCACTACAGGGTTACGAAGGACTCAACAATCATACTTAATCACCGATTGCGAGGCGGATCTAAGGGATCTACCTCAAAACCTACAAGCTCATACCGCGATGCAGCCAAAGGGAAAGAGCCTCCAAAGGGGAAAGAATCAACAGCTGTAAATGCACCTCCAGGACAGTATATCGTGGACCAAATGCCAGAGAGCCCCTCTATCTCTTTGGATCTACCAGAGGTAAAGTACATTTTCTCTGATTTACAGAAAAATGCTGTTATATGTAGATTTAACGGTTTCTGGCCTAGAACCGATGCATTGCACCAGTGGATTCACACTGTCTGGACAAAAAATTGCCAAATTCACCTATGCTCAAAGGGTTTCTTCATAGTAACTTTCCTCGAAGCAGAAGAAAAGGAAAAAGTCCTCAATGAAGGGCCATGGTTTTGGGGCAATGCGGGGCTGTTTGTTACTCCATGGTTCCCGGAGTTCGATGCAAACACTATGGTGGTATCAAGGATGCCTGTATGGGTAAGGTTGCATAATCTTCCGATACATTTCTGGCACTCCAAGGCCTTACTAGTTATAGGGAATACCCTTGGAAGAACGTTAAAGATTGACACAGAGAGACACATAAAAGGAATCTTTACTTTTGCTAGAATATGTGTCGAGGTAGATCTTAGCCAAGGTTTACCTGAAAGCATCATTCTGAACTTCAACAACTCACAGTGGAAACAACCGTTGGACTATGAGAATACAGCCTTCAGATGCAGGGGATGTCAACAAACAGGTCATCTGTTCAATGCATGCAAAAGCCTCAACAAGAGCAAGCCACAACAAAGGAAGCCAAAAGGTTGGCAGAACATAGATGAGGTTGTAAAGAAGAGAGCCGCGGAAAGAAAAGCCTCTTCGACACCAGAAGTTGAAGAATCAGAAACAGATGAGGATGACACCACTATAGCGGAAGCGGAAACAGGGAATCAGAAGGAAAACATATCAGAAACCAAGGCTCCACAACAGGTAGAGATCCACCAAAGTCAGGCAGAGACGAATAGCATGGATCAAAGCATGGGAGGCAACAAACGGCAACACCACTCAGATACTTCAGATTCAGACAAAGAAACAGGCACACAGAATGCAGGAACACAGCTAGTCATTGCATCGACCGAGCCCACTCTGGGAGAGTGGCGTAAGGTCGAAAAGAAAAAGGGGCGAAAAACCTGATGCCGGTTTTTCAGTTTTTCCCCCTTTTTCTTGCTCTTTCCTCTTCTCTTTTCTTCTTCTTTGTGCACGTTAGTCTTCTAACGTTGTGTAACCAAGGAGCCCAAGTGGCAGATTGTGAAATGCTCCATTGCAGCTACTAGTGTAACTTTTCATTAATTTCTTTAATAAAAGGTTGCTGTTTTTTCCTTTGGAAAAAAGAGATATGAATTTAGAGTTATTTAAATATATTAAATATGGTATATTTGACTATTCCATATGGTTTTATAGTGAATTATATTCTTTTATTCATTTTTTTAAAGATGTGACTTTATAGTTACATGAGTTATTTCAAAACTTCAAATATGACATATCACACTAGTGCATGTGGTCTTCTAGTGAATTATACATAGAAAATGTTTCAAGGCATCAAATATGAAGTATTTCATTAGTTTACATGGTCTTCACTTTCTTACTCATTTTTCGGAGATAAGATTTTATAGTCATAGAAGTTATTTCAAGATGCCAAATATGACATAATATCTTATTAGTTCATGTGATTTTCTCTTGAATTATACCTTCTTCAGTTTTTTAGATATGAGACTTTATAGTCATAAAAATTATTTCAAGACATCAAATATAACATATTTAACTAACTAAAGTAGTGTTTTGATAAAGTATACTCTCTTTGAATATTGGCCTCACAAAATAATGATTTATGTTCAATTTAATTTGGAAATATTAAACTTTTGGATTTGTTTCCTCCTATTATTTTATTTTTTATTTTTTATTTGGTTTTTAAGTTCTGAAACATTCACTTTTGTGTATTTTGTTCTCATTGGTTCATGGGTACATATATAGTCTAAAGACACCTATTGCTCCGTGCAGATGGGATTTCAATGAGATGACACATGTCCTTATCGGAAAGGGGAAGGATCAGTTTTGATTGGAGGGTGTGGGACTCTTTTTCCTCCAGCACTTTGACTCTCATCTTCTACATGCCATGGGTATCCTATGTAAATGGGAATGCAATGTCATCATGTTGATTATTACTACTTATTTTATAGTGAAAGCTAGAAAGGAACCTTTGCCTGTGGTATTTCATGGTGTCATTGAAGGGTTGGAAATCCTATTAGATTCCCTGTAAATGAGAGAAAACTTGCTCCTTAATATTCTAATTTATGTGGGTTTACTAATTTTTATTATTGATAAATTTTACTATTATTGTAATTGGTATATATGTGAATAGTAATTCATTTTTTTTACAATCTAGCCTAAATATTTTTTTTACTTGTTTCAAATTATAGGTGTCACAAACCAAAGAAAATGACTTATTGCTCAAACTAGAATTAATCATAATCTATGATGTATTCAAACATTACAATAAATATGGTCACTAACCTATAAAATCAATTAGAAACATTTAAACTAACTTAGCCTATTACATAATTCTTTAATAAAATCCCAAAATAAATTATATAAATGTTATAAAAATATGATTAAAACATTATAATAAATTTGTTAAAATCGTATACTTATTATTTTAATATTACTAATACATAAATGTGTGACATTGATTATTAAATACCCCATCTCCTCAATAATACTACATTAAAAAAAATCAATAAACCATATACAATAAATAAATCTAAAAATAATATGATATATTTTTAACATATTCACATTTGTGAGTGAACCAAAAAAACAAAACATAACATTCATTTTAAAACAAAATCACATGTAAGATTCCTAACTACATAAAAATCCTAATTCTCACATCTAATTTGATGTTAAATAATTACATCATTATATTCTTTAACGCTGATGTTATATATGTTATATTCCAAAAAAGAAAAAAAACAAACAAACAAACAACACATCTTTATGAACAATATGTCCAACCTATCTTATCCTATCTTATCGTTTACATGAATAAGGCCATTTTAGAGTTATATCATGTTGGGATATATGAATATTATCTTCGAAATATACCAATGCAAGTTTTACTTAAATTTTATTGGCATTAAATGTTACATCATAATATTTTTGAAAGACCGAGATTCCATTATCTTCTTGTGAAAAAAATTGACTCGAATCTCCAAGATAGAGTTTTCATATAGAAAGAGGTGGTCATAGTTAGGGTTTTGCATCAACCATCCACGCAAGCCATTCCGTAGCCTAGATTTGGATTCACGTGATTGATATAATCTCAGGCCATTCCTTACCCTGTGTTTGGATTCACATGATTGATATAATCTCATAAGGCTTCAATTCCATACATTCATCCCCATTGGCAGTTGATTTGATTGGTTCTTCCTGCGTTGATGACTTTGAAACTTGCACGGTGGTAGGTTATTTTGTTTCAACAATATCTTTTATGCATGCTCAATTGGTACTTGCATAAAAGTTAGTCTTGGGTATACCATGGGAGCTACCATGAATAACAAATGTACATTTGGTCCTCTTCCTTCTAATGGACATCTGGGTAAGGCTTCTTTAAGTGGCATTATGAAGAATGTTATGTCATTTTCTTATCTTTTGGTTTAAGAGGTTTTATTTATAATTATTTTGAGATTTTATTTATAATTATTCTAGTGAAAGATGTTGTAGTTCAAATAGAATTTTGCAATTCCAAAAGTTTAGTGTGTTGTTTTAATGGATTTTGGTTTCATTTAATTAATCTGCAGAAATGAATTTTAGATTCCTAGAAACCTAATTTAAAAAAGAAAGAAAAAAATATGGTATCCATCTTATTTTTTAGTTTGATTTTTTCTTTTATGGATTTGATTCTAAACTTTGAACCTTAATTCTAAGGAAATGTAGGATTATGTATGAAACCATGGACTCTATGCATTGGCCTAAAGACATATACCTTTTTCCTAAACTTTTGTGTTTAAAAGATTTCTAAATCTACTTTTTCACTTTTACTGTTCATATTCTATTTGAATCATTGGCAAATCCCTTGGAGGACAGTATAAAAGAGACTATGAAATAAAGAATCAAAGCATACTACATATGCATGGATATGTGTGGAAAAAGACTTTAGAAAAGAATTTCTAGCACAAATAGTTGTGATAGGTGAAAACTACTTCTTGACACAAAAGCTTGATTATGAACACATTTATTTCCATTTTAATGTTTGCATTGAAAGACGACATTTAGCAGCAAAAACCCAAAAGGGACAAGGCAAGTTAGGAAGCACTAGTGAAAACCAACTTGGTGGGTTGGAACTAAGGAAGAGCATTGATTTAGCAAGGAAGGTCCATCTAAATTGGGCCTTCCCATGGAGGAGCCAAAAGTGAATTCAAAAAATGTTAGGTACACAATAGTGGATTCAAAAAAATTAGGGATAATCCATCAAAAGAACATCCCCCTATCTTAGCAAGAATCAATGTAAGAAAGTTAAATGGAAGAGGAACCTACTTTTCGTTGGGATTTAGATTAAGAAGCAAAACCCCCACTTAGCCTCCAGATTAAGGTAAAATTTAGTGGGTTAGGTCAAAGAAGATGAGACACAAGAACAATTAGAACCCCTAGATTAAGACAAAATGGGATTGGAAGGAATTATGTGTACCACATCAAATATAAGGGAAACTTGGACAACAATAGCAAAGAAGAAAAAATCTTCTTCAATAGCACAACTAATGGTGAAAAGAAGTTAGATTAATAATCTAATTTAGTAATGCATTCTTTCTATCTTTTATAATGTCAACAGTTTGTCAACATATACTTATATAAAAAATATTAAGATGTATTGTTTTTAGTATTTTATGTATTTAACATAGGACAAATCTACAATGATACTTGAAATACAAGTCTAATAATAAACCTCTACCCCCTCTAATAATAATACAAACATCTCTAATTATGTGGATAGGCATATCTATTTTGGAATAAGGATTACTTTAATTCAATTGTCAATAATTATTAGGTGGATGGTAGGGATTTAACTTACATGAAATATTTTACAATATTCTTGGTATTATACACAAATCAAGGGTTGAGATTTATCTCCAAAGTAGTTATGCTATTTTTTTTTTCATTAAATTGATTAATTAAAAAAACTTTAAATAAATAAGTGTCATATGAAAGAAGTTATGGTTTTTTGGCATGTGGTATTGGTAAACCAGGGTAATAGCACATAATATTGCAACAATGTCTATTTACAAATTGAGAATCTCCATGGTAAAATGAAGGTAAATTTAAATGGATAAAAACACTGTTTTATGTATTTTTCAAATGTATATATGTTTAACTTATACATTAATTCTTGTTTTAAGTTAATAATAATAATAATAATTTAAAATAAGTTTATAATTTAAGTGGTTTTATGAGTTTTTAATTTGAACAATGTGAGATGTATTTTAAAGTAAGTGTTTTGATGCTTATATATTAACACCTATTACTATTTATTAGCCATTTAATATATATATATATATATATATCTATATATATATATATATATATATATATATATATATATATATATATATATATAGTGGTTATACTCCCAAAAAAATTATTGTAGGATGTTTCATGAGAAAGTCCATGCTAAAAGAAATAGTTTTACCATGGTTCACTATTGACCATTGATTAAGTCTATCATTTTTTTAAATAGAGGAAATCTATCATAACTCAATCGTCAAACAGTAGCGAAAATAACTATCACTCTTACTATTATTCACCAAAAACACTAATAATCTATAAAAAAAAAGGCTTTAACTCTTGCACATAGATCTAGATTTCAAATCATTAACATGTTTCCTTTCATAAAAAACAAATTTTAACCCAACAAAAATAATTTTAGAAAAATATATCATAAACCTTTATACCTTTACTTAAAAAACTTATTAAAAATCGAATTTTTGAAAAAGTGTGAACCATTTACTAAAAAAAATGTTAAAAATCATATTTTGGAGAAATCTATCATAAACCTTTATACCTTTACTAAAAATATATTAAAAATCGTATTTTTGAAAAAGTGTGAACCATTTACTAAAAAAATGTTAAAAATCATACTTTGGAAAAAGCACGTATTTGAAAATTTAATGATACACATAAAAAGTAAAAGGTAAAATGTATGAAATCTTCCGAAAATATGGATTTTCGAACTATTCTGTCCTTTATAATATATTTTCGGTCTGTCTTTTATACTTTTTTCTGGAAAATATCAACTTTTTAATGGAGAGTCAAAGGCGCATTCATTTTGAGAAAACTAAAATGGATCTTTTTTCAAATTATTTAAACAGAGATTTAGATTGCTTAACATATAATGATAACATTAATCTACCAAAAGTTTACTACAATCTTTTCCAATGCCATTTACAAGTTCTCTACTGAGGTGTCCTATAAAAAAAATAATAGAACTTCGAACCCTTAATATGATAATGATTGTAAAATTTCCAAGAAAGTGATTAGAGACACTCTTAACGAAACTGTAAATACTAAAGAAATAAGTATATACAAAACTCTCACTAAAAGAAAGAAAATATCCGATATAAATGGGAGGCAAGAGCATCTTATTCACCTTTCTAAAGTTTAGCCCAAAAAATTTTGGAGGAAAATTCTTGTTTGCAAAACGAAAGAAAATAATTCAACCGCCCTAAAAAATCATGGGAATATCTATCTTAAGAATATTTGTGATATTCCTAATGCCATGGGCACCATCTTGAACACCCCTGTAGAGGAGGATATCTTCTCTTCGCAAGATGTTGAATTTGGGATTAAGCAACTTGCTAGTGGAAAAGATAGGGATATTGAAGACTATCACGTTGAAATTTGCAAAATGGGAAGGTTTATCCTCATCCCTCATATACACAAACTCCTAAATCCGATAGTGAAACAAGTCTTCCCTAAGCCCTGGATGTGAAGCCTTATTATGCATATATTTAAAAATGGGTATAAAAACATTCCCTCTAACTACAAGGCTATTATGATAAACCATATTTTATCCAAGCTAGATGGACTCATTTTGGAAAATAAGATTCGTATTTGGCTTGAAAGCCATGGTAAAAGGCCTAAAGAGAAAGTTGGATTTAGGAGACATCAGTCAACTATAGACCATCTTGTTACTCTTAGGATCATTGCAGAGGAATTTAGTAATAATAATAATCATCTCTTATGTTGTTTTGTTGACTTTATATAAGATTTTGACAATGTTCCTTCGGATAAGCTATGGAAGAGGTTGGAAGAGATAATGGTTCCTCCAAACCTGAGGGTTATTGTGACTAGGCATTACAAGAATGTTATTGTCAAGGTCAGGACCACAAGGGTTGGTGAGAAGAAATTACATGCAATATCATGGTTAAACAAGGACATCCATTATACCCTACCCTTCTTGGCATTTACTTTGATAAGCTAAAAGAGTTTCTGGAAGTTGTAAGATGTGGAAGCCCCCGGCTCACTAGTATAGTCATTATTCTTCTGATTTATGGCAATGATATCATTCTTCTAGCTAAGAGCCATGACAGTCTCAACAAGCAACTCATAATCCTCGAAGATGGGTATGATTGTTCATACCGACAAGGCTAAAGTCATGATAATTAAATCCAAAAATATCAACTATGGTGATTTCATTTATGATAGTAACTACTTGTAGAAAGTTTCTTCATACACATATTTGAGAATCGACATTCATCATCAGCTCAATTGGCCTTACAACATTGAGAAAAGGATAATTTGAGGGTGGAAATATTATTATGGTCTTGAAAACAATTGTAATTCAACAAATCTTTGGACATGGAGTAAAAAAAAATCCTCTTTGAGACTCTCGTCAACCTTATTATCTTATATGGATGTGAGGTTTGGAGTTGCAGTATATCTAGAGAATCGTGGAGGAAGATTGAGCTGATCCAAAATCAATTTATAACCTACAACCTCAAGATTAAAGGAAATACTCCCTACCCTATCCTCTAGATTGAATCTAGCATTTTTCCAATTTAAAGGATGGCTATGATTAGGTATCTCATGTATAAGAAGAAGCTATACAACATGGAAGCCAAGAGGTATCCTAAAATTTCTTCTAAGTCAAGCAAAAACCCCCACCTCCAGCTCAAACGAGGTTGGAATAAGGATGCCTAACTTTAGCTAGACCATTGGGGGGTAAAGGAGGAGATCACCTTGAAAAATAAGGGAAATATTAAAAATATTACTACTTCCAAATTTAAGGATAAGTTGTGGGACGATAAGGAATTAGAGGGGAAATGGAAGCTAAGATATTATAAGGAGGTGATCAATGTCAATCTCTAAAGCCAAAATTATTTTACTATCTTGACTAGTGCTAAGAAGAAAATGAACATTCCCAAGATTAGAACTAATTCTCATGAGCTTCAAAGTGAAACAAGGCATTGGTGTATTCCCGAGACACCTTGGGAAGAAAGAGTTTGTCACCTTCGCAATACTAAGAGGGTTGAAGATGAAAATAACTTTCAAAGTCTTCAAAGTCTTGAAGATGAAAATAACTCGTTGTAATTTTCAAAGTCTTTGTCACACTACCAACCTTCTTGACTTGTTAAGTCAACAAAAGCACATTGAACTAGGTACAATTTTTTCCCTTATTTTCGATCATAGAAATAAAATATTAAATAATCTTAATTAACCTCTTACTTTCTTAAGGTCGAATAGAATATATTGGTCTTAATGAATGTTACCCACCATCATTATATGTGTGTGTGTGTGTGTGTGTGTGGGGTGTGTGTGTTACTTTTAAAAGTATTAGAAATTCATGATTATAATTTCTTCATGTTACTATTACAAATTTGGTAAGTAATTTGCAATTATATATATCTATATATCTTTTGATTTCATGATGTATAATCATATATATAATAATAAAAATAAAGATAAATATTTATAAGATGTAGATTTATTGGTTTGTGTGGGGCCTAGTCTTTATCAAGGCATCAATTCAAATCTTATGGGGTGGGGTTGAGGGTGTTAGTCATCTATGGGGATAGAAACTGTTTCATGTGGAATTCAGGCTCAACGAAGTCTCACACAATCTTAGTGACAACATCCTACGAGTGTATAGACTTCACAAAATCTTCATAATAGAATCTCACATGTGAACAAATATTACACAATTTTGATAACTTCAGATGAACAAATTGTTTTTTTTTCCATTTAACATGGAAATAGGCTCAACCAACACAAATAACGAAAATTCAATTTTAAATTGAGACCACCATGTAGCAAGTGCCTATTAGGAAAACAATCATCTTTGAAACAAAGATGCAACACACCTTGTTGAAAATGAGGAGGAGATAATGTTGTCAAAACACTCAGACATGTTTCTAAGGTCTAAAGTATTAATGTAACCGATATATAAGGGTTGAAGAGTGTATCCGTCCACCAACATACAAGGGTTTGGGAGTGGATCTTTTCCTCAAAATTAAAACAAAAGATTCTTAACGTCGTGAATTATGGGGAATGCATATGGATATCTTCAATGGGAATTAGTGTTTTTAGTTGAAATTATGTGATATAATTTTGGATGAGATTGTGATTTCTTGTTATTTAAAATACTTTTTTTAATTTAAAATGCATTTTTGAATGTATAAATGGATTTAACGTCTTAAAAATTCTTGAAACATTAAAAACCAAACCTTATTGTTTTCTAGCAAAATTCACTAAAAAGATAACAAAAATAAGAAGTCAAACATTTATGAGTAAAACTATGCTTAAAAATATTACCCAAATGTTTTTTCAATTAGATTTATTTAGGGTGGTTGGGTTGAGTGGTTGTTATCTTCCCCACCCATGTTCAAATCCCTGCTAATGACATGATGAGATTTAATGAATTGATAAATATTGTTGTGGTAGCATAGTGCATATGAATATTATTGTATTAGTTTCTAGCTCTTAAGTGAGTATACATGTGGGCTTCCCTGATACGGACAACCCTACTATAGTCCTCAATTCTTTTCTCGAAAATAAATTAATTAATTAAGCTTATAATTATGATCCTCTCATAAGTGAGTTATAGAAAATGTGCAATCTATTCAAATGTATTAGTATACCTACCACAGGCATGTATAACATTCAGTTTTGTGTTTGACTGAGTATTAGTTTATCTTTAACCAGAAAAATTATGGAACTTATCCATAGTTTAACATTAGGAATTCAATTTATGTTATTTTTTATTATTATTTAAATTTATTTATTTATAAGGAGATTGTTTGAAGTCTTATTATGAGTTGTTTAGTAACTTCCATTTCTATTAATTACTAATTTTTTGTTTTTTGTTTTATTCTATTATTTCTATTTTCATGAATTATAATTTTTTCACAATCATTTCAATTTAAAATGAGTTTTTCTATTAGTTACTATTTTTTTTGTTTTTTGTTTTATTTCCTTTTTATTTAACCTTTTGATTTTGATTTTTTTTCCATTTTCAAAATTTAAAGAGGAAAAAATATTTTTTAAACATATTCCAATATTTTTTTTAGTTTTTTTAGTTTTTTTATTTGACCTTTCTATAATTTTCACAACAAAACCTCAATTTCAATGAATATAATTAAATTAGTAAAAAACAATTCTAAAAATAAGAAATTAATGAAATTTAAACAAAATTTGTGTAATTTTCTCCATTGTGTTATATATACACATCTCATTCTTCATTCTACTTCAAATCTTAAAGACCTCTTGCCATTATTGTGGGCACTCAAATATTATAGATTTGGAAAATTGCAACTGAAGTTGAAGTTGACAATCTTTGTAATTTTTATTTTTTTATTTAGATTTTGTTAAATTTGTAGATTTCAATTAATCATTATTTTCTTATTATTTGTAGATCCATGGATTCTAACAATGGCTTAAACTTTTCACACTGATGACTATCCCCCAAGTGTAATAATATCACATGTAGTGACAAAGGTATTGTGTTTCCTAAATCCGATTAATAGGTGAAATTTTTGTAGAAGTATTGTAGAAATTTAGCAGTTATTACTCATAAAAGATGTCATTTATATAATGGATGGGGAGTAATTTTGTTTTAAAAATAATTTTGCATGGAATAAATGAAGTATCTATGCGGTTCTGAGATGATTTGGATGAGAACGTCTATTCTTGTTTGTCATTGTTTTTAGTCAATAGTAATTATTCATTTTATATGGTGATGAGTTTTATTTTCAATTTCACAATAAGCATGGAATAATTTAATCAAAACATGTATTTAGAAACTGTGAAAACTTAATATTTGATTGGTGTTGCTAAGAGAAATAAAGCTTTTTTTAGCTAATTGTATTTTTTTAATCTCTTTTTGAGGTAGTTAACAAGTTTTTATGTAAATTATAGTTTTCAACACATTTTTTATAAAAGAGAAGCCACAATGTAGATGGGATTTTAGTTGGATTTTCAACTAGATTTCAACAAATTGACAAATTATTGGTTTGCTACATTTTCTCAAAATAGTGAGATTTATGGGGACCCAGAAATATTAGAGGGTATTGGGAATACGATAGGAAAATTTGTCAAAATAGCAGAAATGACAAAAAGAGGCAAATATACATCCTATGCGAGAATCCGTGTATATATGAACATAAGTGAACCCATACCTAAATCTGTGGAGCTAGAATACCATGAAGAGGTTTGGCAACGGACCTTAGATTATGAACATATCCCGTTCAGATGTCGAAGGTGCCATGAATATGGCCATTTATTTAAGGAATGCCCACTGAACATGGAGGAGATGGAGAATAAGGACAAGCAACAAAAGAAACCACATGATGACAAGGAAGGGTTCCAAGAAGTTAAAACGAAGAGGAGGCAACCAAAGGAACCCCATAACCCAGGAAAAGAATACCAAGCCCAGTCGAGTGGTAAAAAAAAATTTGAAGTATTACAGGTGGAAGAAGACGAAGAAAGTGAGATCCAACCCATGGATTATTAGGATAAAGGAAAAGAGAGCAGCTCGAGTCAAGTCAAACCAACACCCAAGCGGAAAGCCCAAGGAGATCTCACAGACAAAGAGGACAAAGAAGAACAGGTTGGGATGGAAACCACCACAATGGAAATCGACCCAAGCAAGGGAGAGGAACTTAGCATGGAAGAAGAAGTCCTGAAGAAACTGTTGAATGAATGGAGACACTTAGATGAAATATTTATTCTGGAAGACCAAAAAAGACTGTACAAAGAGACTTTCCAATAGTATCAAGCCAAGCAAGGACAGGAACAAGTCGAGATTGCAGAAAAACTGGGGATGCACCAGGAAAACCCCCATGAGTATCAAAACAAAGCAAAAGGGGGGAATAAAAGGGGACGGAGAAACCTACAGGAATCCATACAGATTATGGGAGAAATGTTGGTGAACACAAGCAAGGTGGTACAGCTTTCAGCGGTATACCAACAATTAAAGAAAGTTAACCAATGATAGTAACATCTTGGAACATAAGAGGCCTAAACAGCCAAGGAAAATAGATATACTTAGCAGAGATACTGAGAAAAGAGAAACCCAAATTAATGCTTCTTCAAGAAACTAAGATCACATGAGGGAAACTAGATGAAATCCTAGGTAAGATGAAATCGAGGTATGAGGGTATGGCAATAGATGAGAGAGGAAGCATAGGAGGGATAGAAATTTTGTGGAATCTAGCAGAGGTAACTGTAGACTACTCGATAGGCATGCAACATATCCTCATAGGGTGGTTCCACCTCATAGGAAATAAAGACTAGTTCTTTCTCTCTGCAGTTTATGGCCTGTACATCCCAGTAGAAAAGGAAAACTTCCTTCAAAGGATAAAATTTTTAAACCAAACGCATGAGGATAACCTATGGTTATTAGCGGGTGACTTCAACCTGATAACATCCTTGGAGGAGAAAAAAGGAGGAATGAGAAGGGAGGAGCCGGAAATGGATAAATTTAGGGATATCCAAAAAGAACTTCACCTAGTGGATATCCCAACAATTAATGGTAAATATACATGGAACAACAGACAAGGAGGAAACAGGCAAATAACATCTCGTCTTGAAAGATTCTTGGAAACAAAAAATCTCATAAGCAAACATGTTTACTATGAGGCATCTCTCCTACCTTGCCTAGGTTCGAATCATTGGCCTATTAAACTAGAAGTGGAAATGAAGCAAGGACATTCAGATAGACCCTTCAGGTTTGAAGCCTTATGGCTAAGAAAACTGACCTTCATTGAGAAAATGAAGGAATGGTGGAATGAGAGCGAGAAAGAAGGTAGAAATCTAATGCATACTTTCCAACTTCATCTTAAATATCTTAAGGGTAAACTTAAAAAATGGAACAACGAAGAGTTCGGCAACATTCAACAGGAGCAAGAATTGATCCAGGCTAAGATGAGTAAAGTACAAAATCAGATCATCAATGAAGGTAGAACTGATTCTCTAGTGGAGGAAGAAGGACAGTTGATAAATAAATTAGAGGAAAGTAGGCAACAAGAAGAAATATTGTGGAAGCAGAAATCAAGAATCCAATGGTTAAAGGAAGGGGAAAGGAATTCTAGGTTTTTTCATAAAGCCATGGTCCAACACAGGCAACAAAATAGGTTATTCTCCTTAGTCGATCAGCAAGGCAACCACCTTACTCAAAACGAAGACATGGAGAACCTGTTAATTCAACATTTTCAAAGGCTAATGACGGAACCAAATCTAGACAGGGCGAAGAATATAAACAAAATCACTCGGCAAATTCCCCACTTGGTGAGTAGGGAATAGAACATGGCCCTTCTAAGGGAAATCTCTAAGTCAAAGGTATAAGAAGTCATCAAAGGTTTGGGGAAAAGCAAAGCACCAGGCCCAGATGGGTTCTCCAGGAAGCAGAGATCACCTCACAAGTTACTTGACTAACAATTATGTACTTTGCTTCTACTGAATTGAGTGCAATTGATCTCTGCTTCCTTTTGTACCAAGAAACTGTTGCTAACCCAATACTGAAGATTCCCACTAATGTGTTCTTCTTGTCTGATGGAATCACTACCCAATCTACATTTGTGAAGCCTTTAATATTCACTCCTTTTGCCCGTCTGTACCAAAGACTAAACTAAGTGGTGCCCTTGAGGTATCTCAACACATGTTTAGTTGCCTTCCAATAGAGTTTGGTTTGCTTAACTAAGTTGGTTAACTGCAAAACACATGTTTGGTCATGTGTTCACCAAGTACATAAGTGAACCCACAAGCTATCTGTAAATAGTAGCCTCCACTACTTCACCTGAATTAGCATCTTCCTTCCTCAAATTCCTTGTTAGAGGAGTCTCCATGGGTTTGTTTCTCTCTATGTGGAACTTATTCAGGATCTTGTTGGCATACTTTCCCTAAGAGATAAGTAGTTCCCCATCTCCATGCCATAATTCAATACCAAGGAAATAATACATGAGCCTAGGTCCTTCATCTCAAATTCTCTTTTAATATCCTATTTGCAAGATTTAACCAACTTCTCATCAGCTGTTAGAATTAAATCATTGACATACAATACTATATTCAATAATTTACCTTCAAACACAATATGGTAAAGGTTTTCATCTGATTCCATTTTGGTGAAGCCCAACCTAGTGAAATAGTTGTTGATCCTAGTGTACCAAGCACAGGGTACTTATTTCAATCCATACAATTCTCACTTCAATCTGCACACATGTGACTCTTTGTTGAAGGTCTCAAATCCTTCTGGATGCTCTATGTACACCTCTTCCTCAATCACTCTATTGAGGAAGGTTATCTTCACATCCATCTTATGTATCTTCCATCCCATTTGCACTGAAAGTGCTAGAATAAATCTGATTGAAGAGTACCTTACTAATAGATAAAATGTCTCCTCGTAATCAATTCCCTCCATCTGAGAGAAACCCTTGGCCACAAATTTGGCCTTGTGTTTCTTGACACTCCCAACTGTTTCTTGCTTCACCTTGTAGATCCACCTAGAACATACCACTAATTTTTCCTCTCATCATGGGACAACTTCCCAAGAATTGTTCCTGATAATGGAGTCATACTCCTCTACCATGGCATCAACCCATATTGGTTTTTGCACTTCTTCCTCGAATGAGGATGGCTCAGTCTCTACACCCTCACTCATCAGATCCATGTATCCATTATACCAATCTGGTGACCTCCTCTACATGCGCTATGATGTGGGTGCTCCCACATTCTCTCTAGCATCATGCATCAATATGTAATCTTCTCTAGTGTGCTTCCTTCCATCTTTAGATGTCTCTGCATGAGTGGGTGCTTCAATTATCTACTTCTTTTCTTATGGCTGATCCACAACATCTTGAGGTTCTTCCTTTGGAGCTAAAATCTCCTCATCTGCATGTAACTAATGCTCCCTCTCAAGGGAACATCTCATGGCCTTATGTTCATCAAACTTCACATATCTACGAACAACTATCATCCTATGATATGGTAGGTACACTGGATAGTTGTGAGGTGTATCAGTGTACACCACAAATATGCCCAACTCAACTTTCTGATCTAGATTTTTCCTTGCATCATTGGTATCATGGAAATAAACTGATGAACCAAAGATCCTAAAGTGTGACACATCTGGTTTCTTTGCTGAAAAATATCCTTCTTGTGTACTCATCCCAAGAATCCAATGAGGACTCATGTTCTGCACATATACTTCTATGTTGCATGCTTCAGGCCACAAGTGAAATGGTAGGCCCTGATCATGTAACATCACCCATGAAGCTCCCACAAGAATTGTGTTCTTCCTTTCATCCACCCCATTCTGTTGTGGGTTATGGGGTGCTATTAAATCTCGTCAAATGTCTTATGATGCAAAAAAGTTCTTAAACTCATTTAGAACATATTATCCATTATTATTGCTCCTAAGAGCCTTCACTTTTCCTGCCAGTCTCTTTCTCAACAAGTGCTTTAAATTCACAAAATTTAGTACAAATCTAATCTTTTTTCTGCATGAAGAAAATTCAACACTTACGTGAGAAATCATCTACAAATATCACATAATACATGTGTTTTTCCGTGGAGGCTATCGAAAATGGTCCACACACATCTGAGTGGACCCATTAAATGATCGCTTGTGCTTGACTGTCCTTATCATGAAAGGTGGCTTTGGTGTACCTCCCCAGTATACACCCTTTGCATGTATCTCGCTTCTCTAGTGCACCCTTGGGAAGTCCTATAGAAATTTTTTGCATGATCTTCAAAGCTCCATGGTGCAAATGGACAAATCTTCTATGCCATAATTCACTGATGTCTCCGCTCTACTCCTTCTCTAATTTTGTGCTCAAAGCAACACAGTCTTCTACATCCAAATTATAAAGGTTCTTCACCCAAACCCCGATCTGCTTCACTTTTCCTGTGGCTATGTGATGAAGGAAGATCTTTCCTTTACTAAATATTAAATCATAGCCATGGTTTTCCTACATAGAAATTGAAACTAAATTCTTCTTCAGAACTATAACATACATGACATCTTTTCATGTGAGAGGAGAACCAGACTCGCCTTGAAAAGTAACATTATCAATTTTGGTTGTGCTATACCTTCCATCATCTCCCATATCGATGTGCATCTAGAGGTCCTTCTCCTCCAAGTCACTGAAAAATTCTTTGTTTCCCGTCATATGGAATGAGGCCCCACTATCTAGATACCACACACTACCCATCACTGATGTCACCATGCATACAATGAGGGTGAAATCCAACTTGAATTATGAAGCTAGAGCTTCACCTGTCGCTCCTCCTGAGGGCTTCTTACCGGCCTTCTTGTGCAGAAACTTCGTGGCATAGTGTCCCAGCGCATGACAATGAAAAAATTTAACCTTTGACAAGTCCTTCTTCTTGCCTCCCTGACTAGAATCCTATTTGGATTGGGATTTCTTCCCTTTCCGTTTATTTTCCTTACCATCCAAGGCACATTCTCCTCATCATCATGCTTGGATGAGGTCTCATCTCTGGTGTTCCACCTTATCTCTTCTTGCACCAAGTCAGACCATAAACGCTCCCACTTTGGTAGATGCTCCCTCTCATTTACCAAATCCTGGTAGTTGTGTCAGCTCTTGGGGAGGCCTAGAAGTGTTAGGCTAACCATATCATCTTTAGAAATTGTAATACCAACGCTCCCAAGCTCATCCTGACATTGGGTGAACCTTCTCAAGTATTGTGGTATTGTGTCACCCTTCTCCATTTTGATCTTCCAAATTTGGTGTATCCTTCCAGTGGGGATTCAACACAATATGATCTCGAACTCTTTCTAGTATGATCATCCTCACCTTTTCCACACACTTCATCCACTCTACCAGATGTTTAGCATCGATTGTTAGAGGCTTAGGAATATCATTGCCTATGAATTCCTTCAGCTTGTTGTCTTCCAAAACTTCCTCCATCATATCCTTCCAAGTAATATAATTTTAGTTACCCTCAAGGTCATACTCGAGTCTCAATCCATAAAATGAAATCATGTTGCCTCTGAAGAATGATCTTGCAAATTCAATTTCACCTGCAAAGACTAACTCGTATTCTTCTCATCTAGTGTGATTTCAGTTGTGATACCATGTAGCAATTCCTTGTAGATTAAAACTACTTAAGTAATTTTCTGAAACAAAAGACTTGAATCTACTCTACTCATCAGTGGAAATAATTAATCGATCCAGAAATCACAAAGCATACAAGAGAAAGAATTCAATCAACACATTACATAATGATTTCCTGGGGAAATCCACAGCTAAAAACCCCTACTATCTGTATATTGCATTAGTCAGAAAAAATGAGAAGATTACAATGCTTTTCTCAAGCCCGAGTAACCTCTACTCTATCTCTATCTGTCTCACAGCTTCCTGGACAAGCCTTGGCCAAGCCTTTTCTACTTTCCTAAGTCCCTATTTCCTTGCAATGTTTCCTTGGGAATTAGCCGCTATTAATTAGGGAAATTCCTTAATTGGAATTTCACAATCCATCATAGGCCTTCCCCGAACTGCATGCACCACCTATACAATTTGGATGATTATACAACTAATAGTACATTGCCCTTGAACTCCAATATCAACTGGGTAACTCTCAAATCCCACATGCATGAGTTATTTATGACTAAATTATCAGTTAACTAGTTGAACACATGAAGCAACACCCCATTGTTAGACCTCCTACTAGTTCATCCATCAGTTGGAACTAGTTTAACTGACTTTAACTAAGTTAAATGGAATTTATTAATTACAACTCAAAATAAACTCAGCAAGGGCTCCTATAAAGTAGGAGACGCTCTACATGACTCAAGTTAGACCCTCAACTTGAATTAACTAAACCAACTGTTATCACCCAAGTTGTTCCCTATGACTCCCAAGGGAATACGGCCGGGGTAACCACTAACCAATCTTTGGATTACAGTTTCTAGCCAAACTGTAATCAGAGAGGGCTCTCTCTTTATGATTTGTCTCTGTTTTGATAGTGTTTTAGGCTAGCTATTATGCTCAGGTTTTTGGTTTATGTTTTGGTTGAAGGACTTCTTTCAGTGCTTAAGATGTAGTGTTCAGACAGTAGTATATCATTGGGCAATGGAGTCTAGAGCTGTGAAATGTTTTGGAATGCTGGAGTGAGAATGTTCAGACTGCAGGGCCTATTGGGTATCTCAACAAACAAAATTTAAACTTAAGTGGTGATGTATGGTCAGCCAACGGAAAGCAATTAAGAATTCTCCATTAAGCTGGTGATGTGAAAGTGAAACATGTTGCTCAGGAGCAAACTTGAATTCCTGAAACAAAGGTCACTGTGAAAGATATATTCTGATAGTGTAGCAATTAAGAATTACACTTATCAAGATTATAGCTGAAGAAAACATTCATTAACAACATAGATTCAGCTCAGGGTATTTCATGAATAAATCCTGAAAGCTATTCTTTTTCTTTGTTTCTAAATACTTGGAAATTAGAAACATATATGGATTGTAAAAGATTGAAACACATAACGAAGAGAGTTACAGAAAACTTATTGAATTGTGAGGTACACAGGAATCCTGCAAGTTTCAACAGACACCAGAACGCATTCAACACTTCAGAACTTTGAGAAATTCCATCACTTTGTTTATTAAAAACTCTGAAAAGACTACAGCATAAGAACTTCTTCAAGAGAAATCAACAACAACCCCCGCAAGCTTATGCGATGGGCAAATATATACAAATGGTAATACAAAATATCTATGGCGTTGAGTCATCTCAGAAATAAACATTTCACCAACTTTGTACATAACAGCAGATAAAGAGTTATTGCTGTCTTCAATACATCATAAATGTTCATTTACATCAGTCAGAAGATATTTTGGCCTTTGGAGGCCACTGAGTCGGTTGGAATGATCTGCTTTAAATGCTGGAAAATGCGCTGATGTGGCTGCTCCGCTGTAACTTTTCGGCCCTGTCACCTATAGTTGTCCATCTTGACTTGCTGGCCGAGACTTCTGCTGAGTTGACTCAGCTTGTATCTTTTCCTGCATGCTGATTTTACTAGCTTTTCCTGTGCATGCCACCTTGTATTTTTTGATGCAAAACTCGAAGAATGGCTTCCTGGTCTATAGGATCATTTGTATTGCCTTTTTCCACCATTCTTGTGTGGGTAGTTGATGCCTGAGAATTGCCTCCATAGTCTCATCTGCCTCTGTGTATTTATAAAAGTTAGGAGGCACTTCAAACAGGTGTTTTATCTCATTCATTATAAAGAATAAATTCTCTACTCTGTTGTAGAGACTTTGCCCTGTAGCTGACCCTGTTTCTTCTGAGGTGTTGGGCCTTTCAGTGATATGTCTTGTGGCAAATGTATTGACCCTCTTGGCATACTGCTCATGGGTCAGCAGTTTCCCTGCACTGTTCAGTAAGCCAGGGAGACCTCGGTTCTGTAATACCACAAATTTGTCCATAAATCTGTTTACCTCGGTCTGCATGTCTTGGGTCCTTCTCTCCAATGTCTGCACTAAGTTTCTTAGTGTAAGGACCCTTTTTACCAACATAATAGTCTCAGTTCTGTTAGGAATTCCCATGGTTGCTAACTGAGAACTTGTTCTGTTATTGAGCACATTGACCATCCTGGTGGCAATTTCAGGCATATTGCCTAGAGCTGCCCTTGATCTCTGAATCTCCTTCTGTGCCTTTGTGATGAGCTCCAACTGCTCATGGATTGTGTCAATGTACTGCCATTGGTCAGTAATAGACTGGCCAATATTAGCCCATAGTACTGTCTTGATCTCGGCCACCACTTTATCCAGTTGGAGCTCCTTTTCTAGCTCCTTTATCCTGTCTTTGAGGGCTTTTATTTCCCTGCCCTTTTCTGCCACAGTCTGCTTGGACTTGTCATATCTTTCATTGACTTTGGCTAGTTTCTCCCTGGCCTCATTCAATTCTGTCATTTGCGCTTCCAAGGCCTGGATCTCATTTCTCAGCTTTTGCATGTCCAGGCTTGGGGCCTGCTCTGTTGTTGGTGGTGGTGCTGAGGTGGATGTTGCTGCCTGTTCTGTTTGTTGAGGAGGAGGAACAGTAGTTGGAGCAGTTTCCTGAAGGTTTATTACTTCAGGAGGAGGCTGGGAGGTTTGACCTTCTTCTCTTTGCTTCAAAGCTGCCTGTAATGCTGCCTGTGCAGCCTCTGATTCTCCCAGCTTTTCTTGTGTCTGGATTAGCTGCTTATATAGAGACACCAGCAAAGCTGAGGCATCTTGATCATGCCTCTGCTGGGCAACCTCATCTGTTTGAGGGTGAATTGTGGCTGGCATTTTGATCTTTCTCTTCAAAGCGGCCATGTCTGCATCCCTCAACTTCAATATTTCCTGTATGCCCTTGATATCCTTGGGATCATGCCCAATCTCTATAATTATGTCTTCTAAGGACCTTATTCTATTGTCCTTTGCTTGAGAGGATGCTCTCTCCAACTCAAGTTGTGCAGCTGTATTATTAAGGCTATTTTCTAGCCTGTAATTGTCCAATGTTTTGTCTGCCAAGGAGGCATACACCATCTCACCCGTTTGCTTATGTAATTCAATTTTGTCCATCGGGTGGATGTCCTTGGCAAGGACCTCAAGATTGGTCCTTATATAATCTGCAGGAGACTGGGGTTGTGCTACAGCTGGCAAGAAATGACTCATGATCATTTTGCCTTCACTAACATCATAAGCAGACATCAGTCTTTGCTGGTTAGTGGGAGCCATCTTCAACAAATGATTGTACAGTTGTATTTTTATGGGCTCATTCCTTTTCTTTATGTCTATGAACTGCTGGTTAATGCTCAGTTCACCCTCTCTCTGCTGGCTAGAGGAGCTGACTTCTCCTCCCACTGTTCTGTTCTGTTCCTCTTGGAAGGAACTTGCAGATGCTTCCCTACTAGGTGGGCCTATGCCCAGAGACTGCCCTATTGGCATTTCCTCTTCAGAGAAAGGATTCAATCTCTGTCTTTTCTCACCATGACTTATTGATGTGGTCAAGGGAGTCTCTCTGTCCCTTTTTCTGCTAGTATCCTCCTTTTGTGGAGTTTGGAGGATTGAAGCATCAGCTGATGTTTCTTGCCTAGGAGGCACCGTGTTTTGTGCCTGCTGTTCCGTGAAAATTGGGGTCTCAACTGCCCCTTCTTGCTGTGGGGGCTGCTCTTTGTCATGCTGCCCTTCTTCTTGCTGTAATTCATGTTGTTGTTGTTGTTCTACCTGCTGCTGCTGTTGCTGCACCTTCTCATGAGGTGGTTGTTCGGTCTCCATTTCTTTTTCCTTGCCTTTGCTAGATATATCTTCAGTGGCTTTGGGTGCTTGCTGATTTGCAGTCGAGGAGGATGCAACTGCTCCTACTTGTGTGCTTGGAAGGGAAAACACCTGTGAACAAAGTTCAAGGTCAGCCATCTTCTTTAGATTCCTCACCGCTCTTTGATTCAGCTCTTCTTGTGTAACAGGCTCTTCTAGGGTTCCTCTCCTCCATTTTATTTCGTTTGCATGTTTTTCAATGTGAGGAATATTTACATGATCATAGCGAGACAACTTATATTTGAGCCTTCTCAAAGTTATGAAGTGATTGGGGTCATAAGGTTTCCAAAGGAAACTGGTTTGAAGGCCAAGGGACTCAAGCATCCTGTTTGCTTCTTTCCAACCTTCCTCCCTTTGGTTATAGACAAAGTGGCCAAGTTGGTTCCTGACTTTCAACTGTGCTTTCTTGCCTTTACCTGAAAAGTGAAGCACATCAACATTGCCAAATTGCTTGAAGTATTCTAGGGCAAACAGCCTCATAGGCACATATTTGGGTAGTCTGTAGGGAGGCAATTCACACCCATATATCCTGATGACGGTGTGGTTATGGTAAAAGTACCAGTCCCCAATGCTGTATGATTTGGATAACTGCAGGATCCTTTGCATGTCATCAGTGAGCCTTGGAGGAGGTGAGCTCATCAACATTGACATAGCTCCTTGATTTATCAGGTCTACAAGTGATAGAGGGACCAATTTCTTCTTAGTCCTGAAGCAGAGCATATCTTTGATAGCTTCTGGGGTGATATAAAACACAGCTGAGCCTGAAGGGTCAAGAACTGCCCTCTGAGTGGGGTCATAGTTTTCAGCACACAGGTGGATCAAATCAGGGAATTGTCTAACCTGAGGGAGCTTGAAAATAGGGAGGAAAGACTCCCATATGTCCAGCACATCTGTTCCAGTCTCATGCTTGGCCTTCAATTCATTGAGCAGGTGGATGTGGAACTTGGTCCTCATCAGCATTTCCTCTGAAATCTGATAGTCCATATCTGCCAGAGGTTGCCATTCCAATTGTCTCTGAGGGGCATTCAATGGGGCAACGTTTAATGCTATAGGAGCTACTGGTGGATCCATGATTTCTCCTAGGATTGGGGATGGAGTTGCTATGCAGAGCAACACAAAGGAGTTTTCTTCGACGGAGAAATGTGAATTATTCAGGGATAAAGGATAAATGATCAGCTGTAGCAATTGAAATACTGCTTTAAGGTAGAGATAAGACTAATGTCTGGTCTGAGTCTTTCTTTTATAGCAAGTAGGTGTAATTTGAGTAACTGGTTCGCGATTGCGCGAACAGAGTGCAGTCTTTGGTGGAATTTAGGCAAGCAAGGCTCGGCTGTTGATTTTCGACCCTTCAGATGTAAATGGGGACTAGGCTCAGGGATTTTGCCGGCGAATTTGCAAGTTTCTTCGTCTTTTAAGCTCTTTGAGGGAATTCACAGACAAATTAGGCGCATGAAGGATTTATAAGGGTAAATACCTGGTAAACAGCGAGCAACGGTCACGAATGTATGTAGAAATGGCGCGCCGGAGGCCTCCAAATCGATTTCAACAAGGTGGTGCAAATTTGGACGTAAAAAATCATGCAGAGAAAGCAACAGCGCTTTGGAAAAAGTATAAAAAAACGCGAAAAATCGACCAAAATATGGACTTTTGGCATATTGGCACGTTTTTTGGGTGACGTCATCAGGTGGGGTCAAAGTCGGATGACGTCAGCATGACGTCACCGGGTGAGGTGACAGGCTGTGATTGGTCCACGGATATGATGAAGTGGCAGACATATCAGCGCGGGGGTGGACGAAGGAGCTGACGCGACGGCGGGGTGGCACTGACGTGGGTCTGACGTGGTTATGACGTTGGCCGGGCGGATCGACCGAAATCGGAAGCGGTTAGCGGTTTCTCATCGCACCGCTTTTGATACGGAAGGGGAATTGTCAGGCGTACCTCCGATAAGCTGTGGGGATGACGCGTGGCGGAGGCCTGACGTCACCCTCTGACAGATATCGGAAGGTATCTGTCGGACGTCGGGGCCGGTCCGATATGGATGAGGACCGTCGGATCAAAGAGGTCCGATCCGACGGCTGACGGATCAGTGAGGTGATCGGACAATACGGAAGGGGGCGGGATTATTTTAATATTTCTTTCGGGATTTGTGCTTGGCGGAAACCCTTTGGGATATGGCGGATTATAATGGTTTTCCAATGTAAAAATAATGCGGCCCCGACACTTTGGATAAGCGAATAAAAGTGGGTTTTGATGTTTATTTTGCAATTTAAAGCGGGTATGGGTAAAAAAGGTCTTTTACAAGGTTTTCTTTAGCAAATGAAGGTTTTAATGAGCCAAATGAATTCAGAAGAGGGGAGGGGGGTTAGACTTAGGTTTATCAAAGTGACCAGATGTCATTTTGATCCCTGACAGAGAACATATGGCTATAATGCCAAGGGGAGGGATATTTATACAATTCTTGGGGTTTATACACCATGGTGTTATAATACTAGGGAAAGGGTAACATAGGGGGTTTATATAATAAAGTTAGAAATTAATATGGATGAAAGGAGTGGATGAGGGGAGATAAAACTAAGTTTATTTGAAAATAACTTAGCTTAGGGAGTAGATCAAAATGAAAAGAGTTTTAGACAAGAAATGTGGCTTTTAAAGGACTTAGAACCACCATAAAACCACCCATTCTTCCATGAATCTCAACTGATGATGGGATATTAGTAATGAATGAAAAAGGGGAAAATTTGGGAAGTTAGACATGCTTATTTGCTTGCTGCAACCTGATAGAGAAGAAGGACTTCTCAATCCATTGATTTTGCATTGTGAAAATAGGTTAGCACACCTTCAACTGTAAGGGATGACACTTCTGCAACCCCATCTGCCTACCCATCTACTTGCCTAGCATTTTTTTTTTTATTTCTTCTTGGAGGGTGCACTTAGGCTTGTAGACCCTTATTTGCCTTTTCTTTTCTTTGGTTTTTTCCTTTTGATTTTCTACCTAATTCTACCCTTATTGCTTCCAAGGTCCCAGATTAAGCAGTTGGGAGCCTTACTTTCTCTACCTGAGCTACTTGTCTGCCAAGATTAAACAGTTTGGACAGACTTCCTTCTCTATTCTACAACTGGAAATTTAAAACATGGCATAATCCAGATTAGGCTGTTGGACCATCCATCAAAATTGAGCCCACATCAAGCTATATACAAACCTTGTCTCCTCATGGAAATATGGGATCTTTGCATCATCAAAGCAGAGCATATTTGGACCTTTCTTTGCCAATCATGACATATGAAACCTATTGGTATAGGTAGCTAACAGTGGCTCCACATGGGGATGGTTTTTCATTAGAAAGACCAAGAACAGCAGGTCAGATTGCCTTGGCCCTTGACTGCTTTTACCAAAACTTGAAGTATGCTGCTTTGAAATGCCAAAATTGTGCTCTTCTTGCTTGGTAGATCTCTGAACCTATTTACCTTTTGCTGATGGATAAGAAGACTTGAGAAGCTGCATTTTTACATCTTAACAGAAAATAATATATACATCTGAATATGTACAAGGGAAACTCAGGCTGCACTTATGGGTAGTAGTCAAAATAGTGCTTCAGCATCCTGCCATTCTCAGGACCTTCATCCAAATCAGTTTCATTAAGAATTTTAAGGAAATAAGTGTTGTTTCCTTGTACTGCTTGGACAGCAAATGGTCCTCTCCAAAGGGAATCAAATTTTCCATGTTTTCCTTTATCTTCCCTTCTTGAATCCCACTTGAGGACTTTGTCACCGATGTTGAAATCTTCTGCCTTAGTTCTTCTGTCAAAGGCCTTCTTTAATTTTTCTTGTAGAGCTTGAACTCTGCTGTACACTTGATCTCTAGTTTGCTGCAAACATATTATTTGATTGATCCTTCTCTGCATATCATTTGGTTCAGCTTGGCTTTCTTGAAGAAGTTTCATAACAGGCACCCCTAGTGATGAAGGAAAGTTAGCTTCTAATCCATAAACCAACTCATATGGGCTGGTCCCAATTGATCTTTTGGTTGTTAGTCTATCTGCCCATAAGGCATTGACCAGCTTCTTATGCCAATTCTTCTTGTTTTCATCCAACACCTTCTTTATGATGTTTACTAGGCTTTTGTTTGATGATTCAGCCAGGCCATTACCTTGGGGATAGTATGCAGTGGAATGGCCCAAAGTAATGTGAAATTTGTGGCAGAAATTCACCATCTTCTTGGATCTGAAAGCAGCAGCATTGTCTGTTATTATTTTGTCAAGGCAACCAAATCTAGCCAATATGTTATTCTCCAAAAATTGAATGATTGTTGAATCATTTGCTTGTCTGCATGGAGCAGCTTCAATCCACTTAGTGAAGTAGTCTGTGGCTGTTAAGATCCATCTATGTTGGCCTGAAGATGAGGGATGAATTTCCCCAATGAAATCCAAGCCCCATTGTTGAAAAGGTCTTTCTGTTGCAATAGGCCTTAAGGGAAGTGGCAGTAACTGTCTCTTTCCCTCAAACACTTGACATTTGTGACATGAGGTTGTGAATCTCTTGACATCAGAGAACATGGTGGGCCAGTAGTAACCAGCCCTCAGTATTTTATCCACAGTGGACTTCCAGTACAAGTGTCCACCACAGTCACCTGCATGAAATTCTTTTATGATATTGTTAGTTTCATTCTCAATTAAGCAGTTTAACAATATCCCTTCATGGTTTTTCCAAAGTAAATTTCCATCCATAACACAGAATTTAGAAGCTTTCATTTTTAGGAACCTACATTTAGTTCTGGACAGCCCTGGGGGAGCACACAGGTTTTGTATTACATAACATATATCAGAGTACCAAGGGGATTGTTCAAAGGCTACATTGATATTTGGAGTCGCCAGCTCCGGCTCACTGTCCAGCTGGTTGATGTCTAAGGCTTGGAAGTTTGCTTCTGTCATTAGTTTGGACAAACCTTGCCCTTTTATTAGTTTTGTAGGTTTTATCTCAATATCAAATTCCAAAATGTTGGCAATCCACTTTCCTCTTCTGCCCTCTAAATTTTCTTCGGTGAGAATGTCATTGACAATAGGACTTGGTACATAAGCTATAACATGTGAATAAAGGATGTAAATCCTAAAGTCCTTAATGGCTTTAACCAAAGCATAAGCTTGTTTCTCCATGATTTGGTATTTTAGGGGAGCATCTCTAAGAGCTCTGCTAAAGAAAGCAATGGGTTTCTCATTTCCTTGGTCATCCTTCTGTAATAAAACAACATCAATAGTATGCTGGGAGGCAAAAGAGAAAATGATAAATTCTCTGTCAAATTGAGGATTTGTTAAGACTGGAGTTTGAGTAAGGGCCAATTTTATACCTTCAAAGGCTTGATTGGCTTCAACAGTCCATTTCACTTTTGAATCCTTCTTTAGCATGTTATTTAGCAATCTGATCAACTCTGCTAAGTTTGGGATAAACCTTCTCAAGAAATTGATTTTTCCCAAGAATCCTTGCAATTCTTATATATTTCTTGGGTGGGGCATTTGTAAGATAGCCTGTATCCTGTCTGGATCTATCTTAATGCCATCTTTAGAAATGATGTGGCCCAATAGTTTACCTTCCTCTAAACCAAATAGGGATTTCTTGGGGTTCAAGGAGATTCCATATTTCCTACATGTTAGGAAGATCTGTCTCAAATGTTTCAAATGTTCTTGGTCTGATTTTGAGAAGGGTGTGAGGTCATCCAAATAAATGACAAGGAAGTCATGAATCTCTTTGGCAAAAGCAATATCCATTGCTCTTTGAAAAGTTGCCCCTGCATTTTTACATATTTGAAAGTTCCCCATGGGGTTGTAAATGCAGTTTTGTCTTGATCATCAGGGTGTACTAAGATTTGATTAAAGCCTGAGAATCCATCAAGTAATGAGATCCTTGAGGCCCCTACCACTCTTTAGAGAATGTGATCCATCTTGGGTAAGGGATAGTTGTCTTTGAGGGATACTTGGTTCAGATTTCTTAGATCCACACACAGCCTTATTTCACCAGTTTTCTTTCTTGTAGGGACTAAGTTTGAAATCCACTCAGAGAATATGATAGGTGCTATGATGCCTGCCTTGAACATTTTCTGTACCTCTTGTTCCATTGCTGGGAGAAGCATAGGATTGATTCTCCTCAATTTTTGTTTAAAGGGTTTTTGATCAGGCTTGAGAGGGATAGTATGCTGGATAACAGAGGTATCATAGGACTTTAGATCCTCATAACTCCATGCAAAGACATCTTGGAACTCTTTGAAGAGGTCAATATATTTAGGCTTTCGATCAGGAGGTAAAGATGCAGACAATTTTATTATTTTGGGCTTGTCAATGGTACCAATGTTGCATTCTTCAATGGCTGCATTTAAGGGATGCGTTTTTGGTTTTCTGGGAATATCATTTGAATCAAAGATGTCCTCTAGTGGAGTTAGGCCCGTTGGCAGAAAATTGTCTTTCAGCTGCATGATTTCAGCTTCAGCATTGGCCACTTCTTTACAACTGATTGGTTGAATTTGCTGAATGTTTTCCTTGTTGAAAATGGTTGGATGTAGTATTTGTTTTGCTGTTCTAGGTGATATTGGGTGGTTAGTCTGTTCAAACTGTATATGTGATTGACTTGCTCTTTCAAGTATTTGCGATTGACTTGCTCTTTCAGTGTCAATATTTAGTCCAGCAAATTCTTGTTGTAAGGTCAAGAAGTTGTTTATTTGTGCATCATCTTCAAATACCTGCCAGTCTTTGACATTGTTTGGGACAGAAGGTCTGTGTTTTACCTCAGCTGTAAAGCAATGATGGGGCTCAAAAGGCAACTTGCAGGTACTCGCGAATGTGGCTAAACTACGAGCATGAAGATTATGGGTCCTAGAAATTTTGGTGATTTGGAATTCAGAGAAGAAGTTTAATACTTCAGCAACAGCAGACCTATAAGACCTAAGTCTTTTGTCATTAGTGACAAAATTTCCCTTCACTTGTTGGATAACTAAATCTGAATCTCCCATGATTGAAACCTTGGCAGCTTGCAAGAACTTTACTAACTTGAGGCCTAGTAAAAGAGCTTCATATTCTGCCATGTTATTAGTACATCTGAAGTTTAATCTATAGGCTCTGCCTTCGCATGACTGTTTTCTTTATTGTGTACCCAAACTCCAGCTCCTGCCCCTAATTTGTTGACTGAGCCATCAAATTCAAGGAACCATAGAATATCTTGTTGTGAAGGAGATTTAATGATCTGTTCATGGGCTGGAAATGTAAGTTGAAGTTCTGGTTTTTCATCTGGATTGTCTTCTAGGACAGTCTCATCATTTGATTGAATATGCTTGACAACTAGAGCAGCAGCAGTGTCTAGTGATTGATTGACTGTTGTTTCATGGGTGATAGTTCTTTCATTAGTGTCTTCCTCTTGTATGAGTATCTTGGTTTCAATATCATTTTTTGAGAGAGTTGTGCTGTCATTGAAGAGAATGTATGAGTCTATGTCTGAATGGACATCATATATGGGAAAGTTTTGAGGCTTTTCTTCACTGCTGACCATGTATCTCATGAGTGTTTCTCTGTATAGTCTTTTTGGTTGCCCAAAAATAGAGATGGTGGCATATGACATGTCTAATTGTAGGGAACCTTGGAGTTTAGCTCCCCATGATCTTGATAACAGCATCCCATACTTCGGTGGGATATCAGCAACTACAACATCCATTAGAATTGTTTTGTTTGGGTATTGAACCAGAGACGCACATAAATCTTTAATGAGACCTAAACACTTGACTTGGCTGGAGTCAAAGGAAAACAGGTCCTTGTATGGTCTTGTTATATCTAGATTCAATCTCTCCATGACTGCTTTTGGCATGAGATTGTGAGAGGCACCTGAGTCAAACATTGCATTATGTAATATTTTATCATGAATATGTAAGCTGACATAAAAAGGTAGTATCCCTGTGACTACTATTTTTCCATCCACTTCTGGGCCAAACAGTAATTCTGGGGTGTCATCCAACACATTGACATCATCTTTGCTGCTGGTGAGTTGAAGGGACTTCTTGATCTGTTGTTTATAGATGTCGTGCTTGGCTAGTTCTGAGAGAGGAATTGCTATCTTTAGTTTGCCAATTTCAGTTTCTAGGTCAAAGGGTTTTTCAGATTGGGTCTTAGGGTTATGGATAACAGTCCTTTCCTTGTTCACTAACTCTTCTTCTTGATTCTTATCTTGATTTTGGGACTTGTCTTTTTTACTCATCTCTTGAGGAGTAATATTTAAATTAAGGTGAGAGGATGAAGTAGCCATAGGCTGCTGTTTTAATGACAATGGTTCAGTGATCTCTTCAATAATTACTTCTTCTGCAGGTGAATTTGTTTTGTCGTTAGGCTCTGTGACTATGGCTCTTTTAGGCTGCTGATTATCCTTTATCTTTTCAGGCTGATTTACATTCATAGTTCTGCTCCTTAGCTTGTATTGTTTATGGACTTCATAAACAGCAGTGTCATAGCCTTGTTTAAAGTCAAAGGATTCACCTGATTTGATTGGGAACAACTTGATTACCTCATCCTCATGGTCTTCTTGTGTCAAAAAGACTTGACTTTCACCATCTAGACCCATTAAATTAATCTGAGAGTCTTCATTGGGTTCAGTTGATGTGGAAGTTTCAGCATAGTTTTCTTGGAAAGTGGGTCTTATGTCTTGGTCAGCACTGGCCTTGCCAACGTTTGGGTTTTGAGTTCTCCTAAAATTTGGATTCCTAGGAGGGTTGTTTTGTGGTGCTTCCCATGATGATTTTCTCTCAACCGATTCCACTCTATCCCCCAATCTCTCCATACCGGTGAGTATTGCATCCAGTTTTTGATCAAAGGCTGAGGGTTCCTCTTTGAAAGCAGTCCTTTTTTCCAACCTTGCTCTGTTTCTTTTGGCAATCAGGTTAGCTTCCACTGTGACAGCAACCCTTTGGGCCTCTGCAAGGGTTTGAGGGTCTCTCTCCTTTAACTGATAAGCCATGTCAGGGTCAAAACCATCAGGGAATTTGTACAAAGCTAAATCAGGAGGGGGTCTTAAATTTTGTGGGATTGCGTTATATACATTGTTGAATCTTGCACAATACTCCAAAACAGTCTCTTGGGACCTCTTTTGATAGTGACATATTCCCCAAGTATGTGCAGAGGATCTTTCTTTTTCTCCCATCTGTTAGTAAAGGCTTGATACAGCTCATCAGGAGTTGTGATGGAATTTGCATTCAGGGATCTAAACCAAGTTCTTACATCCCCAGTTACTTTGAACAAACATCCTCATTCTCACACTGTCATCATCTATTTCATAGGTCTCAAAATGGTCTTGCATCCTTTTGGCATGCTGAACAGCTGTCAAAGGGCCATTGGAGTCAAAATATGAGATTTTGGTTTGGTAGTCCTGGGGTAGAGCTGCAGCATTAGCTGGTATTTGCAAGGGTGCATATCTGTTAACCATATTCACAAGGTTTAAGGGGTTGACAGGGATGAATGGGACCGGGGTGACTGGTATAACAGGGTTAATGGGAGGGTAGAAACTAGGATGTTGGTTAAAGGAGTATGTGCAGTGGATGAAGGTGTGAAAGGAGGGCTGTGAGATGTAGAAGGGGAACTGGGGAATCAAGGGTAGATCGAAACAGAACCTTGATTGGAGTTGGAACAAGGTTTGGATAACCTGTTTCAGGAGTTGAATCAGCAAGAGTTTGCTGTCCCTGCTGCTTCCTGATGATACTAGGGATTATATTAGGATTTTCAAAAACAGCTGGTGGTTCTGGGTCAGGATTTGACCTAGTATGTCTGGTTTTCCTTTTAGGAGCCAGTTTCTAAACTTCTTTTTGGTATTTTGCAGGATATTTTTGTGTCTACGGAGGCCAGACAAGATTTTGAACTTACTGTATATTTTCCAAAGCTAGCAGCAAAGGGAATGGGCAACTTTCAAGAAATAAACAGAAATTAGAAAATCTTGAGGAAGTCCCCAGCGGAGTCGCCAATTATGTTAACACCCAGGTTGTTCCCTATGACTCCCAAGGGAATACGGCCGGGGTAACCACTAACCAATCTTTGGATTACAGTTTCTAGCCAAACTGTAATCAGAGAGGGCTCTCTCTTTATGATTTGTCTCTGTTTTGATAGTGTTTTAGGCTAGCTATTATGCTCAGGTTTTTGGTTTATGTTTTGGTTGAAGGACTTCTTTCAGTGCTTAAGATGTAGTGTTCAGACAGTAGTATATCATTGGGCAATGGAGTCTAGAGCTGTGAAATGTTTTGAAATGCTGGAGTGAGAATGTTCAGACTGCAGGGCCTATTGGGTATCTCAACAAACAAAATTTAAACTTAAGTGGTGATGTATGGTCAGCCAACAGAAAGCAATTAAGAATTCTCCATTAAGCTGGTGATGTGAAAGTGAAACATGTTGCTCAGGAAACTTATTGAATTGTGAGGTACACAGGAATCCTGCAAGTTTCAACAGACACCAGAACGCATTCAACACTTCAGAACTTTGAGAAATTCCATCACTTTGTTTATTAAAAACTCTGAAAAGACTAAGCATAAGAACTTCTTCAAGAGAAATCAACAACAACCCCCGCAAGGTTATGCGATGGGCAAATATATACAAATGGTAATACAAAATATCTATGGCGTTGAGTCATCTCAGAAATAAATATTTCACCAACTTTGTACATAACAGCAGATAAAAAGTTATTGCTGTCTTCAATACATCATAAATGTTCATTTACATCAGTCAGAAGATATTTTGGCCTTTGGAGGCCACTGAGTCGGTTGGAATGATCTGCTTTAAATGCTGGAAAATGCGCTGATGTGGCTGCTCCGCTGTAACTTTTCGGCCCTGTCACCTGTAGCTGTCCATCTTGACTTGCTGGCCGAGACTTCTGCTGAGTTGGCTCAGCTTGTATCTTTTCCTGCATGCTGATTTTACTAGCTTTTCCTGTGCATGCCACCTTGTATTTTTTGATGCAAAACTCGAAGAATGGCTTCCTGGTCTATAGGATCATTTGTATTGCCTTTGTCCACCATTCCTGTGTGGGTAGTTGATGCCTGAGAATTGCCTCCATAGTCTCATCTGCCTCTGTGTATTTATAAAAGTTAGGAGGCACTTCAAACAGGTGTTTTATCTCATTCATTATAAAGAATAAATTCTCTACTCTGTTGTAGAGACTTTGCCCTGTAGCTGGCCCTGTTTCTTCTGAGGTGCTGGGCCTTTCAGTGATCTGACTTGTGGCAAATGTATTGACCCTCTTGGCATACTGCTCATGGGTCAGCAGTTTCCCTGCACTGTTCAGTAAGCCAGGGAGACCTCGGTTCTGTAATACCACAAATTTGTCCATAAATCTGTTTACCTCGGTCTGCATGTCTTGGGTCCTTCTCTCCAATGTCTGCACTAAGTTTCTTAGTGTAAGGACCCTTTTTACCAACATAATAGTCTCAGTTCTGTTAGGAATTCCCATGGTTGCTAACTGAGAACTTGTTCTGTTATTGAGCACATTGACCATCCTGGTGGCAATTTCAGGCATATTGCCTAGAGCTGCCCTTGATCTCTGAATCTCCTTCTGTGCCTTTGTGATGAGCTCCAACTGCTCATGGATTGTGTCAATGTACTGCCATTGGTCAGTAATAGACTGGCCAATATTAGCCCATAGTACTGTCTTGATCTCGGCCACCACTTTATCCAGTTGGAGCTCCTTTTCTAGCTCCTTTATCCTGTCTTTGAGGGCTTTTATTTCCCTGCCCTTTTCTGCCACAGTCTGCTTGGACTTGTCATATCTTTCATTGACTTTGGCTAGTTTCTCCCTGGCCTCATTCAATTCTGTCATTTGTGCTTCCAAGGCCTGGATCTCATTTCTCAGCTTTTGCATGTCCAGGCTTGGGGCCTGCTCTGTTGTTGGTGGTGGTGCTGAGGTGGATGTTGCTGCCTGTTCTGTTTGTTGAGGAGGAGGAACAGTAGTTGGAGCAGTTTCCTCAAGGTTTATTACTTCAGGAGGAGGCTGGGAGGTCTGACCTTCTTCTCTTTGCTTCAAAGCTGCCTGTAATGCTGCCTGTGCAGCCTCTGATTCTCCCAGCTTTTCTTGTGTCTGGATTAGCTGCTTATATAGAGACACCAGCAAAGCTGAGGCATCTTGATCATGCCTCTGCTGGGCAACCTCATCTGTTTGAGGGTGAATTGTGGCTGGCATTTTGATCTTTCTCTTCAAAGCTGCCATGTCTGCATCCCTCAACTTCAATATTTCCTGTATGCCCTTGATATCCTTGGGATCATGCCCAATCTCTATAATTATATCTTCTAAGGACCTTATTCTATTGTCCTTTGCTTGAGAGGATGCTCTCTCCAACTCAAGTTGTGCAGCTGTATTATTAAGGCTATTTTCTAGCCTGTAATTGTCCAATGTTTTGTCTGCCAAGGAGGCATACACCATCTCACCCGTTTGCTTATGTAATTCAATTTTGTCCATCGGGTGGATGTCCTTGGCAAGGACCTCAAGATTGGTCCTTATATAATCTGCAGGAGACTGGGGTTGTGCTACAGCTGGCAAGAAATGACTCATGATCATTTTGCCTTCACTAACATCATAAGCAGACATCAGTCTTTGCTGGTTAGTGGGAGCCATCTTCAACAAATGATTGTACAGTTGTATTTTTATGGGCTCATTCCTTTTCTTTATGTCTATGAACTGTTGTTTAATGCTCAGTTCACCCTCTCTCTGCTGGCTAGAGGAGCTGACTTCTCCTCCCACTGTTCTGTTCTGTTCCTCTTGGAAGGAACTTGCAGATGCTTCCCTGCTAGGTGGGCCCATGCCCAGAGACTGCCCTGTTGGCATTTCCTCTTCAGAGAAAGGATTCAATCTCTGTCTTTTCTCACCATGACTTATTGATGTGGTCAAGGGAGTCTCTCTGTCCCTTTTTCTGCTAGTATCCTCCTTTTGTGGAGTTTGGAGGATTGATGCATCAGCTGATGTTTCTTGCCTAGGAGGCACCGTGTTTTGTGCCTGCTGTTCCGTGAAAATTGGGGCCTCAACTGCCCCTTCTTGCTGTGGGGGCTGCTCTTTGTCATGCTGCCCTTCTTCTTGCTGTAATTCCTGTTGTTGTTGTTGTTCTACCTGCTGCTGCTGTTGTTGCACCTTCTCATGAGGTGGCTGTTCGGTCTCCATTTCCTTTTCCTTGCCTTTGCTAGATATATCTTCAGTGGCTTTGGGTGCTTGCTGATTTGCAGTCGAGGAGGATGCAACTGCTCCTACTTGTGTGCTTGGAAGGGAAAACACCTGTGAACAAAGTTCAAGGTCAGCCATCTTCTTTAGATTCCTCACCGCTCTTTGATTCAGCTCTTCTTGTGTAACAGGCTCTTCTAGGGTTCCTCTCCTCCATTTTATTTGGTTTGCATGTTTTTCAATGTGAGGAATCTTTACATGATCATAGCCAGACAGCTTATATTTGAGCCTTCTCAAAGTTATGAAGTGATTGGGGTCATAAGGTTTCCAAAGGAAACTGGTTTGAAGGCCAAGGGACTCAAGCATCCTGTCTGCTTCTTTCCAACCTTCCTCCCTTTGGTTATAGACAAAGTGGCCAAGTTGGTTCCTGACTTTCAACTGTGCTTTCTTGCCTTTGCCTGAAAAGTGAAGCACATCAACATTGCCAAATTGCCTGAAGTATTCTAGGGCAAACAGCCTCATAGGCACATATTTGGGTAGTCTGTAGGGAGGCAATTCACACCCATATATCCTGATGACGGTGTGGTTCTGGTAAAAGTACCAGTCCCCAATGCTGTATGATTTGGATAACTGCAGGATCCTTTGCATGTCATCAGTGAGCCTTGGAGGAGGTGAGCTCATCAACATTGACATAGCTGGGTGGATGAAGAGATCTATGAACTCACAATAAGTATAAGGAGACTCGAATCTACAGTGGAAAACAGAGGACCAATAGACCACTGATCTTGGATTGCCTTGGGCATCCACTCTTTTGATTGGAAAAGAGAACTTCTGATGTTGATGATATAAGATTAAGTGGTAAATGTAAGAGGTGTATCTGAACACTCTTTCTCTTGCCAGGTTCATTAGTTGCTCATGTATTTTGTCTGCTATATAGGTGGCATAGTCATAGCAGATAGGAGACTTGCCAGGAGCAAACATGAGCATCATTACCAGCACAGTTTGATCAACAAACTCAATTGAGTTGTAGCCCAAAATGGGACTAATCATGTCTGCAAGATCTCTGCCCAGTTGGTTGAGGTATACTTGATTGATAGGAGGATACTTCACAGAGTCAGAGTCAATGTACAGCTGATTCAATTTGGTGACCTGAGCATCTGTCATTCTGGCTCCTTGATTTATCAGGTCTACAAGTGATAGAGGGACCAGTTTCTTCTCAGTCCTGAAGCAGAGCATATCTTTGATAGCTTCTGGGGTGATATAAAACACAGCTGAGCCTGAAGGGTCAAGAACTGCCCTCTGAGTGGGGTCATAGTTTTCAGCACACAGGTGGATCAAATCAGGGAATTGTCTAACCTGAGGGAGCTTGAAAATAGGGAGGAAAGACTCCCATATGCCCAGCACATCTGTTCCAGTCTCATGCTTGGCCTTCAATTCATTGAGCAGGTGGATGTGGAACTTGGTCCTCATCAGCATTTCCTCTGAAATCTGATAGTCCATATCTGCCAGAGGTTGCCATTCCAATTGTCTCTGAGGGGCATTCAATGGGGCAACGTTTAATGCTATAGGAGCTACTGGTGGATCCATGATTTCTCCTAGGATTGGGGATGGATTTGCTATGCAGAGCAACACAAAGGAGTTTTCTTCGACGGAGAAATGTGAATTATTCAGGGATAAAGGATAAATGATCAGCTGCAGCAATTGAAATACTGCTTTAAGGTAGAGATAAGACTAATGTCTGGTCTGAGTCTTTCTTTTATAGCAAGTAGGTGTAATTTGAGTAACTGGTTCGCGATTGCGCGAACAGAGTGCAGTCTTTGGTGGAATTTAGGCAAACAAGGCTCGACTATGATTTTCGACCCTTCAGATGTAAATGGGGACTAGGCTCAGGGATTTTGCCGGCGAATTTGCAAGTTTCTTCGTCTTTTAAGCTCTTTTGAGGGAATTCACAGACAAATTAGGCACATGAAGGATTTATAAGGGTAAATACCTGGTAAACAGCGAGCAACGGTCACGAATGTATGTAGAAATGGCGCGCCGGAGGCCTCCAAATCGATTTCAGCAAGGTGGTGCAAGTTTGGACGTAAAAAATCATGCAGAGAAAGCAACAGCGCTTTGGCAAAAGTAAAAAAAAACGCGAAAAATCGACCAAAATATGGACTTTTGGCATATTGGCGCGTTTTTTGGATGACGTCAGCATGACGTCATCAGGTGGGGTCAAAGTCGGATGACGTCAGCATGACATCACCGGGTGAGGTGGCAGGCTGTGATTGGTCCACGGATATGATGAAGTGGCAGACATATCAGCGCGGGGGCGGACGAAGGAGCTGACGCGACGGCGGGGTGGCACTGACGTGGGTCTGACGTGGTGATGACGTTGGCCGGGCGGATCGACCGAAACCGGAAGCGGTTAGCGGTTTCTCATCGCACCGCTTTTGATACGGAAGGGGAATTGTCAGGCGTACCTCCGATAAGCTGTGGGGATGACGCGTGGCGGAGGCCTGACGTCACCCTCTGACAGATATCGGAAGGTATCTGTCGGACGTCGGGGCCGGTCCGATATGGATGAGGACCGTCAGATCAAAGAGGTCCGATCCGACGACTGACGGATCAGTGAGGTGATCGGACAATACGGAAGGGGGCGGGATTATTTTAATATTTCTTTCGGGATTTGTGCTTGGCGGAAACCCTTTGGGATATGGCAGATTATAATGGTTTTCCAATGTAAAAATAATGCGGCCCCGACACTTTGGATAAGCGAATAAAAGTGGGTTTTGATGTTTATTTTGCAATTTAAAGCGGGTATGGGTAAAAAAGGTCTTTTACAAGGTTTTCTTTAGCAAATGAAGGTTTTAATGAGCCAAATGAATTCAGAAGAGGGGAGGGGGGTTAGACTTAGGTTTATCAAAGTGACCAGATGTCATTTTGATCCCTGACAAAGAACATATGGCTATAATGCCAAGGGGAGGGATATTTATACAATGCTTGGGGTTTATACACCATGGTGTTATAATACTAGGGAAAGGGTAACATAGGGGGTTTATATAATAAAGTTAGAAATTAATATGGATGAAAGGAGTGGATGAGGGGAGATAATACTAAGTTTATTTGAAAATAACTTAGCTTAGGGAGTAGATCAAAATGAAAAGAGTTTTAGACAAGAAATGTGGCTTTTAAAGGACTAAGAACCACCATAAAACCACCAATTCTTCCATGAATCTCAACTGATGATGGGATATTAGTAATGAATGAAAAAGGGGAAAATTTGGGAAGTTAGACATGCTTCTTTGCTTGCTGCAACCTGATAGAGAAGAAGGACTTCTCAATCCATTGATTTTGCTTTGTGAAAATAGGTTAGCACACCTTCAACTGTAAGGGATGACACTTCTGCAACCCCATCTGCCTACCCATCTACTTGCCTAGCATTTTTTTTTTATTTCTTCTTGGAGGGTGCACTTAGGCTTGCAGACCCTTATTTGCCTTTTCTTTTCTTTGGTTTTTTCCTTTTGATTTTCTACCTAATTCTACCCTTATTGCTTCCAAGGTCCCAGATTAAGCAGTTGGGAGCCTTACTTTCTCTACCTGAGCTACTTGTCTGCCAAGATTAAACAGTTTGGACAGACTTCCTTCTCTATTCTACAACTGGAAATTTAAAACATGGCATGATCCAGATTAGGCTGTTGGACCATCCATCAAAATTGAGCCCACATCAAGCTATATACAAACCTTGTCTCCTCATGGAAATATGGGATCTTTGCATCATCAAAGCAGAGCATATTTGGACCTTTCTTTTCCAATCATGAAATATGAAACCTATTGGTATAGGTAGCTAACAGTGGCTCCACATGGGGATGGTTTTTCATTAGAAAGACCAAGAACAGCAGGTCAGATTGCCTTGGCCCTTGACTGCTTTTACCAAAACTTGAAGTATGCTGCTTTGAAATGCCAAAATTGTGCTCTTCTTGCTTGGTAGATCTCTGAACCTATTTACCTTTTGCTGATGGATAAGAAGACTTGAGAAGCTGCATTTTTACATCTTAACAGAAAATAATATATACATCTGAATATGTACAAGGGAAACTCAGGCTGCACTTATGGGTAGTAGTCAAAATAGTGCTTCAGCATCCTGCCATTCACAGGACCTTCATCCAAATCAATTTCATTAAGACTTTTAAGGAAATAAGTGTTGTTTCCTTGTACTGCTTGGACAGCAAATGGTCCTCTCCAAAGGGAATCAAATTTTCCATGTTTTCCTTTATCTTCCCTTGTTGAATCCCACTTGAGGACTTTGTCACCGATGTTGAAATCTTCTGCCTTAGTTCTTCTGTCAAAGGCCTTCTTTAATTTTTCTTGTAGAGCTTGAACTCTACTGTACACTTGATCTCTAGTTTGCTGCAAACATATTATTTGATTGATCCTTCTCTGCATATCATTTGGTTCAGCTTGGCTTTCTTGAAGAAGTTTCATAACAGGCACCCCTAGTGATGAAGGAAATTTGGCTTCTAATCCATAAACCAACTCATATGGGCTGGTCCCAATTGATATTTTGGTTGTTAGTCTATCTGCCCATAAGGCATTGACCAGCTTCTTATGCCAATTCTTCTTGTTTTCATCCAACACCTTCTTTATGATGTTTACTAGGCTTTTGTTTGATGATTCAGCCAGGCCATTACCTTGGGGATAGTATGCAGTGGAATGGCCCAAAGTAATGTGAAATTTGTGGCAGAAATTCACCATCTTCTTGGATCTGAAAGTAGCAGCATTGTCTGTTATTATTTTGTCAGGGCCACCAAATCTAGCCAATATGTTATTCTCCAAAAACTGAATGATTGTTGAATCATTTTCTTGTCTGCATGGAGCAGCTTCAATCCACTTAGTGAAGTAGTCTGTGGCTGTTAAGATCCATCTATGTTGGCCTGAAGATGAGGGATGAATTTCCCCAATGAAATCCAAGCCCCATTGTTGAAAAGGTCTTTCTGTTGCAATAGGCCTTAAGGGAAGTTGCAGTAACTGTCTCTTTCCCTCAAACACTTGACGTTTGTGACATGAGGTTGTGAATCTCTTGACATCAGAGAACATGGTGGGCTAGTAGTAACCAGCCCTCAGTATTTTATCCACAGTGTACTTCCAGTACAAGTGTCCACCACAGTCACCTGCATGAAATTCTTTTATGATATTGTTAGTTTCATTCTCAATTAAGCAGTTTAACAATATCCCTTCATGGTTTTTCCAAAGTAAATTTCCATCCATAACACAGAATTTAGAAGCTTTCATTTTTAGGAACCTACATTTAGTTCTGGACAGCCCTGGGGGAGCACACAGGTTTTGTATTACATAACATATATCAGAGTACCAAGGGGATTGTTCAAAGGCTACATTGATCTTTGGAGTCGCCAGCTCCGGCTCACTGTCCAGCTGGTTGATGTCTAAGGCTTGGAAGTTTGCTTCTGTCATTAGTTTGGACAAACCTTGCCCTTTTATTAGTTTTGTAGGTTTTATCTCAATATCAAATTCCAAAATGTTGGCAATCCACTTTCCTCTTCTGCCCTCTAAATTTTCTTCGGTGAGAATGTCTTTGACAATAGGACTTGATACATAAGCTATAACATGTGAATAAAGGATGTAAATCCTAAAGTCCTTAATGACTTTAACCAAAGCATAAGCTTGTTTCTCCATGATTTGGTATTTTAGGGGAGCATCTCTAAGAGCTCTGCTAAAGAAAGCAATGGGTTTCTCATTTCCTTGGTCATCCTTCTGTAATAAAACAACAGCAATAGTATGCTGGGAGGCAAAAGAGAAAATGATAAATTCTCTGTCAAATTGAGGATTTGTTAAGACTGGAGTTTGAGTAAGGGCCAATTTTATACCTTCAAAGGCTTGATTGGCTTCAACAGTCCATTTCACTTTTGAATCCTTCTTTAGCATGTTATTTAGCAATCTGATCAATTCTGCTAAGTTTGGGATAAACCTTCTCAAGAAATTGATTTTTCCCAAGAATCCTTGCAATTCTTTTATATTTCTTGGGTGGGGCATTTGTAAGATAGCCTGTATCCTGTCTGGATCTATCCTAATGCCATCTTTAGAAATGATGTGGCCCAATAGTTTACCTTCCTCTAAACCAAATAGGGATTTCTTGGGGTTCAAGGAGATTCCATATTTCCTACATGTTAGGAAGATCTGTCTCAAATGTTTCAAATGTTCTTGGTCTGATTTTGAGAAGGGTGTGAGGTCATCCAAATAAATGACAAGGAAGTCATGAATCTCTTTGGCAAAAGCAATATCCATTGCTCTTTGAAAAGTTGCCCCTGCATTTTTACATATTTGAAAGTTCCCCATGGGGTTGTAAATGCAGTTTTGTCTTGATCATCAGGGTGTACTAAGATTTGATTAAAGCCTGAGAATCCATCAAGTAATGAGATCCTTGAGGCCCCTACCACTCTTTGGAGAATGTGATCCATCTTGGGTAAGGGATAGTTGTCTTTGAGGGATACTTGGTTCAGATTTCTTAGATCCACACACAGCCTTATTTCACCAGTTTTCTTTCTTGTAGGGACTAAGTTTGAAATCCACTCAGAGAATCTGATAGGTGCTATGATGCCTGCCTTGAACATTTTCTGTACCTCTTGTTCCATTGCTGGGAGAAGCATAGGATTGATTCTCCTCAATTTTTGTTTAAAGGGTTTTTGATCAGGCTTGAGAGGGATAGTATGCTGGATAACAGAGGTATCATAGGACTTTAGATCCTCATAACTCCATGCAAAGACATCCTGGAACTCTTTGAAGAGGTACTAATGTTGCATTCTTCAATGGCTGCATTTAAGGGCTGCATTTTTGGTTTTCTGGGAATATCATTTGAATCAAAGATGTCCTCTAGTGGAGTTAGGCCCGTTGGCAGAAAATTGTCTTTCAGCTGCATGATTTCAGCTTCAGCATTGGCCACTTCTTCACAACTGATTGGTTGAATTTGCTGAATGTTTTCCTTGTTGAAAATGGTTGGATGTAGTATTTGTTTTGCTGTTCTAGGTGATATTGGGTGGTTAGTCTGTTCAAACTGTATTTGTGATTGACTTGCTCTTTCAAGTATTTGTGATTGACTTGCTCTTTCAGTGTCAATATTTAGTCCAGCAAATTCTTGTTGTAAGGTCAAGAAGTTGTTTATTTGTGCATCATCTTCAAATACCTGCCAGTCTTTGACATTGTTTGGGACAGAAGGTCTGTGTTTTACCTCAGCTGTAAAGCAATGATGGGGCTCAAAAGGCAGCTTGCAGGTACTCGCAAATGTGGCTAAACTATGAGCATGAAGATTATGGGTCCTAGAAATTTTGGTGATTTGGAATTCAGAGAAGAAGTTTAATACTTCAGCAACAGCAGACCTATAAGACCTAAGTCTTTTGTCATTAGTGACAAAATTTCCCTTCACTTGTTGGATAACTAAATCTGAATCTCCCATGATTGAAACCCTGGCAGCTTGCAAGAACTTTACTAACTTGAGGCCTAGTAAAAGAGCTTCATATTCTGCCATGTTATTAGTACATCTGAAGTTTAATCTATAGGCTCTGCCTTCGGCATGACTGTTTTCTTTATTGTGTAACCAAACTCCAGCTCCTGCCCCTAATTTGTTGACTGAGCCATCAAATTCAAGGAACCATAGAATATCTTGTTGTGAAGGAGATTTAATGATCTGTTCATGGGCTGGCAATGTAAGTTGAAGTTCTGGTTTTTCATCTGGATTGTCTTCTAGGACAGTCTCATCATTTGATTGAATATGCTTGACAACTAGAGCAGCAGCAGTGTCTAGTGATTGATTGACTGTTGTTTCATGGGTGATAGTTCTTTCATTAGTGTCTTCTTCTTGTATGAGTATCTTGGTTTCAATATCATTTTTTGAGAGAGTTGTGCTGTCATTGAAGAGAATGTATGAGTCTATGTCTGAATGGACAGCATATATGGGAAAGTTTTGAGGCTTTTCTTCACTGCTGACCATGTATTTCATGAGTGTTTCTCTGTATAGTCTTTTTGGTTGCCCAAAAACAGAGATGGTGGCATATGACATGTCTAATTGTAGGGAACCTTGGAGTTTAGCTCCCCATGATCTTGATAACAGCATCCCATACTTCGGTGGGATATCAGCAACTACAACATCCATTAGAATTGTTTTGTTTGGGTATTGAACCAGAGACACACATAAATCTTTAATGAGACCTAAACACTTGACTTGGCTGGAGTCAAAGGAAATCAAGTCCTTGTATGGTCTTGTTATATCTAGATTCAATCTCTCCATGACTGCTTTTGGCATGAGATTGTGAGAGGCACCTGAGTCAAACATTGCATTATGTAATATTTTATCATGAATATGTAAGCTGACATAAAAAGGTAGTATCCCTGTGACTACTGTTTTTCCATCCACTTCTGGGCCAAACAGTAATTTTGGGGTGTCATCCAACACATTGACATCATCTTTGCTGCTGGTGAGTTGAAGGGACTTCTTGATCTGTTGTTTATAGATGTCGTGCTTGGCTAGTTCTGAGAGAGGAATTGCTATCTTTAGTTTGCCAATTTCAGTTTCTAGGTCAAATGGTTTTTCAGATTGGGTCTTAGGGTTATGGATAACAGTCCTTTCCTTGTTCACTAACTCTTCTTCTTGATTCTTATCTTGATTTTGGGACTTGTCTTTTTTACTCATCTCTTGAGGAGTAATATTTAAATTAAGGTGAGAGGATGAAGTAGCCATAGGCTGCTGTTTTAATGACAATGGTTCAGTGATCTCTTCAATAATTACTTCTTCTGCAGGTGAATTTGTTTTGTCATTAGGCTCTGTGACTATGGCTCTTTTAGGCTGTTGATTATCCTTTATCCTTTCAGGCAGATTTACATTCACAGTTCTGCTCCTTAGCTTGTATTGTTTATGGACTTCATAAACAGCAGTGTCATAGCCTTGTTTAAAGTCAAAGGATTCACCTGATTTGATTGGGAACAGCTTGATTACCTCATCCTCATGGTCTTCTTGTGTCAAAAATACTTGACTTTCACCATCTAGACCCATTAAATTAATCTGAGAGTCTTCATTGGGTTCAGTTGATGTGGAAGTTTCAGCATAGTTTTCTTGGAAAGGGGTCTTATGTCTTGGTCAGCACTGGCCTTGCCAACGTTTGGGTTTTGAGTTCTCCTAAAATTTGGATTCCTAGGAGGGTTGTTTTGTGGTGCTTCCCATGATGATTTTCTCTCAACCGATTCCACTCTATCCCCCAATCTCTTCATACCGGTGAGTATTGCATCCAGTTTTTGATCAAAGGCTGAGGGTTCCTCTTTGAAAGCAGTCCTTTTTTCCAACCTTGCTCTGTTTCTTTTGGCAATCAGGTTAGCTTCCACTGTGACAACAACCCTTTGGGCCTCTGCAAGGGTTTGAGGGTCTCTCTCCTTTAACTGATAAGCAATGTCAGGGTCAAAACCATCAGGGAATTTGTACAAAGCTAAATCATGAGGGGGTCTTAAATTTTGTGGGATTGCGTTAGATACATTGTTGAATCTTGCACAATACTCCAAAACAGTCTATTGGGGACCTCTTTTGATAGTGTCATATTCCCCAAGTATGTGCAGAGGATCTTTCTTTTTCTCCCATCTGTTAGTAAAGGCTTGATACAGCTCATCAGGAGTTGTGATGGAATTTGCATTCAGGGATCTAAACCAAGTTCTTACATCCACAGTTAGGCTTTGAACAAACATCCTCATTCTCACACTGTCATCATCTATTTGATAGGTCTCAAAATGATCTTGCATCCTTTTGGCATGCTGAACAGCTGTCAAAGGGCCATTGGAGTCAAAATATGAGATTTTGGTTTGGTAGTCCTGGGGTAGAGCTGCAGCATTAGCTGGTATTTGCAAGGGTGCATATCTGTTAGCCATATTCACAGGGTTTAAGGGGTTGACAGGGATGAATGGGACCGGGGTGACTGGTATAACAGGGTTAATGGGAGGGGTAGAAACTAGGATGTTGGTTAAAGGAGTATGTGCAGTGGATGAAGGTGTGAAAGGAGGGTTGTGAGATGTAGAAGGGGAACTGGGGGAATCAAGGGTAGATCGAAACAGAACCTTGATTGGAGTTGGAACAAGGTTTGGATAACCTGTTTCAGGAGTTGAATCAGCAAGAGTTTGCTGTCCCTGCTGCTTCCTGATGATCCTAGGGATTATATTAGGATTTTCAAAAACAGCTAGTGGTTCTGGGTCAGGATTTGACCTAGTATGTCTAGTTTTCCTTTTAGGAGCCAGTTTCTAAACTTCTTTTTCGTATTTTGCAGGATATTTTTGTGTCTACGGAGGCCAGACAAGATTTTGAACTTACTGTATATTTTCCAAAGCTAGCAGCAAAGGGAATGGGCAGCTTTCAAGAAATAAACAGAAATTAGAAAATCTTGAGGAAGTCCCCAGCGGAGTCGCCAATTATGTTATCACCCAGGTTGTTCCCTATGACTCCCAAGGGAATACGGCCGGGGTAACCACTAACCAATCTTTGGATTATAGTTTCTAGCCAAACTGTAATCAGAGAGGGCTCTCTCTTTATGATTTGTCTCTGTTTTGATAGTGTTTTAGGCTAGCTATTATGCTCAGGTTTTTGGTTTATGTTTTGGTTGAAGGACTTCTTTCAGTGCTTAAGATGTAGTGTTCAGAAAGTAGTATATCATTGGGCAATGGAGTCTAGAGCTGTGAAATGTTTTGGAATGCTGGAGTGAGAATGTTCAGACTGCAGGGCCTATTGGGTATCTCAACAAACAAAATTTAAACTTAAGTGGTGATGTATGGTCAGCCAACGGAAAGCAATTAAGAATTCTCCTTTAAGCTGGTGATGAGAAAGTGAAACATGTTGCTCAGGAGCAAACTTGAATTCCTGAAACAAAGGTCACTGTGAAAGATATATTCTGATAGTGTAGCAATTAAGAATTACACTTATCAAGATTATAGCTGAAGAAAACATTCATTAACAACATAGATTGAGCTCAGGGTATTTCATGAATAAATCCTGAAAGCTATTCTTTTTCTTTGTTGCTAAATACTTGGAAATTAGAAACATATATGGATTGTAAAAGATTGAAACACATAACGAAGAGAGTTACAGAAAACTTATTGAATTGTGAGGTACACAGGAATCCTGCAAGTTTCAACAGACACCAGAACGCATTCAACACTTCAGAACTTTGAGAAATTCCATCACTTTGTTTATTAAAAACTCTGAAAAGACTACAGCATAAGAACTTCTTCAAGAGAAATCAACAACAACCCCCGCAAGCTTATGCGATGGGCAAATATATACAAATGGTAATACAAAATATCTATGGCGTTGAGTCATCTCAGAAATAAACATTTCACCAACTTTGTACATAACAGCAGATAAAAAGTTATTGTTGTCTTCAATACATCATAAATGTTCATTTACATCAGTCAGAAGATATTTTGGCCTTTGGAGGCCACTAAGTCGGTTGGAATGATCTGCTTTAAATGCTGGAAAATGCGCTGATGTGGCTGCTCCGCTGTAACTTTTCGGCCCTGTCACCTGTAGCTGTCCATCTTGACTTGCTGGCCGAGACTTCTGCTGAGTTGACTCAGCTTGTATCTTTTCCTGCATGCTGATTTTACTAGCTTTTCCTGTGCATGCCACCTTGTATTTTTTGATGCAAAACTCGAAGAATGGCTTCCTGGTCTATAGGATCATTTGTATTGCCTTTGTCCACCATTCTTGTGTGGGTAGTTGATGCCTGAGAATTGCCTCCATAGTCTCATTTGCCTCTGTGTATTTATAAAAGTTAGGAGGCACTTCAAACAGGTGTTTTATCTCATTCATTATAAAGAATAAATTCTCTACTCTGTTGTAGAGACTTTGCCCTGTAGCTGGCCCTGTTTCTTCTGAGGTGCTGGGCCTTTCAGTGATCTGTCTTGTGGAAAATGTATTGACCCTCTTGCCATACTGCTCATGGGTCACCAGTTTCCCTGCACTGTTCAGTAAGCCAGGGAGACCTCGGTTCTGTAATACCATAAATTTTTCCATAAATTTGTTTACCTCGGTCTGCATGTCTTGGGTCCTTCTCTCCAATGTCTGCACTAAGTTTCTTAGTGTAAGGACCCTTTTTACCAACATAATAGTCTCAGTTCTGTTAGGAATTCCCATGGTTGCTAACTGAGAACTTGTTCTGTTATTGAGCACATTGACATCCTGGTGGCAATTTCAGGCATATTGCCTAGAGCTGCCCTTGATCTCTGAATCTCCTTCTGTGCCTTTGTGATGAGCTCCAACTGCTCATGGATTGTGTCAATGTACTGCCATTGGTCAGTAATAGACTGGCCAATATTAGCCCATAGTACTGTCTTGATCTCGGCCACCACTTTATCCAGTTGGAGCTCCTTTTCTACCTCCTTTATCCTGTCTTTGAGGGCTTTTATTTCCCTGCCCTTTTCTGCCACAGTCTGCTTGGACTTGTCATATCTTTCATTGACTTTGGCTAGTTTCTCCCTGGCCTCATTCAATTCTGTCATTTGCGCTTCCAAGGCCTGGATCTCATTTCTCAGCTTTTGCATGTCCAGGCTTGGGGCCTGCTCTGTTGTTGGTGGTGGTGCTGAGGTGGATGTTGCTGCCTGTTCTGTTTGTTGAGGAGGAGGAACAGTAGTTGGAGCAGTTTCCTGAAGGTTTATTACTTCAGGAGGAGGCTGCGAGGTTTGACCTTCTTCTCTTTGCTTCAAAGCTGCCTGTAATGCTGCCTGTGCAGCCTCTGATTCTCCCAGCTTTTCTTGTGTCTGGATTAGCTGCTTATATAGAGACACCAGCAAAGCTGAGGCATCTTGATCATGCCTCTGCTGGGCAACCTCATCTGTTTGAGGGTGAATTGTGGCTGGCATTTTTATCTTTCTCTTCAAAGCGGCCATGTCTGCATCCCTCAACTTCAATATTTCCTGTATGCCCTTGATATCCTTGGGATCATGCCCAATCTCTATAATTATGTCTTCTAAGGACCTTATTCTATTTTCCTTTGCTTGAGAGGATGCTCTCTCCAACTCAAGTTGTGCAGCTGTATTATTAAGACTATTTTCTAGCCTGTAATTGTCCAATGTTTTGTCTGCCAAGGAGGCATACACCATCTCACCCGTTTGCTTATGTAATTCAATTTTGTCCATCGGGTGGATGTCCTTGGCAAGGACCTCAAGATTGGTCCTTATATAATCTGCAGGAGACTGGGGTTGTGCTACAGCTGGTAAGAAATGACTCATGATCATTTTGCCTTCACTAACATCATAAGCAGACATCAGTCTTTGCTGGTTAGTGGGAGCCATCTTCAACAAATGATTGTACAGTTGTATTTTTATGGGCTCATTCCTTTTCTTTATGTCTATGAACTGCTGTTTAATGCTCAGTTCACCCTCTCTCTGCTGGCTAGAGGAGATGACTTCTCCTCCCACTGTTCTGTTCTGTTCCTCTTGGAAGGAACTTGCAGATGCTTCCCTGCTAGGTGGGCCCATGCCCAGAGACTGCCCTGTTGGCATTTCCTCTTCAGAGAAAGGATTCAATCTCTGTCTTTTCTCACCATGACTTATTGATGTGGTCAAGGGAGTCTCTCTGTCCCTTTTTCTGCTAGTATCCTCCTTTTGTGGAGTTTGGAGGATTGATGCATCAGCTGATGTTTCTTGCCTAGGAGGCACCGTGTTTTGTGCCTGCTGTTCCGTGAAAATTGGGGTCTCAACTGCCCCTTCTTGCTGTGGGGGCTGCTCTTTGTCATGCTGCCCTTCTTCTTGCTGTAATTCCTGTTGTTGTTGTTGTTCTACCTGCTGTTGCTATTGCTGCACCTTCTCATGAGGTGGCTGTTCGGTCTCCATTTCTTTTCCTTGCCTTTGCTAGATATATCTTCAGTGGCTTTGGGTGCTTGCTGATTTGCAGTCGAGGAGGATGCAACTGCTCCTACTTGTGTGCTTGGAAGGGAAAACACCTGTGAACAAAGTTCAAGGTCAGCCATCTTCTTTAGATTCCTCACCGCTCTTTGATTCAGCTCTTCTTGTGTAACAGGCTCTTCTAGGGTTCCTCTCCTCCATTTTATTTGGTTTGCATGTTTTTCAATGTGAGGAATCTTTACATGATCATAGCCAGACAGCTTATATTTGAGCCTTCTCAAAGTTATGAAGTGATTGGGGTCATAAGGTTTCCAAAGGAAACTGGTTTGAAGGCCAAGGGACTCAAGCATCCTGTCTGCTTCTTTCCAACCTTCCTCCCTTTGGTTATAGACAAAGTGGCCAAGTTGGTTCCTGACTTTCAACTGTGCATTCTTGCCTTTACATGAAAAGTGAAGCACATCAACATCGCCAAATTGCCTGAAGTATTCTAGGGCAAACAGCCTCATAGGCACATATTTGGGTACTCTGTAGGGAGGCAATTCACACCCATATATCCTGATGACGGTGTGGTTCTGGTAAAAGTACCAGTCCCCAATGCTGTATGATTTGGATAACTGCAGGATCCTTTGAATGTCATCAGTGAGCCTTGGAGGAGGTGAGCTCATCAACATTGACATAGCTGAGTGGATGAAGAGATCTATGAACTCACAATAAGTATAAGGAGACTCGAATCTACAGTGGAAAACAGAGGACCAATAGACCACTGATCTTGGATTGCCTTGGGCATCCACTCTTTTGAATGGAAAAGAGAACTTTTGATGTTGATGATATAAGATTAAGTGGTAAATGTAAGAGGTGTATCTGAACACTCTTTCTCTTGCCAGGTTCATTAGTTGTCATGTATTTTGTCTGCTATATAGGTGGCATAGTCATAGCAGATAGGAGACTTGCCAGGAGCAAACATGAGCATCATTACCAGCACAGTTTGATCAACAAACTCAATTGAGTTGTAGCCCAAAATGGGACTAATCATGTCTGCAAGATCTCTGCCCAGTTGGTTGAGGTATACTTGATTGATAGGAGGATACTTCACAGAGTCAGAGTCAATGTACAGCTGATTCAATTTGGTGACCTGAGCATCTGTCATTCTGGCTCCTTGATTTATCAGGTCTACAAGTGATAGAGGGACCAGTTTCTTCTTAGTCCTGAAGCAGAGCATATCTTTGATAGCTTCTGGGGTGATATAAAACACAGCTGAGCCTGAAGGGTCAAGAACTGCCCTCTGAGTGGGGTCATAGTTTTCAGCACACAGGTGGATCAAATCAGGGAATTGTCTAACCTAAGGGAGCTTGAAAATAGGGAGGAAAGACTCCCATATGCCCAGCAGATATGTTCCAGTCTCATGCTTGGCCTTCAATTCATTGAGCAGGTGGATGTGGAACTTGGTCCTCATCAGCATTTCCTCTGAAATCTGATAGTCCATATCTGCCAGAGGTTGCCATTCCAATTGTCTCTAAGGGGCATTCAATGGGGCAACGTTTAATGCTATAGGAGCTACTGGTGGATCCATGATTTCTCCTAGGATTGGGGATGGAGTTGCTATGCAGAGCAACACAAAGGAGTTTTCTTCAACGGAGAAATGTGAATTATTCAGGGATAAAGGATAAATGATCAGCTGTAGCAATTGAAATACTGCTTTAAGTTAGAGATAAGACTAATGTCTGGTCTGAGTCTTTCTTTTATAGCAAGTAGGTGTAATTTGAGTAACGGGTTCGCGATTGCGCGAACAGAGTGCAGTCTTTAGTGGAATTTAGGCAAACAAGGCTCGGCTGTTGATTTTCGACCCTTCAGATGTAAATGGGGACTAGGCTCAGGGATTTTGCCGGCGAATTTGCAAGTTTCTTCGTCTTTTAAGCTCTTTGAGGGAATTCACAGACAAATTAGGCGCATGAAGGATTTATAAGGGTAAATACCTGGTAAATAGCGAGCAACGATCACAAATGTATATAGAAATGGCGCGCCGGAGGCCTCCAAATCGATTTCAGCAAGGTGGTGCAAATTTGGACGTAAAAAATCATGCAGAGAAAGCAACAGCGCTTTGGCAAAAGTAAAAAAAAAACGCGAAAAATCGACCAAAATATGGACTTTTGGCATATTGGCACGTTTTTTGGGTGACGTCAGCATGACGTCATCAGGTGGGGTCAAAGTCGGATGATGTCAGCATGACGTCACCGGGTGAGGTGGCAGGCTGTGATTGGTCCACGGATATGATGAAGTGGCAGACATATCAGCGGGGGGGCGGACGAAGGAGCTGACGCGACGGCGGGGTGGCACTGACATGGGTCTAACGTTGGCCGGGCGGATCGACCGAAACCGGAAGTGGTTAGCGGTTTCTCATCGCACCGCTTTTGATACGGAAGGGGAATTGTCAGGTGTACCTCTGATAAGCTGTGGGGATGACGCGTGGCAGAGGCCTGACGTCACCCTCTAACAGATATCGGAAGGTATCTATCAGACGTCGGGGCCGGTCCGATATGGATGAGGACCGTCGGATCAAAGAGGTCCGATCCGACGGCTGACGGATCAGTGAGGTGATCGGACAATACGGAAGGGGGCGGGATTATTTTAATATTTCTTTCGGGATTTGTGCTTGGCGGAAACCCTTTGGGATATGGCGGATTATAATGGTTTTCCAATGTAAAAATAATGCGGCCCCGACACTTTGGATAAGCGAATAAAAGTGGGTTTTGATGTTTATTTTGCAATTTAAAGCGGGTATGGGTAAAAAAGGTCTTTTACAAGGTTTTCTTTAGCAAATTAAGGTTTTAATGAGCCAAATGAATTCAGAAGAGGGGAGGGGGGTTAGACTTAGGTTTATCAAAGTGACCAGATGTCATTTTGATCCCTGACAGAGAACATATGGCTATAATGCCAAGGGGAGGGATATTTATACAATGCTTGGGGTTTATACACCATGGTGTTATAATACTAGGGAAAGGGTAACATAGGGGGTTTATATAGTAAAGTTAGAAATTAATATGGATGAAAGGAGTGGATGAGGGGAGATAAAACTAAGTTTATTTGAAAATAACTTAGCTTAGGGAGTAGATCAAAATGAAAAGAGTTTTAGACAAGAAATGTGGATTTTAAAGGACTTAGAACCACCATAAAACCACCCATTCTTCCATGAATCTCAATTGATGATGGGATATTAGTAATGAATGAAAAAGGGGAAAATTTGGGAAGTTAGACATGCTTATTTGCTTGCTGCAACCTGATAGAGAAGAAGGACTTCTCAATCCATTGATTTTGCATTGTGAAAATAGGTTAGCACACCTTCAACTGTAAGGGATGACACTTCTGCAACCCCATCTGCCTACCCATCTACTTGCCTAGCATTTTTTTTTTATTTCTTCTTGGAGGGTGCACTTAGGCTTGCAGACCCTTATTTGCCTTTTCTTTTCTTTGGTTTTTTCCTTTTGATTTTCTACCTAATTCTACCCTTATTGCTTCCAAGGTCCCAGATTAAGCAGTTGGGAGCCTTACTTTCTCTACCTGAGCTACTTGTCTGCCAAGATTAAACAGTTTGGACAGACTTCCTTCTCTATTCTACAACTGGAAATTTAAAACATGGCATGATCCAGATTACGCTGTTGGACCATCCATCAAAATTGAGCCCACATCAAGCTATATACAAACCTTGTCTCCTCATGGAAATATGGGATCTTTGCATCATCAAAGCAGAGCATATTTGGACCTTTCTTTGCCAATCATGAAATATGAAACCTATTGGTATAGGTAGCTAACACCAACTAAGTCAAATTAACTTAGTTAACTCGTAAAAGTTGTGTTGTGATGTAGAATTTTTCTCATAATTTAATTCAAGGAAAAATTAAATCAAGATTTTTCTTATTGCGTTTTCAACAAAACTTGTGTATGAAGGGTATGAAACTCTTATCCATAAGGCTTTGGAAGATAGATGGATTATTACAAATACCAAAATTTATTTGTGGAAACTCATATTGACCTTTGTGTGTTCTAAAAGTCATCCTATGGATTTATATTTATTTCATTTTGATTTGGTGGTATCTTGAATGTAGGTCAAGCTAAGTGGAAAACTTTCCTCCATGTAGTTCATCTAGGAGACTGTCAATAATTGGGATATAAAATGTGTCCTCGATCATCAACTTGTTGAAATCCCTAAAATCACAACACATGCTCTAAGTTTCTTCATTCTTTAACGTCATGACTACGGGTGATGAGTAAGGCCTTATACTCGGACATACAGTCCTTTCCTTTGACATTTTGTAGATGATATTTTCTATTTCATTATTTTGTTCAAAAGAGTGTTGATAAGGATGTACATTCCATGGTTCACTTATTTGAATCAAGGGAATTCCATGGCCATGATATCCTTAAGGAAGGGATAAACCCTTTGATGTCTCAAAGACATAATGATGTTTATCAAAGACCAGTTATAAATATGTGTGGATTTCTTTATTCATGTTATCCATAACATGTATGACATTAAATTGGGAAACAATTCCAAGTGACATATCTTTAATAACTTCTCCATATGATGATAGTTTAATATTTCATGGGATTGTACCATATTCCTTTGAAGGGTGTGTACATGTCCCTATTTAACAAAGCTCATATAGAGTTCTTTGAAACCCCTTGTGACTAGTCTCAATGCGCATATCCATTTTTCCCCTAATACTATAACAAAACTACCCATGTCAATGGAAAATGGATGGGTTTGAGTTGATAATCTCCCATTTGGATATTGAAATTCTTACATATAACCCCACATTTCATCATACTTCCATTAGTGATCAGGATTTGAAATTTGTGCACTAGGTGTACCAAATAATGTTTTTTTTCTCCCACTCTTTTTCAAGTGAAATTGTGAGTATTTCCACTATCAACTAGGATTATAAATTTCAATGCTTAATGTGGCCCATTATTATCAAGGTTTTTGGAGTTGAAATGCTTGTTAATGCATGCAAGTTTTGTTGGTAGTAAATGGAGGTTTTTCCCAAATTTTAGTGTTGGGATATTCAACTTGTAATTCCTATTTGTCTTTGGTATTTATGTCCTTAGTCAGGGATTTATTGGTCATATAATTTTGGAGCAATTTATGTTCTTTAAACTTATGACTTGAAGCATATTTTTCATCACAGTTATTGTAGAGTTCACATCTTCGACGGTATGCCATTTCTATAGAAGACAACCTTTATACTTTTAATGGATGAGTAGGATTTGTACTTGGTGAACTAATTTGGGAAGGAAAAGTATGAGGAATGAGTTATAGTTTCTTTTATTTGTGCATTAATCACCATCTCAACTTCTAGGGCCCTCTTTGATGCTTCTAACCATGTAGTAGGACATTGCATTCAAACTTGTGCCAGAACCTACCCCTAATGGCTATTGAAGAATCAAGGGAAATTAGGTGTAGTGTGATTCTTCTTGACGTGATAACAATTTTTGGATACTTTTTACTTTTTCGTGTTAGCTTAATCTTCTTATTATTATTATTATTAATGCATGTGTGTGTACTTCATCAAACTGCTATAAAAAAAAATAAGAACAAGAACACAAGATGTTGGCTCTTTGCCAGGGCCAAAACCTCTCTTCTCTTGAGAGGAAAACACTTCGGTAAATTTCTCTTATTGAAGCTTCGTACTGATCAATGCCAAACCCTAGACCCTTGACTATAATTTCCTCCAATCATAAGTCAAGTCCTTTCTCCTTTTCGCACTTAGTTCCCCGACACTTAATCTTCCTTCTTCCAACACTTTTTCCTCCTTCTTCTTCCAGCACTTCGCTCTTCTTCCAACTGTTGGGAAACCTTGTTGCACTTGCTCTAGATAATATGTTTCTCTTCTATGCTTAGAGATACCCTTCAATTTTGTAGACACATTCCTTAAAATGAGATCCTTTTTGAGATGTAGTTGTAGACTGAAGTGACTATACAACAGCCCTAGATTCTCGCACATGTGGGAGGTTTACTTGATGTTGTATACCCTTCTCTCCTTCCCTGGAGTACCCTTCTTCTAAGCTTGAGTAGGAGGCCTTGTAGACCTAGATTTAACCCCAAACAGTGAGATATGGTTGATTTTTTGTTGTTGTTGTCATAATCGTACAGACAGCCTTCCTTTCCTCACATGTGTGGTTGTAACTAGCCCTAGAATAGTTCGGTTTTCTTCCTCCTTTATTTGCTTCCTTTTAGACCCTTTACTTGTCCTCTTATTACCGTTTTCTCAGCTTCCTAGCTTCACTAATTTCAGAGGTGATTTCTTGACGTTATAGTGGAGTGGACAACCTCTATATATAGAGGATTGTCCCTCCTTTTAAGCCAATTAGAAGTCTGACTTGAAGATTGTTTGCAGGCCACTTGTTATCTTTGCTTCAGATGGATTATTTGGTGGTGTCACATGCTTGGAGGAGACTTAACTTTGCCTGGAGGGTTATTATTTAACTCTTATACAAACATATACATGGAGTAACATTCCCTTAAGGTCTTCGACATTTTCTTTTGACCATTTGACTCACGTATAGCACTTTAATATGTGCTATACCTATTTCAATGAGAAAGAAACTCATTGACATATATTATAAAAATTATATTCCATTTCTTGAATAAATACGAATATCAAAAGTACATTTATGAATACCGCACCTAGTTACATTTCCTTCAACAATCCCTCTTAACTAGGGAGGTATTCATACAACATTACAAGGTGTTTTGGCTATGTTGCAATCTTAAATAATTCACATAAGAGAAAATAGATTGGCAATCCATCTGTTATAGCATCATATCAATTGGCATTGTCAAAGTGCAAGGTCTTGACTAACAACTCCATCTCTTCATGAGATCATGAGCTACAATGTTGGTGAGATCAATGATTTATAAACACCTTCATCATTGTCTCTCAAGGTACATACCCAACCAAGTGTTCGCTGAGCATGACCTTCTAGGACTATTCTTGTCTTGGGTTCCCATCCATCAAAGAGTAGTGGTCCTCTTGCCTACTCTTGTCTTGGATTCCCTACACATCCTCAAAGAGTATCGGATGCCAGATGATTACCCAATCCTCCCATTCTTTCTTTCCAAGTGAATACAAGAATGTTGTGTCTATCACTTCCTCTCAATTGAGGAAGACATGCCCAAGTATCCTCTGACAAGGTACTTGTCCAATTTGCTTTGTAATTGGGAACTTGTTATAACTACCTCTTAACTAGGGACTTGTCCATTCATCAGCAACATCTTCTTCGTGGGTCGTCAGCTGCTTGATCTTCTTCCTTGCTTTGATGTCATGAATTCTTGGTTTGAACATCCTTTTGGTAGGGAACCATCCATCGATCACGTTCCTTCCTGGTTTGTCATGTCATTACTTCCTTTGGAAAGTGGTATTCTTGTCATATATCGGGATCTCTTGCCATATGGCTACTCCTTCTTTATATTGTCCATGCTTTGAAATATTCTTCTCATGGATGCTTCTGTTATCACCAAAAAATTGATCATCTAGCCTAACTTACTAGATGGGTCGAAGTACACCATGTAAATCCAATTTTACCATAGTAAAATTTCCTTCACTGTGAGAAATTACCTAATAAACCACCTTTATTAAGTAATTTATAGTTAAACCCATGAAGAATAATTAAATTACTTTATTTTCTTCTAGGAATAATTAATTTAACCACTGTTTTATTATTATTCCTTAACAAATTTGACCCAATCATGAAAAATAAACAGATAAATCATTATTTATCTTATTTTTCTCTAAGAATAATTAATTAATCACTAATTAATTATTATTCTTTATTAAATTTGAATAAATCCCTTAGGAATAATTAAATAAATCCTTATTTGTTTATTATCCCTTAACTAATTCATTGAGATAATAAATAAATCATTTATTTCTTTATTATTTCTAACTAAAAGTTTAAATGCTTTTTCCCTCCTAAACAAATATAATAAAACATTCCGCCCACGGGGCTTTGGATTGACGATGAATGGGTGCACTGTTAAGGCACTCCTTGCGATAGGTTACTGGTTCAAATCCCCCGTGGGTGCTTACCTACCAAACTATATATATATATATATATATATATATATATATATATATATATATATATATATATATATATATATATAATAAAACATTCCAAGTGGTAATTCCAATAATGGGATCAATAATATATTTTTTATTGCTAATTATTCAAGGATAACTCAATATTTTGTTATAAATAGCAAGGTTTTCCATTCATTATTCACTTTTGATGATTTTCATTGTTGCACTCACTATTGTAACTCTTATTATTTTCATTGTCACACACCATGTTTTGTTGGGTTTATGCATTATAGAGGAGAGAGACTCTACATAAGCTGAAAGTGTTTGAGGATAGCCAAGAACCAATCCCATAGAGGGGGACTAGTAATATATATTTTTTCCCTTCACAAGTGTTATAATAAAATCATTCTTTACATATCTGGTTTCCATTGGATGTTTTGGGGTTATTACTCTTTATTTCACTGTTTAACTATGATTGTAGCATAAATCAGAATTTTGGTAGGTTTTGTTTCTATCAATAGTTGCAAATCTATAATGTTTCGCAGTCATTTCTACTGTTGAGATTGTTTGTCATCCATGATCTTAAGTGGGTTATTTTCGTACATCATTGAGAAGAAAACAGTACAACAAATTGGTGACTTCGCTGGGTTTTATACTTCAGATCCAGAAACCTGGGTGACCTTTGGTTTTCAGCTTAGGGTTTCTTCTTTTTTCAATTCTATTAATGTTTCCTAGTGTTTTAACCCTAGATCTGATAAATTTTTAACTTCCATAAGCTTTTTGGTTGTTTCCGCAAGTCACAAGAACCAGTCGCGGCAAAGGCGACACTTTTTTTCTAAAATTTCTAAACCATAAGTCTCGGAGCAGAAATCATATTTTTCAACCCAAAAGGTGCAATCTGGGCTCAAGAATGCAACTTTCTACCCAAAACATTCGATTTGGGCTCAAGAATGCAACTTTCTACCCAAAAAGTGCAATTTCACCAAAAAACAGGTCAGAACCTGCGATTTCTGGGTTTTAGGTTTTCTCTTAGATCTATTTTTGGGTTTTACTGAGAGCTATCTACTGGGTTTCTGGCCTCTGTCTCATCCTACTTAGGCCTTGATCCATTCTATTTTACTCGTCGAAGTCGAATTTAGCCTCCCTTAGGGTTTCTAGTACACTTCTGCCTTTTTAGGAGGAGTTTATCTGAGTGAGAAGTCTGAGTTTCTGCAGCACTTTCAGCCACATTTTACAGATATGTAACCTTTTGTTTCAGATCTGATAAGATAGGTTGCTACCATCCATTGTTTCACATTCAAACTTGTTTGGTCATTCCCTTAGGGTCCCATCAGTTTCCCTAAGTGTTTCACCCATTTCCCTATATTTTTGCAACGATCTTCCCCTCTAGTTTTTTGCTATTACTGCACCACTTTCGAGCAGCTTAGAGTCACTTGATCCTAGTCACACCGAAATTCATATTTCTTCACTGTTTCAGTGTATTTTCCATCGGTTTAGCCACCTAGCAGTACAGTGCTTGCAAACCCTATTTGGGTGGGGTTTAGTTAATTGTTTTGTTGTTTATTTTCTGTTATTTATTTCAGTTTATTTACAGCAAGATTTTTCTTCTTTTTTACAAAGATGATCTAGACTTAATCAATTAGTACACTTGCACACACAAGAACACCTTAAGTGAAGGGCGCTTAGTTTACACCGCCAAGCCAAGACTTAACATAATAAATTTATCTTACCGCATCAGAGACATAAGATAGCCTTCTGAGTCCCCATCGTGACTCTTCTCTTGAATCCTCATCTGATTCTAAACCTCCTTCACCATTTTCGTGTTCCGTGTGTCCTTCCATCATTTCACCACCAAGGCATGATTCGTGGAGACTATTAGGCCTTCAACCTCAGTTTTTGCTTGGGCGTATTACTCCTCCCCGTCAGGTTCAACTTCATAGCCCTCTGAGTCCCCATCTTGATTCCTCATTTGATTTTGAACCTCCTTCACTGCATATCATCACCATGTCTAGACCCATAGCTGGTGCAGGACCCCAATCTGGTGGCGGCTCCGGTAATATACCGATGGTCACATCAGGCGGTATAGTCTCAGGAACAGTTCCGGCAGCCCCCATGCTCCCTTTTATGGTTGGGTTAAGTCTACCAGATCTTAACCAGTTGATAAATGACCCCATACACCATGATGTCGATTAGCCCTTTGTGCCGACTAAGCTTCCCTCAGAAATCCCAAAGTTTGAGGTTTTTATTGGAGAGGATCCTACCAACCATATCCGATCCTTCAATATGCGGTGTTCATCCAACTCCATAACCAATGACTCCATTCGTCTTCGACTCTTCCAACGCACGCTCACTGGAGACACTACAAAATGATATGTAGAGTAGCCTGCCACTTCTCATTCATTTTCGCAATGCTTGCTAAAGTGTTCTTGTCCTATTTCCAGTTACCTCTCCCGTATGAAACTGATATTGAGCTTTTGACCACATTCTGTCAATCCTCCGCTACTTGCCTTTTTGACCATTTTCAAGAGTGGCATCGAAGGAGGAGCACATGTCGTGCACCACCTTTCGAAGACCGTGTTTATCTAGATTGGTTTCTCAAGAGCCTTTTATCCCCATCGGGAAAGATGTTGCGTCCCATTTTCCTCAAACCGAGGAAGAATCTCTCCATACCGCTTTGAGATATGATTTGATCTATGCTCAATCAGGTTATGTCTATATCGTTATTCCAGACCTCCCTCGTCCTGGAAGTGCTAATGCATCGGGGGCATCTCATGTCACCGACGGTATCATTGGATCCATTTCACACTCTTCGCTATATTCTCAGCAGAATTATGGCTATCCGTAGGGGGCACCACTTCCTCCAAAATTTATGCCCCTCCTACTAGCAACATGTTTCTAGAGCCCCAACACATTTATCAAACTGTTACTCCTTCTTATGCATAGCCTAGCACTTCAGCCCCTCATGCATTAGCTTTGCCACCTCCCATGCATCCTCAGCCCCAACAGCCACCACCCCCTCAGGGTCAGGTATTTGCGTAGCAGAGTGATACTAATCCCTAGAATTTGAAGAAAAATAATAAGGGGAATGGCAACAAGGGTAACCAGGGTAACCAAGGTAACCAACCTAGTGAATCCCAGTGGAACCAGCCTAACACCAACAACTAGCAACAAGGCGGCCAGCCCAAGAAAAGCAAGCTTATTCGTACGAATAAGCCTTATGCATGTTGTGGTGTACATGGCCACTACACACATGAGTGTCCCCTTTTACCCCAGATGTGCCAACTATGGGAAGCTTAAGTAGCTTCTCGAGGTCCACAATTGCCTCAGAATCCTACGCCACCTCAACCGGTTGTGCTCACAAATCCTTTCCCTCGGCAAGGATTTATTGCTGCTCAACCCCAAACATGTCAAACATCCCACCTCCCCCAACCTTCTGGTCCCAATGACTACTAGATCCTAATGATGAACTTTGATGAGGTTAACCCCTGCAATATCAACCTCCAAACACAGTCATGCCAATATGACAAGCCCTCCACTTCGTCAGTTATCGAGCCCAAAACCAAAGTGTCCGCTGAGCCTTTTACGACACCAAATGATCCTTTACAAATCCCACAACCCAAAGTTGAGGCCATTCCCAATATCCCAAAAGGACCATTACATCGTAATGCGGCTTCTAACATAGCTGCCCATACATATAGTATAGTAGATGAGTTGGCACAATCACCTGCCGCCATGTCAACACTAGAAGTTCTCCGGTCATGCCCTTCCCAAAAGAAGGCTCTACTAATTTCCTTGTGTGCAGTGGATCCTTTCGATGATCGCTTGATTGTCTTTCCGATTGATATATCAGAGCACCCCCCATTACATTCATCTATTGCTTTCCAGATACCAATTAGAGTCTGTAATGCCATCACCTCCAAATGCATTATTGAAGAAGGCGCATCCACCTCTATGATGTCCACTACTATTTGGAAACAACTCAAGTCACCTGACTTGTCCCCCTCCACCATCACCTTGCATGCATGGGATGGACACTCCTCCCAGCCCCTTGGCATGTACCGCAACTGTCTAGTGACCCTTGCGGGAAAGACTGTCCATGTTGATATCGAAGTCATCAATGCCCCTTTGGATTATAATATTCTCTTAGGTTGTAGTTACACATATGCCACGTCAGTTGTCGCGTCTGCCGTGTTCCACAAGATGTGCTTCCCCCATCAATGGAAGATTGTTATCATTGATCATTTGACTTACTACAAGCCGGCATCCGTGACCTCCCTCGAGTCCATCATCTTGTTGGTATCCGATAAAAAGTCATCTAGTCCTTGCACCAGTGTCTCACCTGGAGTTTATAAAGATTCATCATTATTGGGTGCCTTCCTTGGTCCTCCCCCTCCCATTTCTGAACCTACTTCCATGAGTGTTTGCATGTTACAAGCATCACAGTATGCCCTTAAGTAGTCCATTACACCTGATCAACAACCAACTCCCTAGCATCCTGTTGTTTCTCTTCCAGCTAAACCCTATAGACCCATTCCCCCGAGACCTCCTCCGTTTGTGGGTGCCTCTCCTATGTTCCCTCTAGGAATTGTTCCTCTAGGTCTCAACCATCTAGGAGCTATTCCACCAGGGCATTAACTTGCTAGCCATATACCTTTCTTATTCCCCCCTTCGGGAGTTTTTTCCATACCTGTCATGGCTTCGCTTGTCCTTTCTAACATGACTCTCAGGATCCCAGTATGGTAAATCGATCCCCTACAAACATTCCGCTTGGTCAACCATGACCATATCACGCTTTGACCCTGGCTCAACCAGTCCCCATGACCCCTGTTGCTGCTTCAGTACCATCAACACCTCAATTGGTCTTCATCATGTAGTCAGTCTTCCTCCCATCCGCCCATATCCTAGCTTGATGAGGACACCATGGAAGCTATGTCTACCCCTGATTACCCCTGCACTTAAGTAAGGGGGCATTTCTCCAAGAGGATTTCAAAGGCCATCTCCTTCCTAATTCTCCCAATGTGCTCTACCTCCAGAAATTTTTCTCACAACACATCCCTTTGATTTGTGTGTCTTTATTTCTGCCATGTAGCTAGGTAGATTGCATCATCTCATCCGTTGTCTTTTGCACCTTTCAAATGGATCGATCATCCACACTATATATCGGCCATGTCAATGGTGCGATTCGCTTCTCCCGGAATCTAGCCTCAGTAGCCTGGGCCATTTTTACCCCCTTGCATACGTTTGTCCTTTCAAATAGCACGTGCATTGGATCTGCCACCAATAATCAGGCCGAATATGATGGAGTGATATGTTTGTTAGTCGATTCCCTTGCTCATCGCATCCTTCATCTTCATATTCATTTATATTCCTTGCTACTTGTCATGCAATTGAATGGTGTGTATCATGTGCATAACCAAGTCCTATTTAGAAAATATCTATGAGTGAAGCTATTAGTACGTGAATTTGAAACCATTACATTCATTCATGTACCTAGAGCCCAAAATCACTATGTAGATACCATTGCAAACAACATTATAGATTGGCATTTATCACATGTATACCATAGAAGATAATCACATAAATGGCGAACCATCATCGTCATATAAAATGCATAATCATATTATGTGTCATAAAAAAATTTGGAGCCATAGCTCTAAATACATCCAGTACGTCCGTAGCATACTGGGGGGGCACATAGGCCCCTATATCTCCTTTGGAGGATCTCGTGCCAAGTTGGGTCAGGATGCTTGAATCCTTTTTTCAAGCACTCAAAACACAATGGCGCTCCACAAACTCCTCCTATTAAGGGGCATAATTCCCACCTTTGCATACCAGATCAGTATGATTCCCATGCTTGGGGACATGATGTTTTTCCCCTGGCCATCTTCTCACATAAGTCTCGGCCTAGATCCCACTGGATCTAGGTATGGTTGATTATCCTCCCATTCCTTGGATAATTTGTCCTACTAGCATCTGCGGTGATCCATATGCACATTGCATATCGTAGACGTTTGATACCATATCTTCAAATATTCTACTCTATTACCACCTAGTCCCCATGTTTGACTTAGCGGGTGAGGATGATTCTAGACCTCCTCTAGTAGTTCATTCTCATTTTCCTATTCCCTTAATTCTTCGCCAAGAACCATTGTTCCAAGAAGCATTAAGGCCATCTTTAGACAAGTAAGGCCACTTGCTTGAGAGTCGTAGATCCCGATTCCGATCCCACGTAGTTCCTGATTACAAACTTCGTAGCTCAGTTTGACGAAACGTCAACACCATTGGAAATCTCTCACCGAGCTCTATAACGGGTCTTCTTCAGTTTTTGATGATTTGACACTTCACCTCGAAACCATTTTTCTAGAAAGGTCACTTCGTCGCCTCTCAAAATCGGATTTCATCATAAAGAGATACTTGTACTTTGAGGTCCACCTCATCTTAATACTTGTTGTACCATATGTCGCTCTTCATCATGAGTAACCATCATTTACTCATGTTTTCATGGTCCCTACTAGGCCTAGTATGTGTGGCAACGTCATCAATTCATCCTTGTTCAGAGCATCCGCGAAGAGACACCCTTGCATCCTTGGAGTCTATTTCATGTCCCATCATCTCATGTCATAGCATTCCGTCCATATTTTCATACCCTCCATCCTTTGTTGCCCATTTTGGCCTCCAGTCATACTATCCCCATCCCCTGTGGAGTTGAGTCAGTTACTGCCAAGTCAACCATACACTTTATGCTCTCACAAGGGTAGTCGTATGTTTGTCCCTCAACCCACTTTTCCTCATTATCCCTGGTGTCAGTCCATCAGCCAAATTACTATTTTCCCTCGTGCTTTAATTAAGGTTCCTCATTGCCTCATCTATCACGAACCCAATTCTGTCGACATCAGCTCATTTATTCCATAAGATGGCCTAGAGGGCGGTGTATCTTGGTTCCAGCTTCCATTCTTGTTCGGTACCTTGTATTGAGCAGAGGTTCTCATTATTTCCCTTTGACTTGGTCATTTCATGTTCATGATCCATACACTTGATGGTCCAGTGATGCAGCAAAATGTACGAATGATTCCCGGGTGTGTGTGAGATGTTTCAGACCTCATGAGGGGGTGGCCCTTCAAGTAGCCCCCCACATGCCTAGATGCATAACTACTATGCTACATCCTGAGATGTAGTTCCATAGAGTTGATGGGTTCGGTTCCTATTGATCGCAGTGTTCATAGCATGCACATCTCCTCCAGATGATCCATTCAGTTTTGCAGAGCCCTCCCTTTTTCAACAGGGCTTCTTTGGTTGTTCAACCCTCCCTCCCACCTCTTTTTTGAGGGCAGGGACTTTATATCTCATGTACTCAGATATTCTATTCATTCCTGGCTCATATTTTTACCAGGTGCATTATGTATATGGGACACATTGTATTATTTTATGTCTCTGTTATGCCAGCGTGTCATGTACCATTCAACATGTACTTTATTGTTTAGTTTCATATTGATGGCCGAACCATTATTTTTTTACTAAGATATCTCAGTGGGAATGGGTATGCCTCCCCCGCCTCATTGAGTTCTGGTACCACAACATAAAAGGATACTTGCATTATTCTCACCCCCTCTGTCACTATCCTCTCTCATCTTCAATTTCATTGGCCTCTCTCTCTCTCTCTCTCCCCTTAACTCCCCTATGTTGTCTAAGTGATTGTGTCTTTACAACGTACTTCGGTTATACATTTTTCTCCTAACACTCGCACGTTGGGGGGCAATCTATTATCACCAAAAAATTATCATCTAACCCAATTTACTAGATAGATCACAGTACACCATGTAAAGCCAATTTTACCATAGTAAAATTGCTTTCACTGTGAGAAATTACCTAATAAACCACCTTTATTAAGTAATTTATAGTTAAACCCATGAAGAATAATTAAATAAATCATTATTTACTTGATTTCCTTCTAGGAATAATTAATTTAACCACTGTTCTATTATTATTCATTGTCAAATTTGACCCAATCATGAAAAATAAACAGATAAATCATTATTTTTCTCTAAGAATAATTAATTAATCACTAATTAATTATTATTCTTTGTTAAATTTGACTAAATCCCTTAGGAATAATTATATAAATCCTTATGTGTTTATTATTCCTTAACTAATTCATTGAAATAATAAATAAATGATTTATTTATTTATTATTTCTAAATAAAAGATTAAATACCTTTTCCCTCCTAAACAAATATAATAAAATACTCCAAGTGGTAATTCCAAGAATGGGATCAATAATATTTTATTATTGCTCATTATTCAAGGATAACTCAATATTTTCTTATAAATAGGAGGGTTTTCCATTCATTATTCACTTTTGATTATTTTCATTGTTGCACTCACTGCTGTAACTTTGTGGTGAAGTAAAATTATAAGTGCGAACATGAAACCATTCTTCTAGCCCAATAATGGGTCTAGCCACAACAGATACATTCTATGGAAAATTTCCTTAGATTAGAATCAATCAATAGGGCCTACCTCTTAGTCGCTTATCCTTCTTGATGATGTCCTCGCTTGCGCACTCCAACAATCTCTCACTTCCTTCTTCAAGCTCCTGAAACAAGTAAACAAAAACATAATAATAGACAAATTGTAATTCAACCTACTTAATGAGTCAAAAAGCATTAAGACGCGAATATGTAATATTACAAAACATGTAGGAAATCAATCAATAGTTGCATATATTAATATCAAATAGAGATTATAACCATTCGTCTTCACTCCAAACCAAACACACTTTCTCCCTCACACAACTAAATGGCTAAAACTAGTAATAGCTTGCTTTTTCTAATCCTGATTTTCACACTAATCACTAGTTTGAGCTTGGGAAGTAGGGAGTTTTATATAGGAAAGATGGATGGGAGATGGATCCTCTTCTCATGGGAGAAGGACTTATCCCTTGAGGTAGTTCCATCATTATAGGGGAAAGGAGCCCAAACTGTCATCCTCGACCCCATCCGGCCAAACCATTTACCAAATTTTCGTCACGGAGCTTCTAGAGATGGAAGCTTCAGCGCTAATTTAAAAGATTTCCATAACAGGACCGGCTCAACTAGAACACAGCTCAGTCACACCGATCGGCACGGGGAATAGTGCTAATCTCTGCACATCGACGCGGGGGAGACATAGGCCATTAGCATCGGTCTTATAAATTGGGCAAAACAGAAGTTTCAGGGGAAATGGTGCAAAAGGGAAATGATCTGCTCATGAAGAGGGACATAATGGGAGTTTCTCCATGAAGGAAAAGCATGCGAGGTTCACTGTAGAGGTCCTCCAGGATCAAGGAATGGGGAGTACAGGGACAGTGACAAAATGTTGTGTAACAGATGCCCCCTAAAGCGTGAAGGCCAAACCGGAGTGAGAGATGAAATGCTTTATAAATCAATGTGGGGAATCGGTCTGCTGTTGGAAAACCTGCAAGAAAATACAGATACATATACATAAACTGAGATATTTGTCAAATGATACATGAATCGTGGCATGGACGCAACCATCTAAATAATGGTCATGTAAATGGATCCAGGTATGAGTGCAGCCATCTATCAAAGAGGATCATAACAAAACCAAGGTATGGTCGCAACCATCCAAAAGTGAGAAGGATCACATATGAAAAATCATGGTCTGGTTGCAGCCAGCCATCTAATAGAGACATGCATATCATCATAACCATGTCACACCACTTTTCAACCTGTACTTTCGTGATCTAAGTCCAGGGTCTTGCACTCCAACACGACCTGATCAAAGTACAGATCTTAGCATGCGAATAGATGTGTTGACGTCAAACATGCTAGAAAGTTGCTTGATTACCAATCAATGATGTAAATCATTAACAAGTGCGAGAGAAACCACCAATAATGACAATGGACCTCAAGGTACTATCAGCACAATTCATGAAATGTGAATACAGAAACTGAAGTCGAACACCCGTGAAATCACTCGATCGAAAGCCAATGATGTGAATTTGTCATCAAGTGCAAAGAATTTTCCATTGAGGCATGCCAGCTCTAAGGTACTGGAAGGGAGTCTCACGATCAACTTCTCGGATAATGAGCTGATGTCAACGGAAAGTGACCGTGTCGAAGGAGGGCCATAATGAATCCCACATCATCGACGTGAGACGAGAGGATGCAAAATAATTTTGGATCATACAGAGAAACAAAGGTAAGTGTAACTACAGAAGGACAACTCTTGAACATATCGGCAACACAACTAGAAGTTTGGAAGCTTTTGGATCCATAGGATCGGTGGTCATGGTGACATAGTAGAGATCAGATGGAAGGAAAAAATGAACGGCCCAAACCCAGGAAGGTCAACGATGTAAAGGAGGATGTCCCAACCCGACACGAAGCAAAGAGTGTCATGTTCAAGAGTGAGCTACCAACACGACTCGATAGATTTCCAAATTTTTCCCCCACCATTTCTGGCGAGTACCCCAATTATTTTTTAATCACAAGCTTGAAGGGGATAGCATATGCTTGCACTGTAAGTTCATCCTTTGGACGAATTCGACCTAGTAAGTTTAACAAGCCCTAGGAAGGAGAAGCTCATGTTCGTCATGGTGACGAATCCAATGTTGTTTAATAATTTACGAGTCCGACAAAGGTGTAACTCGGTACATTTTTCATGTTTAGAGAGTTTGAAAAAGACACGTAAAAGAAAACTCCACATGTTCCCTTTTCGTATATTTGTGTCTCTCGAGCCCGAAAAGGTAGAGAATAATACTTGAGAGAATCGCTTAACCATTTCAGTCAAGGAGTACCTTTTTCGTAAATAGTGCCTCCCAGTCCGAAAAAGGGGTAAACTTATACTAGGCGCACAATGTTTCACATCCATTAATGAGTTCGAAACGACAAGGTCTCGACCATCTTTTCATTTTTAAAGGGTCAGAAAAGAGTTGAAAGCGGACCCCCCATTTTGTTCTCTTTAACGAGTCAAAAAGGGAAAAATACTCGGCGATCTTTTCATATGGGTTTAACGAGTAGAGAAAAGAGCTGAAATATGACTCATCGCCATCGTCAAACATCCATCACCTGTCACTGCACAAGCAAGGCAAATTGTAGTATCGAGTCCTTGAGGAAAAATAGGTCAAAAATATTTACAAAACCTGATATTTTCATGAAAAAATGAATAAAAAGGGGAAAAGTAAATATATTTTTACCATTTACCATTTTACCTTCGCAGTGAATAATTTTACCCACTTTTGCCCTATTTTTTCCGGAGCGGATTGCAGGAGATCTGAGAGGTCAATCAAAAAGTGTCAGTTCCAGGTAACAACTGAAGCCCTAAGCTCCATTTTCATGCTATTTATTTATGCTTTTAACAATTTTTTGGATTATTAGGGAGGTTTTTGAGAAAAAAATTCGCCCTCGGTAGGCGCAATTTCCGGGCACAGGATCGCGGTAGTCGAGGGTTATTTGCATGACCATCCGCGTCAACCAGTGCGACTGTTTCTAAAACACGAACATCGATGTCGTGGATAGGGCAAAAACAAGTTTTCTCAAGAACTAACCATTAAAATTTGATTTTTATGTGCAAAAATTGATGATTGACTCAAATAAATGGCTTTTGGAGGAGAGAAATCGCCGCAAATGGTGGAATGGAAGTAAAGAGAACACGAAGATGTGGACACCCAGTTTGTAAGGGGAATGGGATAAATGAATTGAGCTTTGAGAAGCTTTTCGACTTCGCCCTTAATAGCAACGACCTTTCTAGGGTGCACCGGACGAAGTCTTTGGCGAACGGGTTTCACATCTTGATATGTTGGTATTTCATGCACCACAATGTTGGGATCAATGCCAATCATTTCTTCGTAAGACCACGCAAACACATCACGGAATTCCTGAAAAAGACGAGTATATGTCTTGATCTCATCTGGAGAACAAGATACCCCGATATGAACGTGTTCAACAACGCCATGTTTGATAGAAATTTCAATTGGCATCATTTGGTTAATATTACCCAAATTTCCTTCTGACCATACTTCATGAGTAACAGTCAGTGGTGGAAATGGAGAAGAGGACTCTTCGAAAGAGGTAGACATGACCGTCGGGCGAGGTAGGAATGAGGAGCGATGATGGGTATCAATCCATGGTGGTTCCTCAAGAGACATGATTTCCATGATACCTTCATCAACGAGGAAGGTCTCAGCTAAGGGATCAGAAGATTCCAAAGTGCCAAGCCAGGGGGATTGAGAATACACATTGAGAGAGGTCTTTGAGATATGATAATCAAAGGATGCAGAGTTCCAGCCGAAACAATTTCCATGTAATTGATTTCGGTGGGACTAAGTGGCATGACATCGCCCCAAGCATCAACTAGATCTGCCGCAGGTATGAATCAGGGATCAGATTTGACTGAGATCATGTTGATGGAGGCAACATGAGGAGGTGGGAGTGGAAAAATCCCCATTAAGGCAGAATCTTTGAAGAGACCTACCCCCACACTCTCAAAGGGAGCACCAAAGTGCTTGACATACGAAACGTTGCCATCAGACGAGGAAGAGGCAAAGAAAGACAACTGATCAACAGTGACAATCCTCCCTTGATGGGGAAAATGGATCACACGAAACAAAGAGGAGGCCACGACATGCATGGCATGGGTCCAACTTCGGCCGAGTAGAAGATTATAATTGAGATTGGCGTCAACAATCTACACCTTGAATTGGACTGTCTTTCCTTCCAGGGTGATGGAAAGGTTGGGTAAGACACCGAAGGGTCATGAATCGCGCCCATCGAAAGCTTCCAATGTGTTCAGAGACTGGTTCAGTGTAGGGGAACCAATAGCCTTCCAGCATGCAATTGACATGATGCAGGTAGAAGCACCTTCATCAATGACATTGTGGTGGATGGTCTTTTCATTAATGATTACCTGAATAAGAAAGGCAATCTGATGAGGGAGTCTCGGAACATGGTTCTCTAGATCAAAATATATCAAATTAGAATCGATGGGATCAATGCCCCAAATAGCTGACAGCAAAGATTTCCACTATGATGGAAAGCTTTGGTGTACCTCGAGAGCCGACATGGCTGGTGGTGCCTGAGCCAAATATTCAACAATATTGTAGTGTTGAGCGGCTCGGGCATTGGGATTGTACGAGGATTTCCATAGCACACCTTGAGAGGGTGGTCATGGAGCGGAATCAAGGTTAGGGCACTCGATTTGCAAAGGGCCAAAAACCAGGGTAGAATAAGAAGGTGGAGCTTCTTTTTCTTTCCCTACTATGGGAGCTAGAGTTTGATAATCCTTCGATCGGGTAGCCACATTAATGGGCATGCTCATCATGAACACTTGAGATCCAGAGGAAGCAGATCGGGGTTGGTCTACCATCTGAGTCTGCTGAGATGGAAAAGGCTCTTTGAGGACAACAGGGGTCCCTTTGAGAAAACGACTAACTTCGGATAGTCGTGGACAATCCTTAGTATAGTGATCCTCCTCTAAAATGAGGCAAGGATACTTAGGTTTCCGTTGTGGTGATTCGTCGGCAGAAAATTTTGGAGGACCCTGCTTCGGGGCATTGGTTTTAGCTTTGCCTTTGCCTTTCTTTTTTCCTTTCGAGGATTTGTCTGCTGCGGTAGATTGGACAGCGTGGACCTCTGAGGTTTTACCAGGGCCTGGGGGGTTTTGAGATGAATAGTTGGGAGCAGTATTTGAGACCGACTTCTGTTTGGAAGAAGTTTTGACAGGGGCCTAGGATACTAAACCAATAACTCCATCAATGGGAGGGATAGCGGGTGACTTCGATGTCGTGGGATCAGATGATGGCCGCGGAGCGTTGGGTAATAATTCATATAAGGTGCCAGACTGAGAGTAGACCAGGTCCAAGTACTGGGCACAAGCGATGGCTTGCTCTTCAATGATGCAACCATCCATGGCTATATCGTGAGCAATTGGGGCTACGAAAGATTTGGTAAACCATTCGGTGAGCAACTGATTAGCTATCTCGAACTTGATCAGTCGATGTCTATGTCTCCATTCATGGATATGATCAGAGATGTGTGTCGCAGTGTCTTTATTAAGCGATGTGAGCATATAGGTACCTGTTTCATAATGAATCGACAGTTAAAAATGCATGAGAAAGGCCATGGCTAATGAATTGAAGTAATGAAAAGTACTTCGAGTTAGCTTGATGTACCATTTTGCTGCGGCACCCATGAGGGTTTGTTGGAAAAGACGAAGACGAATGGAATCGTCCACGTATGAGTTTGACGAGCATTAGAGGTGATATGTCATCACATGGGCCTGAGGATCTTCTTTAGATTTTCCATCGAACTTTGGGCAATCACTTGGTATCTTGGACAACACCGGAGGCTAGTACGGCGAATGAAGAATCGGATCATTCGTAATACATGATACATCTGGGAACTCAAGTGTAGCCAAGAAAGGTAATTAAGTGTTAAAAGGCATGGGAGGTCGACAAGCGGACCCATAAGGAGGAGCCCATCCCTGCTGGTAAGGATCTTGACCCTAAAGTGGGGGATTTTGGCCATCTGGCATCTGAGGCTACCCCCATTGCAATTACCTTGACCAAACGAGGGATTCAGACCTTGAATACCTTGAAACTGTCCATGCACAGGTTGCTAATACGCAACGTATGGGTTAAAATATTGTTGAACATGTTGACCTTGTACATATGGGTATGGGACCTATTGTCCTGGAACATAGGGCTGTTGGGCATGTTTTCCCTAAACAAGAGGGTTCTGGACCTGCAGTACTTGGGCATAAGGTCAATACGCTTGTTGCCCTTGGACATAGGTATTCTACACCTGGTGTCCTTGGCCGACAGGATTCTAAACCTGTTGGCCTTGGACAAGAGGATTTTGCACCTGCTACTGCAATACTTGACCTTGAACCTATCCCTGCAAGGGTTGCCCTTGTTGATAGCTATACAAGGGTTGTTGCTGCCCAAGTTGGTTTTGCTAACCTTGCAATTGCAAAATTTGTCCTTGGGTTTGCAAAGTTTGGCCCTGCGAGGGTATGGGTTGAGAGGCATGCAGAGAATATTGCATCTACTGTTACATTGCCTGTTGCAATTATTGGAAGGGTTGACCTTAAGTTTGTTGCAGGTGACCTTGCTGTGGGATAATCTACCCTTGTTGTTGCACGGAAATCCCTTGCTACAACAAAGGTTTCCCTTGCAGTAACAAAGGCTTCCCTAGTTGTTGCAAAAGTTGTCCTCATTGTTGCAAGGGTACTTAAACAGTGCTCAGGAAATTACCGAACTGAATCTGGTCGTAGCCAAGTTGGATGTACTACCCAGACAGGATGGTGTAAGGTTGATTAACCAATCCTTGAGAACTATATGTAACGTAAGGATTTTGGTATTGGACCTGAGCCCCATAAGGCTGTTGATACTAAACATTGTTCGATCCAAACGGACCACTAGGATTCTGAACCTATTGGTATTAGACATTTCTTGATCCAGTAGGGTCAACAGGGTTGTAAATAATACCAGAAGAGGGTTGGCTTATACCAAGCATGTGAGCTTGTGAGATGCTCACATTAGTGGCACCTGACACCATAGAGACATTCAGGTTTTTTCCCCCAGGTGGTGGCACAAATTGGCCACTGACTAACGGGACAAAGGAACTGGTAGAGACAATCTTTGAAATCATCAGTTGCTACTGACGCGTAACTGGGATTGATGGTACAAGAGTGTTTGGGATGGTGGGTTGCACCGAGATTGAAGTAATAACTGGTTGGGAAGTAATGTTCGTGACAAACGGACCTGACGTAGGCGTGATGCCTGACGCCCAACTAGAGTTATGGTAAAGTGATGAGGCACTCGGTGTGCCCGAAACTAAGTGCCCTAAAGACACATAGACGAGTCGCAAGCTGTCGAGAATACCTTCTGAATAAGGGAAATCCTCGAGAGGGAACTGCAACTATAATTCTTCTCCCTCAACAGTGTGTGGAGTTGAAACTTCGGACTTGTCCGGAGAAGTGACTGGAGCATCGCCTTCGGGTTCCATGTCTGGAAACAAACAACGACAAAAAGCCGAACGTGTACTGGGGGGATAGTTCCAAAGGAACACCCGATTGATCATACAGACTATAAGGGCATTGTGGTGATATCTCAACAACGTCAAAAAGAGGATTCAGAGGATAGATAACTAGTCCAAGTTGACCGTCAGTGGTCAGTGAGTTCTCTAGAGTTCGAATGGGATTGTCCGGAGATTCCGGGTCAAGACCAACAGATGACCCTGAATTGAAAGTAGGTGGAGGATGAGATGATAATGGTTGAACACTCAAAGCAATTGTGAGTTCAACATTTTGGTCCTCAAATGTCTCTGATAACTCAGGAAGTGGCTCCTCGAAAAATCTTTCAAACAGAGGAGAGGAAGAGGAAATGGGTGAACCAGATGGTTCAGCCACGATGACCTTGTCTTAGCCGACAGAACAAATAACTTCAAGGATTTTAAAATGTCCTTTTAAGGGAACTCACGATTTGGACAAAAATCTAATAGGATGTTTTGGATCGTGGGAAATCAATTATTTAAGGCTCATAAAAGCTTGATGTTCTTTCATTTTTTAAGAGTCGAGAAAGAAACAAAGATGACTTTATCGCTTTCGATTGGAAACGAGCTCGAAAGGATAAGTGATAGAATGTTCTTTTAAGTTTAATGAGTCAAAAATATCAAATGACTACTCTGGATGATCTAGGTAAATAGGATTACCAGGCAACTATGAACTACAAAATACCTCCTCGTGAACCAAGAAGTACAAGAAGGCAATCTCCTTGAATGTTGTGTTTGGTGTATCACGTTCGCAAGGCAGGCGACTTGGCTTCCTAAGGATAAAAGGATTGCAACCTAATGGGGTCTCCCGTTATATACGCGATAGTACGGGGAGCACAAATCCGTGCTAGCATTGTCTAATGCCGAAGCTAATGACAACTACTAGGTTTACAAATGCCGAAACACGTCTCTAGCCTAGACCTTCTAGATGTGAGCGTTAATGTCAAATGTGCCTTAGGTAAATTGGATTCATTTTAGATTTGATCTCGAGTTGAGTTTCAGTTTTCAAGTCTTAGCGATGCTACTCGAAAAACCTAAAATGAAAATAAATGGGACAAGACCCTTTCAATTCAATGAAATGCCTACATTAGAGAGGGTAGAAACTACTCAATCAAATGCAAACAATCAAGCAACTAAAAACGAAATGATTTTTCACTACTTCACTTTTTCGAAAAAATAAACTAATGAAAAATGCATTCCAATTCCTAATTTCCTGACAAGCACTTATCTATTAGTCATTTCGAAATGAAAAAAAATCTCTTCCTTTTCAAACGCTAATGCAATTCTAGTTTTTAAGAGATGCGAATCATAATGAAGCAACAAGCTAGAATTTCATATTTTCTCATGAAACAACGAAACAAACTTTCGCATACAATCTTCCAATGAAAAAAAAAATCGATACTATGAGCTCTTCAAGCATATGAAAAGATGAAAATAGAAGTTCATTCAGATCGACGAAACACCAAATTTTCCAAATACAAGACCAACAATGTAATCTAAGACGGAAAAATACGTTCAAACTAGTAAACAAAAAAATTTCAAACTTGTGCAAAAAGAGTTCAAAGTCGTAAGAGGGACCAAAAAACAAATGCAAGGAGAAAACACACCCACAACCAGACTAGATGAGTCCACAAGCTGCTGAATGGATGACTAGTTAGATGTCCTAGTGTCGATGGCCACTCAATGACTCAATCAATCAAACAACAAGATGACAAGCCTACAAGCAAGCAAAACCAAACAAAAAGTAGCTTTCTAATCAGGGATAAAGAAATTCAAAAGGCTCACAAGGTAAAAAACACAAGAGCAGAACACACTAGCCAAGATTGGGGTCTAGCCCTAATATTCACTTACAGGAATCAGCACGACTGCCTAACTGACAACAAGAGCTAGAGGCGGGTTGGCGCGATTGTTCCTCTTCAGTTCACGCTGATCGGCACGACTGTCGGCCAATTACACGCGTTGTCCGAGGAAACTAAGAAAAAAAAAATTAAAAAGTCAAAACAGGGACCAAATTTGCTACTATGGATTTTAGACTTAGGTGAGTAAGCAGGAGAAAAGCAACAGAACAAAATGGAAAATGCGAAACTAGCAAAGTTCTCATGAAATCATGAAATCCAAAACAAACTAGAGAATGGGATCTCCCCGATGGAGTCGCCAATTTGTGGTGAAGTAAAATTATAAGTGCGGACAAGAACAAATTCTTCTAGCCCAATAATGGGTTTAGCCACAACAGATACATTCTATGGAAGAAGATTTCCTTAGATTAGAATCAATCAATAGGGCCTACCTCTTGGTCGCTTATCCTGCTTGATGATGTCCTCGCTTGCTCACTCCAGCAATCTCTCCCTTCCTTCTTCAAGCTCCTGAAACAAGTAAACAACAACAGCAAAACAACATAATAATAGACAAATTGTAATTCAACCTACTTAATGAGTCAAGAAGCATTAAGACACGAATATGTAATATTACAAAACATGTAGGAAATCAATCGATAGTTGCATATATTAATATCAAAGAGAGATTACAACCATTCATCTTGACGTCGCAATCTTCGTCTCACAAGACCAAGTTCTAACACACTTCTGCTAGCACTTCATGATGGCTTCAAACAACAATAGTTTAAAGACTCTTCCCTTTAGGCTTCACTCCAAACCAAACACACTTTCTCCCTCACACAACTAGATGGCTACAACTAGTAATAGCTTGCTTGTTTAATCCTAATTTTCACACTAGTAACTAGTTTGTACTTGGGAAGAAGGGAGGTTTATATAGGAAATATGGATGGGAGATGGATCCTCTTCTCATGGGAGAAGGACTTATCCCTTGAGGTAGTTCCATCATTATAGGGGAAAGGAGCCCAAACTGTCATCCTCGACCCCAGCTGGCCAAACCATTTACCAGACTTTTGTTACATAGCTTCTAGATATGGAAGCTTCAACTCTAATTTAAATAAAAATTCCATAACAGGACCGGCACGACTAGAACACAGCTCAGTCGCTACGATCAATGATGGGAATAGTGCTAATCTCTGCACATCGATGCGGGGGAGACAAAGGCCATTAGCGTCGGTCTTGTAAATTGGGCAAAACAGACGTTTCAGGGGAAATGGTGCAAAAGGGAAATGATTTTCTCATGAAGAGGGACATAATGGGAGTTTCTCCATGAAGGCAAAGCATGCGAGGTTCACTATAGAGGTCCTCTAGGATCAAGGAATGGGGAGTACAGGGACAGTGACAAAATTCTGTGTAACAAACTTTGATTATTTTCATTGTTGCACACCATATTTTTGTTGGATTTATGCACTATAGAGGATAAAAACTCTACAGAAGCCGAAATCATTTGAGGATAGCCAAGAACTCGTCCCATAGAGGGGGACTGGTAACATATACTTGTTCCCTTCACAGGTGTTATAATAAAATCATTATTTACATATCTGGTTTCCATTGGATGTTTGGGGTTATTACTCTTTATTTCATTGTTTAACTATGATTGCATCATAGATCATAATTTTGGCAGGTTTTGTTTCTATGAATAGCTGCAGATCTGCAATGTTTAGCAGTCATTTCTATTGTTGAGATAGTTTGTCATCCATGATCTTAAGTGGGTCCTTTTCGTACATCATTGAGAAGAAAACACTACAACAACTTCTTTGAACTTGCTTATTCCCATGCTTCGGTCGAGTATCCCTTCATGACTTCATCCTGTGATTGCTTCAACATTAAGTTTTGTTAGATGGATTCCTTCATCATGATATCTTTGTAGAGAAGAATAAGTTATCTGCACCTTTTGTATCTTCGAGGCTTTCATAGGTGTCCAGGTTCTTTCCTTCCTTTGTCAAAGTTGTCCTACCTTCTTTCGGGAGATATCTTCAAAGTATCTTGTCAGATAGTTATTCTTGGTGATCATGGTGTTCTTCACATGCTTGATCTCTTTCTTCATTTACTTATTCATGGATAGGTAGGTCAAAACTTGTGCTCCTTGTGGGGGCACTTCTTCATTGATTGCTTCTAGGACTAGTCATCATTTCACTTGCTTCTTAGTTAGAAATATTATACTCCTTATGTGAGTATTACCTTTTGTCAACCTTAATTGCATTGTAGTACATGCCTTCGAGCATGTTATTGGTGAAAGATATTCTTTCATACTTGATCATGTCATATAACTATTCCCATCACTCAATAATGTACATATGATAACATGACTAAACTTTGATGCATACATACCTCATATCGATTCTCCTTTCATCATCATAGCTTCATTTGGTTGTCCATGGTGTGGCCCTTCTTGCTTCATCTTAGCTTGCCTTAATATCATTGTTTTATTGAATCCCATGAATGAGACATTTGCTTTTGTTTATGAATCTTCCCTTGAAAATTCCATCATAGGATCTTGAAGACCCTTACCATACAAATGTTCCTTACCTTTTGATGATGGATGTTTTCTAAGATTCTTAATCATGATCAATTTTCTTTCATTGTGGATGAGGTCCTATTGTAGGTATGTTCCTTCTACATGAATATCTTGAGCTATATCTACCATGCCCCTATATTCTAGTAGATATTTCTAACCATTCATTTTGTTCTCATTTATAGATGCTCTTTCTACATGAGTGTATAGAACTCTATGTACTTCATGCTTTTAGATTCTAGAAGATTTTTCTAGCCATGCAATTTTATTATATTCCTACATGATCCTATGGTACTCAAAACTTTGAAAGAAGACATTAAGTAAAGAAGCACACTTAGTCATAGAAGAGATCTAGAGGATCTTCCTTCTTTTTCTTCTTGTCTTCTTCTTTCATTTCTTGAGTCACATGAGCTTCTTCCCCTTTTCTTTTGTTGTTGTTGTCCTTCTTTAGTTTAGGACAATTCCTTTTTGTAGTGTCTATATTCTTGGCATCCATAGCATTGGATTTTGGACATATTTTTGTTGTTTGTTCTTCGTGGACCAAATTTACCAAATTTTCCCTTTCTCTCGGCCAAGGTAGCAAATCATTTCTCCATTGATCCCACATCTTCCTTGGCTTTGAGTCTAGTTTCATTTGTTCTACATAGAGACCAATTTCACTTAGTGTGGTCTCTTCCTTCTTGGCATATATGCTTGTTGTGAAGTTGCCCCAATCCTCACATAAAGAATTGAGTACTACAGTTGTCATTTCTTTGTCAGACATGACTTCCCCTAGCTCTTGAAGTTGATCTCTCATCTCAGAGATCTGCATGAATTAGGTAGCTATTCCTTCCTTTGATATCTTCATCTTGTACAGTTCATTTATTAGAGATATCACTTCTCCATTTGTGGTTATCGAGAATAGCTCTACTAGTTTATCATAGATTTCGTTTGATGTTTCAAATTTGGAGACATAAGGAATGTGAAAGTCCTTGATAGATTCTATTAGAATCCTTTCAGTTCTTGTCTCACCCTTATTGTACTTGGCTAAGGCTTGGGTTTTTTCCTTAGCAGGGATAGTGATATTCCCTTTGACATGTTCTAGAAGTTCATTCTCCTTGAGAAGTAAATCAGTCCTCTTCTTCCATGCAAGAAAGTTATTGTTACCTACCAATTTGTTGCTTTCCTTGCAAAAAGACATTGATGTATATTCAGAAGGGGACATATACTTACTTGATAGATCTTTAGATGTAGTGGATTTTCTTTCTCCTTGAAGACTTGATGGCTTTCCTTCCTAGGATCTTGATGTTCTTCAAGTTTCCTTCTCCAAGTGGACTTGCTTGATGATGAGATTTGCTTGATGACTTGTAGATGACGTATGTACCTCTTTGATCTTCTCTTCTCTATGGGTGCCTTTATGTAACGCTCTTCTTCTTGCTTTGTAGTCTTCCTTGATGAATGATAGATGGTATACCTTCTTGCCCTTGAAGTGATTGATGCTTCAACTTTGTAGATGTTCTTTCTTGATGAGTGTTCTTGAGATGCCCTTTCCTTGATGTGTCACCTTAGCTCTCATACCATGTTGAAGAATCAAGGGCAATTAGGTGTAGTGTGATTCTTCTTGACTTGATAACAATTTGTAGATACTTTTTACTTTTTCTTGTTAGCTTAATATTCTTATTATTATTATTAATGCATGTGTGTGTACTTCATCAAACTGCTATAAAAAACATAAGAACAAGAACACAAGATGTTGGCTCTCTACCAAGGCCCAAACCTCTCTTCTCTTGAGAGGAAAACCCTTCAGTAAATTTGTCTTATTGAAGATTATTATTGATCAATGCAAAACCCTAGACCCTTGACTAAAATATCCTCCAAGCACAAGTCAAGTCCTTTCTCCTTTCTGCACTTAGTCATCCTTCTTCCAACACGTCGTTCCCCGGAACTTCATCCTCCTTCTTCTTCCGGCACTTCACTATTCTTTCAACTATTGATAGATCTTGTTGCACTTTCTCTAGATAAGATGCTTCTCTTATATGATTAGAGATATCCTTCACTTATGTAGACACCTTCCTTCAAATGAGATCCTTCTTGAGATCTAGGTGTAGATTGAAGTGACTATTCAACAAATCTAAATTCTCACACATGTGGGAGGTTTACTTGATGTTGTATACCCTTCTCTCCTTCGCTTGAGTACCCTTCTTCTACGCTTTAGTAGGAAGCCTTGTAGGCCTAGATTTAACCCCAAACAATGAGAGATGGTTGATTGTTTGTTGTTGTTGTCATAACTATAGAGAAAACCTTCCTTTCCTTCACCGTGTGGCTGTAACTATCCCTAGAATAGTTCGGTTTTCTTCCTCCTTTCCTTGCTGCCTTGGAGACCCTTTAATTGTCCTCTTATTACCCTTTTATTGGCTTCCTACCTTCACTAATTTTAGAAGTGATTTCTTGACATTATAGTGGAGTGGACAACCTCTATATATAGAAGATTGTCCCTCCTTTTAGGCCAACTTGGAGACTGTTTGCAGGCCGAATTGTTATCTTTGCTTCAGATGGCTTCTTTGATGGTGTCACATGTTTGGAGGAGACTTGACTTTGCTTGGAGGGTTAATCTTTGACTCTTATACAAACATATACATGGAGTAACATGCCCTTAAGGTATTCAACGTTTTCTTTTGACCATTTGACTCACCTATAGCACTTTAATATGTGCTAAACCTATTTCAATGAGAAAGAAACTCATTGACATATATTATAAAAAAAAAATCTTTTCTTGAATAAATACAAATATAAAAATTACATTTATGAATATCGAACCTAGTTACATTTCCTTCAACATAGGCCACTACTGAAACATTTTTTATTGAAGAAATATGTTAACTTCTCTAAATTAATGGCTACGTGCTCAATGATTGATTTAAATTCGGTGACTGAACTTATTTGGTGTAACTTGGTAAGTCACCCCAAATAATGAGTATCTCTCTCGAGCATGAAAATCCTTAACAAATTGGCTCAAAACAATGTAGCCTAAATATGTTTTCTTATGTCATTCAAACCATTACCATCTCTATGGATTTAAATATAGGACCCTCATCCTCAGTTTCATCATGTCATTAGTAATACCCTAGAGGTAATGTAATTTACCATGTAAGTGATACATCATGACAGGTTAGAATGGTCATAAAACTTGTTTCAATTCCAGCTTAAGAGAATGGTGCCATATGTTATTATCTTGGATTGATCTATTATCATGCAAACCCAAGAAGTATTGTGGATGGATAAATAGTAATGAATTAAAATTTTCTTCTTGGTGTGGCTCAATGTGTTATGAAATCCCATGGTTTTTTTCTTGTATGCCCTAAACTAACATACTCAAAAACTTCTCAATCAACTTTTTCCAATTTTCAAAATTTTTATCTAGCTTCTTAGTAAAATCCTCCAACTCATTTATATCGTCCTAACATTGTGTAAGCTAACACTCCTTTAATTCCAACTTGCTTGTATCAGGGTCGTGTTCATGTTATCAAATCTAATATGAGGATGTTTATAGGTATTATCCTTCATGGATTCTCACTAGAAAAAGTTATTGGTTCCTAAGGATATGGGGGTGTTAAACTCTATATATTTTTTATATATGTGTGGGATGTAATAGTAGTACTTTACCCAATATCTTAGGGAACTAAGGAGGCTCAACTGTGGCATTAATTATACTAGTCGACTACCCTGGTACTAGAAGGTGGTTTCCCCAAGTACTATTTTATATGTAGTATAGCAACAAGACAGTCAATTAGCTTATCTAATGATAGTAATAGGTATACCTAGCAGAATTTCTATATTCCTGAAATTACGTGGAAGTGATACTTCATATGTTAATATTGTTTGATGCAATACTACTGAAATGGGTACCATTAAGGGTTACAGGGTTTCCAACCAAATGAAACCATGTGTAGTTCCTATGTGTATTCTTCCTCAATCACAATTGTACCCACTAATGACAAACCATTGTGTTATTTAAATATGCTTGAATATGTCTTTAAAAAAAATTGAGTTTTACTAATGCTAGAAAAAGATCTTAAAGCCACCAAAAAATAACTTGTGCAAGGTAGGGCTTGAGGACACAAATTCTACTATACCTCTTGGATTGGCTATTATGTCCCCAGTTATGAAATTCCATAGCTTCTCTTGATCTAGTGGCACTAAATTTACTGAAATTTGTGGTCTCTATAAAAATATATTCAACCCACGAAATTTGCAACCTTTATAGAAAAAAACCTTAGAAAAAGCATGAATAACTTCAATTCCTAGACATTGTTTTGGATGTTTTTTTTTAATTGGGTAATTTTTTTAGATAAATTCAGTTCTAGAATTGGATTCTTCAATTTCTGCATAGAAATTTGTAGAAAAAACATGAATTATGCCATCTTCATTTTGCTACCAAAAACTAGCAAAAGGAATGTCTCTATATCTCACGTTGTGCCAAAAAGCACTCCCAATCTGTGTGAAAGAAAGATATTTGGTGCCCCTTGTAGTGTAACTCACATAAAATATAGTACAAAACCCAAGAACACAAGAAAAATAGAGAGTTATGTTCACTTTCCTCTTCAAGGGGGAACCTTCAAGAGTAATGCTTCAGTTATAATGACAATTCTTAACCAAACATTACATAACCTTCTACTCTATATATAGCTATCCACAGAGAATTATAACTACATATTGTCCCCATATAATGAGTATTAACTAATTATATTTGACTTTATTAATAAAAAGAACCATTATTTCAATGAATGATAATTAATTGATTATTTAATGAGCCCTATTCAAGGAAGGTGGTCTCAAATATCAGTAAAGTATCTGAGGAGGTTAGAGTAAGATTCTAACAACTCTGTAAATTGTGTTTCTAACTACTTGATGCAACATGATGCAATGTTAATGCATAAGAAAATAAATAATACAAACCACAATGCTAATTCAACATTAGTGCAACTACAATAATTGATGCTAGTGCAATCGAAAATGATGTTCCAATAATGAAAGAAAAAATTCAATAAGCCCCCATTAATGCTAATACACCCCTAAGTGATGTCTCGCGGACATAATATACATGTAAATGGTGTAACAAAGAAAAAAAAACTAAACCATTGAATCTATCTGTTGTATTGAAATTGTTGTCACAACATACAACACAATACTCAATGTATAGGAAATTAATCGTCATATAATACAACACTATCAAAATGCCAATTTAAGCACACATTTAAATATTCAATGGCATTCCTGTAGAAACCAAGGCCACATAGCTAGCATTCCCTTTCGCTTAGTTTAATTTAGCTACTAATTGATTTTGTATTGCTATGATGTAATTAGTCAAAAATTGGTCAAAAGTAATGCTGTTGTCATATTGCTTTTTTTCCAAGATGTTATATAACAATTTCTTTTTTTATTTTAATGTGTCATCTACAAAGCCAATTGGTTCAAGAACTTTAGTTCTTTTCATGGGTGGCATTGCGAAAGATACAATGTAAATTTGATAATGTTAATTGTAACCCGGTACACACTTCTGGCCATGTTAATTTATATTGGCAATGTCATGTTTAATATTATTGAAACAACGACTTATGTGGCTTAGTTGGTTTGAAAAATATTTGAAATTTCAGCAGAAAATTTGGCAATTTTTTTAAATCATAATTTCAATATTTAAAATATTTAAATGGGGTACAAACTTCTGGCCATGTTAATTTATATTGGCAATGTCATGTTTAATATTATTGAAACAACGACTTATGTGGCTTAGAAAAATTAGATTTAAAAAAAATTAAAATAAATTAAAATTTTCTCAAATGTAAACATTAAGTAACGTCATTTCATTTTTTGGTGAATTTAGATTTAATGTCAACATCAATGCATTATTACCCTGTTGCGGCAAGGAACGATAAGGTAGGATACGATAGGTGAGTTTTTAATATTTCCCGAGGCCATTATTCCATCTTCCTTCGTCTATTTTGTAATTCCTTGTCCTCGAAATCTATGCAGTAAAAATCCCATGATTCTTCTGTCTGTCCTTGCTGAAATCTTGTAATCTATTTATCTTGTTTCTCCATTGCAGGTGTGCAACCATCCCCCATGCAATCAATGCCAGGAGAATACCATAGGGACGTGGGCCTAACTAGCACTAGTCAAGTGTAGAATTTGATAAGAATAACTATAATTAAAGTTTAAAAACTTTGTTATAAAACGATAGTGAGTGGAGGTATTAATTTTTTTCTTTATCACAGCTCGGAAAACTTTGAAGTTAGCATCATGATGCCATGTTAAATTCAATAATAATTTAATTTACTTTATCTCTTTCACATGATTTATTCTACCAGGTCATAAACTTGTATCATTCAAAGAACATATATAAGAGGAAGTTTTACAAATTCAATAAATCAATTATGTACAACAGCATCCATGGACACATGTTAGAGTAATTGTCGACGGACGAATGCATGACATAATGAATATAAATATTTAATAGCCAGAGCTTCGTTATTTGTTAAACATCGCCAGTTCTGAACACCATCATAAGGTTTCATTCATTCTCACTTGAGATGGTGGTAGCTGGTTGAATTTACGCGACAGAGAATTTAAATTATTTTATTAAAAACAAAATCTACCCAGACCTGTGGTACACATGTAATAATGGATCTAGGGTAAACATGCAATAATGATGGTATCCGTCAACATACGAACGACGACCATATTATCATTACGAAATAAGACCCCAAACAATTTAACCAATCAAAATGTAGAAGAATTAGATTTAAAAAAAATAATAAATAAATAAATTAGAAAATGTAAATATTAGATAACATCACTTAATTTTTTAGTGAATTTAGATTTAATGTTAAACATCACTGCAACCTGGAATAATAACAACCTAATCACCTTAATTTTGTTTATGTTTGATAAACATATGATGCAACAGGATGTCAACTCAACTCAACTCAGGTGCACATCAACGTATATGATGCAAAACTTAAAATATGACAACCCTAAGCCCATCATCCCTTCCGTCACGAAAACACAAAGAATAAAATTACACGATCAAGTGATGCTAATGGTGATGTTATTATGTTATAGTAGTGGAGTGTGCCAAAACTTTTGATTAGGTGTGGGATAGTGCCAGGTCCATTATTTGGTGTTATGGAACATATAATAGAAGAATGTAATGTCCTTCCATTTTATAAAGGTAAGTAACTTTTGGAACTTTGTTTTTAGGAGATAAGGTTTTATAATCATATACAAGATGTCAAATATGATGTGTATTTATTTAGTTAATGTGGTTTTATTTTTTTAACAAGTAAAATACGTTTTTTATCTTTTTAATAGGAGATGATATTTTATATTTCATAGTTGTAGAAATTATTTCAAGTTATGAAATAGGATGTATTTGATTAATTTATGTGGGTTTGTAGTAAATTATATATTTTTATTTTAATTATAAGAGATTGAGTTTATAGTTATTATGATGTATTTGATTAATTTATGTGGGTTTTAGTTAATTTTATATTATTATTTTAATTATAAGAGATGTGA